>JAWWEV010000167.1:61120054-61130995 GCA_035583235.1 Hafferia zeledoni | reverse complement strand
CTGCCACCAAACCCTTCTAGATGCAATAATGAAGCTGCCACCAAACCCTTCCAGATGGAATAATGAAGCTGCCACCAAACCCTTCTAGATGCAATAATGAAGCTGCCACCAAACCCTTCCAGATGGAATAATGAAGCTGCCACCACCAGAGCTGGTGACAATGGCAGAGGCCAGGGACACAGCAGTACATCCAGGGAGGCAACTTACACCAGGTTTGCAAAGCAGATCTTTGAGTCTGATGGCATTGCCCACCCCTGCAGCAACAAAGGGAGAAGTTATAACCAACAGCTGAGAATATTCTAATGAGGGAATGCAATTCCAAGCAGGCCAAGGGAACTTGGCTTTAGATGGATGCAAGTCCTCAGTGAGGGACACTGGAGAACCAACAGCTTCCTAACCAACATCAGGAGAGGTATCCCAAGGATGCACCAGGTTTGCTGTGGAAAATGGAGGCACAGGACATGCCCAGAAGCCGAGAGGAGTCACCTTTTTTCACTGATGGAGGTGAATGTCTTAATTAGAGTTGCATTGCCACAAAGTACTTGCTGTCACACTCCAGTGCCAAACACTTGCCATAAAGTTGTCAGGTGTGGTGCTGCAAACAGACCTTCTAACCTGAGCCCTCCTTACCCTGAAAACACAACAATCCAAGGTAAAACTGCTGCTGGGAGAGGCAGCAACCGGATTTACACCATTTACTTGGAAACATCTGCTGCTCCGTGCTGTGTGCCAGGGGCTGTTTGTCACTGAGAGTGAAAGCACAGCCAGAGAAAACTCCAAATCCCAAACTTTGTAAGTGGACGTGGATTCATGGCATGCAAGATCTCTTGGTCAGGATTTTTGGTGTTACACATCACTAAAAAAAATGAGGAGGGTATGTAAAATACTCCTGGAAGTGTCCAAGGCCAGGTTGGACAGGGCTTGGAGCACCCTGGGCTGGTGGGAGGTGTCTCTGCCCATGGCAGGGGGTGGAACAAGGTGGTCTTTACGGTCCCTTCTAACTCAAACCACAATGAAACACCACAGGGAGAGCACTTTTCTCCCACAACATTCCTGTTATGCTCCTCCTTAGCTCATGCCTGGTACAACAACACGATGCTCCAAAGGCAAACAAGGCTTTGTGTGTGGTTTTATTGCCTGGAGCTGTTTCCCTTCATAGCAAAATTATGTTATGGAGCAAATGCCAGGAACACCAAAGAAAACATTCCTTGGTTTATTTGTAGCACCAATGTTCTTGTTCTGAATGAATGCTGAGCTTCCTGAAGTTCTGGCACTCCCTCAGAAGTCCAACAGTTTGCTGACAGATTATCCATCATTTGAGGCTCTTTTTGTTGGGTTTTAGCTGCATCTTTCCAGCAAGGATCAGCTTTGGGGTAAATATGGAACCAACAGCAGCCACAGAGGTGACTGGACAAAATGCCACACACTGAAATATTCAGGATTATTCTCCTTTGCAGGTCACATCACCTGCTGCTGGTTTTCATACTCTGCTTTTAAAACATGACTTTCTTCTACAGAAAAAGTGCATGTAAAGGGATTTTTATTTTTAAGGCCAAATGATGAAATGAAACAGACTCAGGCACAGCAGAGCCTGGTGGGTCAATAGTTGGAGTATTTAAATCCAACCCAAAGACTGGATATTTATCCAGGGCAATCCTCCCTCTCTGGTGTTCTGTAACAACATCAGGCAGTTCCATTGGCAGAGTTTCCAGGCTGACTTTTCTGACATACCTGGTACTCCAGCAGAAAGGTGGAAAATTCAGGAAAAACAAGCATTTCTGAAAACTTAGTGAAATTCCACTGAATTTCTTAGGGACATTCTTAAAAAAAAAAAAAATTAAAAAAACCCCCCAACAAACAGATCAAAACCAGCTAGTAGAGATTAACTGTTCTCACTTGAAAATCCATTCCACATTTTCTGTTCATTTTTGGTCTGGCATTTCTTTTCCACTCAAGATTTATCCTTGGCTCTGTCCTGCTGGTGCTGTTGCTGGATGAGTGCATCCCATTCCAGGCCTGCTCAGTGCAGCTCCCCAGGGCTCCAGGTGATGGAGGATGTATTTGTAGCTCTGCCTGGAGCTGTGTAATAGAGCAAACCCCATCTTTGGTGATAGAAATGTAACAGCAGCCTCATGGGAGATGATTCTCCCAGCATTAAAGCAGCTGGGGACTCATTTCCATGATCTCCATACCCCATTTGCTGTTTATTTTATTGCTGTGGGCAGCAATCACCAGGGAACAAACCCTGTGAGGAGTTGGGGGGGCTCAGCTGGAGAAAAGGAGGCTCAGGGGGGACTTTCTGGCTCTGCAATCCCTGCCAGGAGGGGGGAGCTGGGAAGGGTCGGGCTGTGCTCCAGGAACAGGGACAGGACAAGGGGAAACAGCCTCAGGCAGTGCCAGGAGAGGTTTAGATTGGGTATTGGGGAAATTTCTCCACTGAAAGGGTGTTCAGGCATTGGAACAGGCTGTGCAGGGCAGGGGTGGAGTCCCCAATCCTGGAGGGATTTAAAAGACACGTGGATGGGTCACCTGAGGACATGGGTCAGGGGTGGACCTGGCAGTGCTGGTTGGACTCAATGATCTTAGAGGTATTTTCCAACCTTAAAAATTCCATGATTTTAGCACAGGCACAAAGCTCTGATGCAAAACTTCAAATCTGATGCTGGAAACAGCCTTGCCAGCTCTAACCAGCCTTGGGGTGTCAGTGAGAGCCAGACTGTGACCCCAGGGCTGTGGACATCAGGGCTGACAAAACCCACAAACATTACCCAGCAAAAACTGTTGTGCCAGGAGAAAAAGCACATGGAAAGCAGAGACCTGCAGGATGGGGCCCAGCACCCCCAGTGATTTCCATGAAACCACCCACTAAATCCAGGAGCCTCCTGTCAAACAGACCTTTGGTGTGTTTGTTCAGAAGAGCTGCATGACTGCAAACATCCCACTCTGCTGGAAGTTTGCTTTGGCTGTTTCCTCCCTCCAGCAGGAGCCAAAAGGACTTTGGATGCTCTGTGGGAGCCCTGCAGCAGGGGAGACCTCCCCAGGTTGGGGGGAAGGTTCCCCTGCCCATGGCAGGGGGGCTGGACTTGGTCCCTTCCAACATTCCTTCTCCTCCCAGGTTTGCAGGAAGGGCTCCTGTCATGGATTCTGTGCATGAGGATGAGAAGAATCACCTGGAATATCTCCCAGCGCTGTGGTCAAGATGCTCAAGTCACACACAACAACCTAGTCTAGGAGAAAGAAAACATTATGGTTCACCAAGCCCAGTGATTTCTCTATCAGGATGTTTTAATTACCACTGCAATCCCATTTTTCCCCAATACACACAACTGTGGGAAGAGACTTTACTGCCCAAAAGTAAATCCCAGTCTGTGATACAAAAATTTCTTCCAAAAGAATGTAGAAAAATCACTATACTGTGCTACTATTCTGAGCTTCCTGCATTATGTTAGTGCAGAAAATTAATTGTTACTTGGACTGATTATTACTTGCTGTCTACCAGCAGTGTAAACAAATAAAATGTGTAATTATAGATAAGAACTGTGAATAACAAATGTATTTAAATTGACAGGTCTTCAGGACTTTCACTATTTGTATTTACCAGCCCTGGTTGACATCATGACCACCTTTTTTTTTTACATATGGTAAAAACAGGAGCTTCCTCCAAAATGACCTGCAGCAATTGCTAAAAAAATTCAAATAAAACCCCTTTAATACTAAAATTTAATGGCTTTTACTGAAGTCTCACTGAATCTTCAATCTACAGATTTCAATGTTAAAAATGTGTTTTTAATGGAGAGTCTTTCACAGAAATCAAAGAATTGTTTATGTTGGAAAAGACCTTTAAGATCATCGAGTCCAACTGATGCATTTTCAGTAATAGTCATAGAATGGTTTGGGTTGGAAGGGACCTTAAAAGGCCACCAAGTCCCATCCCTGCCATGGGCAGGGACACCTCCCACCAGCCCAGGTTGCTCCAAGGTCCATTCAACCTGGCCTGAGACACTTCCAGGGATGGGGCAGCCACAGCTGCTCTGTCCAACCTGTGATTGTGCGAAGAGGAATGGAAAGAGAAAGCCAGGAAAGGATGTGCAAACCAAGGGGAAAAAAATTGAGAACTCCTTAAACTCAGTTATTATGCTAAAGAGTTAAATCACTTCAACTGATCTGAAAAAAACGTTTCAAAATCTGAGTTTGCCTTGAATACATAGCTCAGACACAGGGCCCTGTCTGCAGAGAGGGTAAATGTGACTGACTGCCCAGGGCAAGGGAGACTCCACCACCTCAAACAAGGAAACATTCATGTTTTATTTTTAAAAAGGACATTACAGACAATAATAAAGACATTTCCAAGCTCTTTTGGACCCTGCTGAGGCATGGATTGGGAAAGCACATTTGCACAGTCTGGAATGGCTTGGCTTTGCACACCTGACCTTCCTAATTCAGCTTCTGCCCTGGTTTTCCACCCCTGCCTGTGTCAAACTGCTCTCTGCCACCACCAGAGATGTTGCAAAGTTTAACACGTTGCTGGTGTGCAGCTTTCTTCCCCTCATGCCCATCTCCTTGAGTGCCTTTCTCTCAGGCAGTAGGGATGGTAGAGAAGCCACTTCTTTGCCTCTCTAAAACCACAGGACAGATTCTGGACATAGTTCATGCCCCTCAGAATGATTAATTTGCATTTAGCACCAAATATTACAAGTATCAAGGCACACAGTGTGTGTCACAGCCACACAGCACTGCAATTGTGCTGCCAGTGCTTTCAGGGAACAGGCCCATCAATGCTAATTTTGCCATCAGGCTTTATAGGAGTAGTTGGTAAAAGATTGTGGGAGTGGATCCAACATTTCCCTCCAGAGCTGATGATAAAACACTTTCTAACAGACTATTTGGAGCAGCCCCTTCCTCCACTCAGAGCCACCTGAACACAGAGCACAGGCCTTGGGGAGGCACCACAGCATTTAGCTCTGCTTGAAGGCAAAAGCTGACAACCTGACATTTGTGGGTTGATCCAAAGGCTTGGGTTTTTTTGCTGCATTTGTGTCCTCTGATTTCTGCTCCTGGTTCTTTTCCACCTCATCTCCACCAGCCGTGGGACGTTTCCGCTTTTTGTCTTCTGCCAACTCATGGACTGTCCCTGCTTTGGCTTTCTCAGTCCACACCTTTGAAGAAGAACAGAAAACTACAAATTGGGCCACAAAACTCACCACTTGACACTTTATTTCTCTGATTTTGAGGCACTCAAATAATTCCTGTTAAGAACTAATAAGGATTAAGTTAGGATGAATTTCCTCACTTTCCTTTTTTCTAACAGTGTTCTCCTTCAAAACTGTATTTCATTTGAGCCTGTATATGAAATTGAAGCTCTTAATTGTCCAAAAAAGAAATCCAGAAGGTCCAACAAGTTCAATTAGTACCAATTTAAGCCACAGTGAATTAAGCCTGGCTATGTGACTTTAAAATTCCCTTCTCTTTTGTTATTTCTTTATTGATTACGTTTCTCTCACAAGCCCCACTTTGGAAAAGCTGCTTTCTGATATTACCTATAATTCAGTTTATATTTTCATGAAGTATATGTTATGGACCCATAAAAATGGAGAACAGTGGAATTTAAGGAAAAATTCCTGACTGAAAATAACCAAAGGATTTGGGGAGGGGATGGGAAATTATCAAACCCACAGAACTAGAGAATGTTTTCTTACCATCCTTTCCTCTGATGTCAACATCCTAAATCGACTCATGCCTTCTTTTATTACTTCTGGTTCACTCAGGTCAGGATTATCTGTCAAAATGTTTGCTCTGTTCTCCTCCAGCCACATCTGGAAACCTGTCTTTGGTCTAAAACAAGCACACAGAAATTGTCTGGTTAAGAAGGTTATAGGAAAACCATAAAAAAACCCCCCAAAGCAACCTTTCTAAACAGCATTTAAGTGGATTTTTTTTTGTTCTCAGAAGACACCTCTAGTCAGCAGCCTCCTCTCTCCTATTTCAATATGCCCAAAGAACATGCTGACAAGGCAAAGCTAAGTCAAGTATTTTTATTAAAACTGGGATATATATGGAGATGAACATTCCAGTTTTAGAATGACAAAGCACAATGGTTCTCCTCCTTTCTGACAGGGTCCCATCAAGCTATAAATAGAGCCCATCCATTAGCACGTTTCAGCTAATCCTTCTCACAATTCTCCCTGCCACTTGTTGTAGAACATTATCTGTAAAGGTTAATGAAAAGAATGCCAGTCCAAATGAGTAATAATTACCTTCATCTTCCTCAGTTAAATGAAGTCTAAATGAAACATGATTATAATAATGCAAGTTTCATGAGGACTGGGATTGTTAGAAAACACATCTGCTCCCGAGGAACAAGGCAGATTAAAGTCTTAGCTGGGAGCAGACATGCTCCTTAGGTGATACAAGGGTTTGTTTGCTTTCTCTTTTAAAAAACCCACTAAAATAAAGCTTTTATTCTTTCACATAAACCCCTTAGCTTTTAGACTTTGAGATTTTCTGAGGTGTTTAAACTTTATTTCCTGCACTTGGAACTGGCACAGCAGTGTGGGTTTCATTTTCATTCAAAGGTCATTACAAGCAGATCAAGGCAAAAATCATTGCTTAGAACCCCAAAACTACATTTGCATTGCTCATTTATTGTTCACTCCCACATTTCTGAAGTGGGTTCACAAATGTGACAACTTATGAGATAACTTTTAATCTTCATGTTGTGCTTCTCTGGCCAGACCAACATCCACAGAAACAAGGTGGGGTTTGGACCTGCAATTCCATCAAAACTGGAATGTGGCATTGAGATGCCAAGTGTCACTCACCTCCTGTTTTCAGTGTTCTCCTGTGCAGTGGCTTTGACTTCATGGGACTCACTTCTTCCTTTTTCTTCTCTTTCTCCCACTGTTTTTTCTCCTCTTTCTTCCACTGTTTTTCCTTCTCTCCCTTCCACAGTTTTGTCTCCAGGGTTGGGTGTACGGGGCTGGAAGAAGGAGGCTGCTGAAGCCTGCAGAAATTGAAGATAAAAGAGAAAAGGTAAAAACACCTCACTCTCACACAACATGTGCCATTGCAGCCCAACAAACCCCTCCCTTACAGACATTGCATTAATAGAGCATTCAATCCACCCAATTTCAGCACAGCAGAAGTTTATTCACACAACTTAAAATAAAAGCACAAAATTCAGTGCAGAATTTAATTTCTACAACTGATCTTTTTTTCTGCTGTTCTCTGTGCCTTCACAGCTTTTGCACTGTGTGCTTAAATGAATTTTGCCATCTGAGCTGCTTCACTCAGGCACTGGGGTTTCATACTTGATAAAAGCTGGCAAAATCCAATTTGTTGCTCTTTGCTCACTGAAACAAGGTAAAAAAGACTGGAAACATTACCTGCTTCGACTTGGGTTTGGGAATCAGAGGCTTTATGACTGGAGGGCTCTGCTTGTTCACAGCTCTATTGCCAGACAAAGGTGTTTTCTTTGAGTGTCTGCTCATGGTGTCCAGAACATTTGCTGAGGGGACCACTGGGTCCTTTTTGTTGGATGACACCTGGGAAAACAAATAAACAGATGTTTTCTGTCGTGTTCCCCCTCCTCTGTCCCTCCAAGGTATCTGTTATATTGTAAACTTCAGATATGATCTGTGGTGATTTTCAGAAAAAAAGCTGCAGAAATTCTTACCTTAAATGGATTCACTCGTCCTTGGCTGCTGGATGGAACTAGAACTGCTTAAAAGGAAAGAAAAAGGAACATAAAAATGTGTGCCTGTGTGTACACTCACTCTTTGAGGCAATGTGCACATTTTAGATGAGCAGAGAGACACTTTGGTGACCCCCTGAAGGTTATGCTATATGTGCTCAGCTATTATTAGTCATCAGAAATGCCACACAGGACCAACAGCTTAAAATGCAAACCCAGAGGAAGACCCAGGACTTCCTCCACTCCCAAATCCGTTTCCACTCCTATTATTCTTGCTGGAGGGTTGGCAGGTTGCTAGAGGTCACATTCTGCCCCTGCCTGCTCAGATTCACAGATCAAGGCAGGGTTATTCCCTCTCCCTTGCAAGTGCAACCAATAAATGTGCTATAGATTAGTAAAACAGGTTCTCTGTTCACTGCTCTCCTTTTCCCCTTGTCCCAAAGAATGCCTTCCTGGCACAGCCAGGCAGACACTGGTTCAGCATTTGGCACAGCCAAGTCAATCAGGACAGTGGGATGGAACATCATTAGGGAATGGAGACAGGAATAGGGAACCTCTTAAAAATGTGGGAACAACTATCTGTGCCACCAGGCCATGTTGGATGGGGCTTGGAGCAGCCTGGGACAGTGGGAGGTGTCCCTGCCCGTGGAGATGCTGGAAAAAGATGGTCTTGAAGGTCCCTCCTAACCCAAACCATTTCATGATTCTTTAAAATTACTCTTGGATAACACTGTTGTGGACTAAATTTAGGTAGTAAAGGGAGAACAGAGGATAAAACCAGGAACAGATGTTGTGAAGCAAGAAAATTCTCTTCCTGGAGTAAGTGGAGATTTACTCACCAGACTTTGGAGTTGTCACCTCTGCTGAAGTGACACCTTTGGAGAAAGGATTTGGCCCTTTAGAAAAAAACAGGAAGGGGGACATATTGAAGTGTAATAAAATGTGATAGTGTAACTTCTCCAACACCAAAATCTCAAACAGATGAGTAAGGACAGGGCTTGGAGCAACCTGGGATAGTGGAAGGTGTCCCTGCCCTGGCAGGGGGTGGAACAAGATGAGCTTTAAGGTTCCTTCCAACCCAAACCACTTGAGGATTTTGGGATTCTATAATTAAAGCAATTCATATTTTAAAGTGTGACTTTTCATTTTCCAACCACACATACACTTTCACAAAACCATCTGTCACCTCTACCTAGATTTAAGTTCTATATTTATTTCCTAAATCCTGAGCTCATTCTTAAAGAGTGTCAGGTAAACTACTTGTCTACCATTCAACCCCTGCAAGGTTTGAGCTGAAACCCAAACAACTGTTTAGAAGGTAACCCAATCCTTTAGGAATAGAACCAGGCACCAGGAAAAGCTCCCCAAGGGTCCCTGAAATGGTCACTAAGTACAGTGAACACACAAGCTGTGACACAGCAGGTGACACACACTGAGCTTGTTCCTCTGCAGCAACTGCTGGCAGAGTCCAGAATAAGGACTTAATTCCTCATTAAGTCTGTAAAGTTATCCAGGTAACTTCCAGTCTATTCAGAGAACACATTTTCCTTACTCTGTTTGTGCACTTCTGGAGTTTCTTCTGCTTCCTCACAGGCATCACTTTCCTCAGCATCTTCCATTTCCTGGTCCTGCTGAGCATTCCTGGCTGGAACTCGACTCCACTCCGTGGCAGATCTGCTGGAACTGAATGGAAGGAATTCAGCACAAAGGAAGTGGTCACCACACTCAGAAGGAACACTGGAACAATAGATACCAAGCTCACTCACTTAATTTAGGAACTCAGAACAATAACATTTGGCATTTATGTGCATTATACCTCTGGTTAAACTGAGACTATTAAATTAAATAAAGATTAATTAACCACTTCAGAACTTTGTTGCCAGAACACTTTGCCACAGATATAAATGCAAATATTAAAGAACTTCTGAATTCTCCATTTAAACACATATAGGGTAATAATACCAGATCACCTTTCTGCACCCATGAATTACCACACAGGTGGCAACATGGATATACAATCTCAAACTGAAACTTAGGCAGCAAGTTTTAACAATTATTCTGATTATTCTCTAAATTCCCACTGTCTTAGGATGTACATTTCTTGCATGTCCCTCCTAATCTTTGCAATTACTAAAATCTGTAAATACCAATAATAATATGTGTTTGTGATGAATTTTAACCCTCAGTGGTTGAAGTTTCAGACATGGTATTTCAGCTTCCACACATGACCCAGAAGAACAAAGAGCATTTAGAAATGAGTTTTGACCACAAAGTTTCACACAGAAGAATAAGGGAAAGGCTACAGATAAGTTCAGGGACTTATCACTTCCTCTTCCTTAAATAAGTCCCAAACTTCATACATAAAATTGCAATGGGAAGACTTTGCTTCTGACACAGTGTCATGACATTTTTTCTGCACTGTCAGACTGGTGGTTAAGGACTAATTTCATTATAGTTGTTCATCCAGTGGCCAAACAAGAACACAGCTCTTCTGTATGGTCTATACTAGAAATAAAAAATCCCAACCAAGCAAAAAAAACCCCCACCTAAATAACCAAAAAACACCCACAACCCCTCCAACTTTTGCCTCATCATGCTTCACAAAGCAGGTGCAGGTAGGGGAGGAAAGGTAGATAGCACAGATAAAGAAAGAAAAAGAATGCAAAGCCAACTTGTAGCATTTTCCATAAATTTGAAGAGCTGGGAATATTAGTTAGGAGAGAGTAAGACTAAATTGCATACACTGGGATAGGATAATGAAAAAAGGGGAGGACTGGAGAAAGACAGGATTTTAAGATAGGTGTGGAATTGAGAGATTGAGGCAAAAAGAGAAAAAAAAAATAGGTGGGAGTCAAATAAGCAAAGCAGCACAAGGTAGGGAAAGATGGGAAGAAAACAAGTTCCAGTCAGAGCAACTCAGCATTGAGCCTGCTTTGTCTCTGCAGTTGTGGAACATGGACATACAGGAAGCCTATACAGGAGTGGGGATATTTCCCTCTGTGTTTGTATCCTGGTATTGAAGACTCTTCACAAGACACTCACAAGATACTCACAAGATACCCACAATACTCATCACAAGATACCCACTCTAACTTTACAGGTGGAGCAACACAAACTGTTACTTCCCAACAAACACATCACGAACTACAGTCCGGAGAAGCGAATCATAGAATGGATTGGGTTGGAAAAGACCTCTGAGATCATCAAGTCCAACCCTTGGGCCAACTCCAGTTCCTTTACCAGATCATGGC
>JAWWEV010000167.1:61048060-61061337 GCA_035583235.1 Hafferia zeledoni | reverse complement strand
TTAGGGATTTCTTAAATGATTTATTTCAATTATTTGGGATTTCTTAAATGATTTATTTAAATTTGGAATTTCTTAAATGGTTTATTTAAATTATTAGGGATTTCTTAAAAGGTGTATTTAAATTATTAGGGATTTCTTAAATGGTTTATTTAAATTACTATGTATTTCTTAAATGATTTTTTTTAAATTATTAGGGATTTCTTAAATGATTTATTTCAATTATTTGGGATTTCTTAAATGATTTATTTAAATTTGGAATTTCTTAAACGGTTTATTTAAATTATTAGGGATTTCTTACAGGTTTATTTAAACTATTAGGTGTTTCTCAAAAGATTTATTTAAATTATTTGGGATTTCTTAAATGATTTATTTAAATTATTTGGGATTTCTTAAATGGTTTATTTAAATTATTTGGAATTCCTGAAAAGGTTTATTTAAATTATTAGGGATTTCTTAAATGATTTATTTAAATTATTTGGGATTTCTTAAAAGGTTTATTTTAGTTATTAGGTGTTTCTCCAAAGGTTTATTTTAATTATTAGGGATTTCTTAAAAGGTGTATTTAAATTATTACGGATTTCTTAAATGGTTTATTTAAATTATTTGGAATTTCTCAAAAGGTTTATTTAAATTATTAGGGATTTCTTAAATGATTTATTTAAATTATTAGAAATTTCTTAAATGGTTTCTTTAAATTATTTGGAATTCCTTAAAAGGTGTATTTAAATTATTATGTATTTTTTTAAAGGATTTATTTAAATTATTAGGGATTTTTTACATGTTTATTTGAATTATCTGGGATTTCTTAAAAGGTGTATTTAAATTATTTGGAATTTCTCAAAATGTTTATTTAAATTATTAGGTATTTCTTAAAAGTTTATTGACATTATTAGGGATTTCTTAAATTGTTTATTTAAATTATTACAAATTTCTTAAAGGTTCATTAATATTATTAGGGATTTCTTAAATGGTCTATTAAAATTATTTGGAATTCCTTAAAAGGTGTATTTAAATTATTAGGTGTTTCTCAAAAGGTTTGTTTTAATTATTAGTGATTTCTTACAGGTTTATTTAAATTAATAGGGATTTCTTAAATGGTCTATTTAAATTATTAGTGATTTCCTACAGGTTTATTTAAACTCTTAGGAGTTTCTTAAAAGGTGTATTTAAATTATTACAGATTTCTTAAATGGTTTATTTAAATTATTTGGGATTTCTTAAATTGTTTATTTAAATTATTTGGGATTTCTTAAATGGTTTATTTAAATTATTTGGGATTTCTTAAATGGTTTATTTAAATTATCAGGGATTTCTTACAGGTTTATTTAAATTATCAGGGATTTCTTAAATGGTTTATTTAAATTATCAGGGATTTCTTACAGGTTTATTTAAACTATCAGGTGTAACTCTGTGTTTCCCCAGCGGTCTGGGCTGCTCTGTGTGTCCATAAATAACTTGGGAAATGAAATATCTGAGCAATGTTGATCTGAAGCCGTTCAGGAAAGTCAGGATTGGGTAATAAATGGTCAGATATAATTCAGTGGTGATAAATCTGATGCAGTTCAGAGTAGATAAATGCAGAGTGGTGCATGTCATTTCATCTATAAAGTGATGGGCTGACCCTTAACCCTGGGGAGGGAAATCCTGGCACAGGAGTGTCAGTTCCACAGGGATCCAGAACAGATGGAACATTAGGAAGGATCAGGAAGGAAATGGAAGACAAAGCAGAGCATAATTATGGAACTGTATAAATCAGGGGGTATCCCACACCTTCAGGTCTCTGTGGTTTCTTCTTGTCATTCATCCCAAGAGATACAAAAGACTTGGAAAAGCCTCAAGGAGAGGCAGAGAATAAGCCAAGGTGTGGAACAGCTGCTGCCCAAGTGGGGTGAGCTGGAGCTCAGCCTGGAGAAGGAAATGGGGAAATCTGTGGGATAGTGGTGGGTGAGGACAGACCTGCAGGGTTGGAGGAACAACCACTGAAACCAGGAAAATCCAGGGTTAGAACCAAAAAAGAAGGTGCTTGTTGTATGGAACAAGTGGAGTTTTCCTTGCCAATGGGTGTTGTAGGAGCAACACTGAAGTAGGGAAACATCCCCATATCCAAGTGGGGAAATTGGGTGTGTTTGTGGAAAAGAGTTATCTGAGAGTTTTATTCCATAGAAGGTGTCTGAGCTTGGGATCAGTGAAGTGTTGGGGTGAGTGTCATCGCTGTGTGGTTCTTCTCTAGTGGTCATTGTTAAGATAAAATGGGATGCTGAGCAAAATGATCCCTTGTTCTGATCCAGAGCTATCCTAAGATTAGGGAATTGTGTAGATAGTAATAAACTTACAGTGCAGTTTCAGAGAAGACTGTATAAATTACATAATGCAAATAATGTGGATACATATTAATCTAGTGGAGCTTATAAACCTGTTTGATCTGGGCTGTCCCTACAAACCTCCATCCTTGGGACCCCTCTCTGTGTCAGGAGTCAGTTCTTCCCCATCAACAAGGGAAAACAGGATTGGTTGTTGTGGCAGTAGGATTTGTACTCTTGACTTCATTTTGTGTTTTTCCTCCTCTTATGCTCCCCCCTGTCTCCTGCACTCTCCCCTAAAACCTTCTGGCTCCATTAGGGCATGTCCACCTGTTTCACCTGCTCTTGGTCATCTTTTTTTGAACAGTTCTTCACCTCCAGTCAGTGTTTGTTGTTGTCAGTCAAACCCAACAGAGCTTTGTCCTTCGTGTGGCTCGTCAGGATTGACTGAGCCAGTCAGGGATCCTTGTAGAGAAGCTCTGGAAAGCCCTGAGTGCTGTAGTTGCTTCCATGAAAAGGTAGAACGTGGCTCATTTGTCCCTGTTTTCAGAGCTGCTTGGAAGTGTGGAAAGGCTGGAAGTTCCTTACACATCAGTGACACTTTGCCAGGTCTGTGGTCGGTGCTGCAGTCACAGAATGGAAACAGGAGCATCCACTGCCTTTGGTGTTTTATGGAGTAGTTGGAGGATAAAGCATCAGCAAACTGCAGTTCTTTTATTTCTGACAGGGGGATCTGTGTGGGGATTCCAGCTCTGGGGCTCCCCAGCATCAGGAGGACATGGAGCTGCTGGAGCAATTCCAGAGGAGGCCATGAGGGTGCTCCGAGGGCTGGAGCTCCTCTGCTCTGGAACCAGGCTGGGAGAGGCTGGAAAAGGCTCCAGGGAGACCTGAGAACCCCTTCCAGTGCCTAAAGGGGCTCCAGGAGAGCTGGAGGGGACTGGGGACAAGGGATGGAGGGACAGGACAAGGGTTGACAGAGGGCAGGATTAAATGGGATATTGGGGAGGAATTCCTGGCTGTGAGGGTGGGCAGGCCCTGGCACAGGTGCCCAGAGAAGCTGTGGCTGCCCCATCCCTGGAAGTGTCCCAGGCCAGGTTGGACAGGGCTTGGAGCAACCTGGGATAGTGGGAGGTGTCCCTGCCCATGGCAGGGGTGGAATTACATGGTCTTTTAAGGTCCCTTCCAACCCAAACCATTCCATGATTCTGTGATTTAATTTTGTTTTGGTTTAGATGCACTGACCTGAAAGAATCCTGCCATACCTTTTCCTAATCCCAGTTTAAAAAACACCTGGAATACTTCCCAGGCATCCCTGTCTGGGTATGCTGCCTGCTCCCTATGAATGCCTGAAATAATTTTTCCTGTTGTCATTTACATTCCGTGTCCCACCTGTCTGGGATGAGGCAGGGAGAGGCCGAGGACTTTCCTTTTCACAATAACTTTATCCAGAGGAAGGTGTTCGGGACACTGTGTGAGTCAGCACAGGGAGGCAGCTGGGACAGTCACAGACCCAGGGCTAAAACACAGGGTTTAAATTTATTTCCATCACTCAGGGCAACACCTGGGCACAATCAGAGGCACAGACACCATTAAACTTGGATCTGGTGTGGGCCACTAAAGCCAAAGCACCAAGAGGTGCTGTCAGTTCAACGCTTGCTGTGCTTCCACTGACACCAGTGTAGACATCTCATGAACTCTTGCTTAAAATACCTTTATTATTTTCAACAAATTTCACTTTATCTTACCTTACTTTTCAGCACAATGTCTGGAACTGATGATTTTTCGGTAAGTAACAGTTTTTCTTTCCTGAAGATCAGCCAGTTTTGTTCCTTCATTCTAAAAGCTGACACAGTTTTTGAAGGAGAAGGGGAACCGACAGCCAAGAGGTGATTTCCTCTGTCCTGCAGTCGTGGTGTTTTCCTTCTGGGTAGATGTAGCAATCCCTGGATCAAACACTGGAAGCTGCTGGGTGCCTCGTGGGTTCTCTTCTGTGACATTAACAAAGGGGCTGTGCTTTAATGGCATCAGAGTAGCTATAATGGAATTGTAGGGAAACGTTTCCAGGTCTGTGCTGCAGTTGCTTGTTGTTCCACGTGGTAGGTGGCCTGTTACCTTTGGGTTTCCAAGTGCAGCATGTCAGAATGCCTGTGCTGCCTCAGTGATAGCACCTGCACAGGAGGGGCTGTAGCCATGTCTGTGCAGCCACACAGAGCTCCCACACAGAGCTCTTCTCCTCCCGTTTGGGCACGTGGTCGGGGGATGTTTCCAGCTGGGAATTCCGCTCGGCTCGTTCCCTTCTCACCAGCGCTTTGTCTTCCAGTTGGCAGATGCTTTACCAGACCAGTCTCCTGCTAAAACCTCCAAAGTGAGCAGCAGCAAGCCTGGCCAGGGGCAGCCTCCGCAGGGCTGGCCGGCTTCCAACCCTTGGAATAACCCCAGCGCCCCCCCTATGACACCAACGGGACTGCCTCCAAACACCTCCGCTTCCAGCGTGCCATTCGGACCTCCTCCCACGGGAATGTATCCTTCAATGCCCCCGGGACCGCCTGCTCCATTTCCTCCTCCTCCTACCGGACCCTCCTGCCCTCCTCCTGGTGGTCCATATCCACCCCCAACTGTGCCAGGTCCTGTCCCGCCAGGGCAGTACCCGCCGCCAAACATGCCCTTTCCAGAGCTTCCAAGACCTTATGGAGGTCCAACAGAGCCAGCGGCGCCTCCTGCTCCTGTTGGGCCATGGGGATCCATGCCCTCCGGAGCATGGGGACCAACAATGGGAGGGCAGTATCCTGCTCCCAGCATGCCATATCCACCCCCAGGGCCATATTCCGCTCCCACCCAGACTCCGGGGGCCGCGCCGACGGTGCCGTGGGGGACGGTCCCGCCGGGGACGTGGGGACCTTCACCGCCAGGGCCATTCCCTCCACCCACAGGATCATATCCAGCTCCAGGACTATATCCTACGCCCCCTAATCCTTTTCAAGTGCCATCTGGTCCTGCTGGTGCTCCGTCAATGCCTGGTGGGCCCCATGTGAGTATTTGATTCTGGCCTCAAGTTACTCTAAATCGTTACTTGTTTAAGTGTGGAAATTCAGTAGCTCAAATCTCTTCGTGCAGGGAAGGAACTGGAGCACACCTGTGTTGTTCCTGTGGTTAGTGGGGTAACAGCCAACTTCCTAAATGTTAAATATTCCAGAATAATGAAATTATGTCAGGTTGGAGCATATCTCACATTATAGTGGTCTTCCACTCCTTTGAAAGCCTCTAAAAGCCAAAAACAAGGGGGACAACCTTATAATAATTTCAAAAATAAAAAATACTCCAATCTCTTTTACCTAGAGAGATTACTAGGGAAGGAATAACAAATTATGAAGATGAATTTGTTCTTGATGGTGAATTTTTGTAACTATGAATGAACTGCTGTGTGAAAAGCCTGTACTGACCATGAATTATTGTCTCTTTTGCAGCCTTATCGTTGAACACATTCTGGGCAACAAAATACTGTAGTTTTCCACCTTCATCCACTACTTACAGAGATTTTTACAGTTTTTGTTTCAGTAATGTTTGGGGCTATGAAGAAAATTGCCTCTTGAATGTGTATTTGAGGTATGAAGGAGCAGTTTACATCAGTCTACCTTGCTCATATGCTGGCATAATTGTTTGGTTTAATCAAGTGAATTACAAAGAGAAGAAATCAACTAACATCCGTGGTTCTTACCTTGGCAAGTATTCCTTGGAAGAACAGGAATTGCCATGTAAGGATTATAAAGAATCAGGCCCATGGAGCTATAAAAAAGTTAATTCTTAAATTTCCATTAATGCTTTAAGTCTCGTTGCCAGACTCGTGCTGGCGACTGAACGGATGGATAGTCACACTTTGTCTGTTTTCAGGTTATTCTAAAAATGTCAATAAATGAAGTGTTTCAACATTTTAGTCAAGAAACCTAATTTCTGAACGTGCTACAGTAACTCAGACTAACGAGACAGAGCATGTGAACTGGAAGGTTTTCTCTGCATTTTGTACATACTCAAACCAATTCTCGGTCTGGGACTGGAGGAGAAGAGCCGTGTTTGGGATCCCAGATGTTGGTGCTCCCAAACAATGCAGTGACCTGGATGTGCAGTTCACTTTGGATCAGCAGATGTGAGTTTTGTGCATGCCCATGAGGACACATCCTGTTGCCAGTTCTCATTCTGTGGTGATTGGAAGTCTGGCTTGGTCTGTGTAAAGAGGAACCAATCCCCACTTTAGGTACTTCCCTATTTCTGACCTGGGTTCTAGTCATTTCACATTTCAACTTGCCTGCTGGGTTGTGTTAACTCAGCACACTTTTTCAGATCCCTGCAAACTGAACTTGAGCTTAAAAGGTGTCAAAGCCCATCCTGACCCATCCCCTTCCCAGCAGTTTTTGGCCCGACGGTTCCGTCGGCCACAGAGATCCTTGTTGAGGACCAGGGGGTCTCCCTGGGGCTGTGCTGGATGTTCTCCTGGGAGCAGCCCCCTGTTCTCAGCTGGGTGTGTGCATACCTCATGGAGTGGGTGGAATCTGGGAGGAGCTGAATGTCAGGAATTCTGTGCACTGCTGTGTGGCTGCCCCCCAGCTCCAAAGGGGCTGCCTGGAGTATCCCTGGGTTTGCCATATCCGTGCAAAGCACATCCAGGGGGTTTGCTGGGACACAGCCACGTGTCAGCCAGGACTCCTGGCCCTCTTGGTGGTACTTCATAGCCTAGACTTGGGCCACAGACAGTTTGTTTCCTCCCCAGCTGGGGGTCTCCCTCACTTAGCCTCTGTGGGTAGAATTAGGAACAGATTTTTGCTTCACATGGTGGCTCATTAGGGAGTCTTTGTGTCCTGGAACTGTGAAAACGAGTTGATTCTTTTCCAGTACCTTCGTGGCTTCCTGCACGCCTGTCATGGACAGCTTAAAAACACGTGGGGTGGCCTGGTGGGGACTCTCCTTTATGGCAAACCCTGCAGTATTTCTGCAGGAGGAAACAGCCAGCTCATCTGGGGCTGTTTCAGGCTAAAACTGATAGCAAAGGAATGTGCATTTTTTTAATTTTAGGAAGACAATACTGGAGCAGAACAAAAACACTTAACATCTCAAACCCCAGCAACTTAACCTTAGGAACAGGAACCAAAAGTACAAGTCTCCACTAACCTTAAACAAACCCCAGTTACCCCCTAAACAGTCTTGGCTTAGACCTTGGCAAGACTAACTAAAAATTAACATAAGAAGCATTGACTGCATTTGCTGAAGTGCTTTGTTGATACCTGCAGCCTTAGATATCAATCAATGTAATGAAAACACGTTTATTCCAAATGAATGGATCATGCAGTAGCAGCACTCCAGTTGGAATTGCACTGGCCATTTGTCTCTGCAGGGAATGGGAAGAGGCAGGAAAGGATAAAGCAAAAGTAGCAAGTCATGATTTTTGGAAAGGGGTTTTGTAAAAGTAACTAGACTTCTGGGTTCTTCCTGAAATAGGCAGGATTTATTACTGGAACATTTAGGCTAAAATTCAATATATATGGGATGTTTTTCAATGTATATTCGTATTTCTTGAGGTCATGAAAACTGTTTCATAACCCCTTTGTTTTTGTGAGCAGAGTTCTTTGCATAGCAGTGAAAAGGGTATTTCCTGTTAATCTATTGTGTAAAAACTCAAGGTGTCACTATATGCCGTGTAGTAACTTTATCACATGTTATGTCAAGTGTGAGCAACTTCTGGCCTGAAGCTTTTGCAATGGAATTTGTACATTTCTATGCATCATTTGAGTTCAACTGCTGAGGAGTTCGTTTTGACTTGTGCTTTGAGGTTGACATACTGCATTTGTTTACAATAAGGAATATAAGCAATCACGTCTTCAAAGTATAGATTATCACCTGCTGCTGTATTTTCTTTAGATGAAACAAATATTGCTGTATGATAGTGAGAAGCTATAAATACAGGATTTGATATTTTTTTGAAAATGCTGTCACTTTTGTATAAGATTAGACATTAAACGTATTTTCAAGACTGTTGTGTTCACTGTTTTTCAATTCCTGCTTTTGACATGCCTGTGTAGACTTTTGCCTTGAATGAATAGTAAAAGTAGGACATCCTTGATTTGCAAAGCCTGAATATAAAATCAGAATTACTTGACTTCTGTGAGTGTTTTTCCTCTTCCTTTTGTGATTTTTGCAGCCTGTAAAAAAAAAAAAAGGGATATTAAATGTGGATGTGACCGTGGCTCTGGTGTAGCATGTCAGCCTCAGGTATTGCATGTTCACAAATTCTTTAGTCATTAAGAGAGAAAAGGTCTGGTCTTGCTTGTTCCAGAGGAGGAATGGGGCTATTTTGGACCTGTGAAAAGTGTGGGGTGTGTTTTTCCTGCCTCTGAACAATTCCTGAGCTGGATGGACACACATGGATGTGGTAAGTGACCCCCAAATCAATGTTTGTATACACCCACCAGGAGTTTGATGGGATAGGGTGGATAGCACAGACTCCAGGGCTTGGCATTGTGGGAACTCCCAGGTTTGGGCATCCCTCATGATTCCAGTTCCATACAGAGGCTCTCAGGGCAGTTCCCACTGAGCTGCCAGTGCTGCTGCCTCTCCTCACACCTTCAGCCTGTCAGGAAGGTAAAAGTGGCAGCAGTGAGCACTAAAGAGTGGGAACAAGATTATTTATCCACCTGAAGGCTTGAGAACAAGCTTTTCTTAGGCCATGGTCCAAAATAACCCTTACATCTGTTAACAGAACACTGATGTGTGGCCAGTAATTCATCCAGACTGGAGCTGTGGGACTGTCCGTTCCTCTGGATTCCTCAGGTGAATTGTCTGCAACTCTTGTGCATCAGTGGAGATGAAGAGGAGCATCCTGATGCAATTATGATAATTGCTGGTGCCCTGCAAATCTAAAAAACTTGGGCTGAGTATTTTAGGGGGATCAAGTCCCATGAGGAGCAGCTGAGGGAGCTGGGGGGGCTCAGCCTGGAGAAAGGGAGGCTCAGGGGGGACCCTGCAATCCCTGCCAGGAGGGGGGAGCTGGGGGTTGTGTTGGGCTCTGCTCCAGGGCACAGGGACAGGAGGAGAGGGAACAGCCTCAGGCTGAGCCAGGAGGGGTTTAGATGAGATATTGGGGAAAAATTCCTCACTGAAAGGGTCATCAGACATTGGAAGAGGCTGCCCAGGGCAGGGGTGGATCCCCGTCCCTGGAGGGATTTAAAAGCCCTGTGGATGTGGCCCTTGGGGACACAGGTCAGTGGTGGCCTTGGCAGTGCTGGGGGATGGTTGGACTCGATCTTGGAGCGCTTTTTCCACTTTAATAATTCAATGATTCTAAGTGATATCTACATAATTCTTAGGACAGTGGGTAGTTTTGCTGAACTATCCCAGGGGTCTTGCAAAGTGGTGAGTGCAGAGTCAGCCCCACGCTGTGGGATGTGTTAGTTCTGCTCTGCTGTTGTGAAGGCAGGTCCCCAAAGCCTCTGCAGGCAAGTCCAGCCCCATTTCTGTGCATGGGATTCACTGACCAGCCTGTCCAACCTGCCTCCACATTGTCCAAAGTGAGAGATGGTGATCCCAGAATGGTTTGGGTTGGAAGGGACCCTAAAGACCATTTCATTCCAACCCCCTGCCATGGGCAGGGACACCTTCCCCCTTCCTGCAGTGAGAACCTTTTGGCATCTGAGGAAGGATGAAATGTCCCATACATGTTTTTATTAATGTTTACTTTCCTATTTCTAAGTCAAGCATGAAATTCCAGCTGTTGGGGTGCAATTCCCTACACACCAAACTGCTGTTCACCAGGCACTGGTGTGTTGGTGTCACCTGGCAAATCAAGAAGTTCCAGCTTCCATATAAAGCTTCCAATCAGCCTGTCCATGCTGCAGGAGTAACTCCCATGATGTTACACACCGGGGTGTGCTCACCCCTGGGGAAAGATCCCGAGTGGACTTGGCCCTGGATGTGCTCCGTGGGTGGCTGGAGGTGTTTGTGACCCTGGGAATGTGCTCTGCCCTCCCTGCCCAGGCTCCCCCTGGAGCCACCAATCCCTGAGGATCCCTGTGTGTGTCCTGCTGCTTGGGCAGAGCCTGGACTGAGGGCCAAGGTCTGCAGAGGGATGATGGCTCCTTGGGCATCCTATTTCCTTGTTTCACTTAGTATTGTCCCGGTGTTCCCATTCCCCAGGTGGTTGCAGTGGGAGGACCTGCTGTAACTTTCCCTCTGCTCTCACAGTTCAGTGGAATTTGAGGGAACTCCAAACGTGGTAAGTTGGTAACAGGGAGGTAACATCCATTTGGTCCCTCTGCCTGCAGGGGCTCTAAGGGATGTTGAAAGCAGCTTGCCCAGAGAAACTGTGACTTCCCCATCCCTGGAAGTGCCCAAGGCCAGGCTGGATGGGGCTTGGAGCAACCTGGGATAGTGGAAGGTGTCCCTGCCCATGGGAGGGAGTTGGAACAAGATGATCTCTAAAGTTCCTTCCAGCCCGAAGCGTTCCATGATTTTGTGATACTTCTGTTTCAGAGATTCAGTGATGTTCGAGTTGTCCCGTTTGATGAGATCAGGACTTTGTACCTTTGCACAGCAGAGAGGAGTTACAATTAAATTACAAGTTGCACCCAGAAAAGTGCAAAGGGACTGTCAGTGTAGCAGCACCAGCCCTGCAGTTCCCTGTTATCTCTTTCCAAAGGGAACCCTCCCTGTTAAATGAGGGATGGGCAGATAAAATCGCTCTGCCTGTGGTTCTGTCCTCTCCCAGTTTCTCATGGCACTGAAGGGAAGGGCCGTGCTGAGCAGTCACTGGCACACCTTGGGTTTCAGCTCAGGTCCTCCTCCTGTTGTCTGCACAAGATCTTACCTGCTCCTGCAGATTCATGTCCTTGGGATGAGGGGAGGGAATTCTTGTAGCAATTAACTCTCACACTGCTGCTTCAATCTGTGCTTCAGTCACTGAATCTGCCCTGGTAGTGATCATGGCTTGATAAACCTCTCCCTGTCCCTTCCCTTCTTCCCTCTGCCACCACCACAGTTACCTCTAGGCCAGATGACTTCTCAGATTTAACCCTGAGTGGGGCAGAGCAAGAAGCTGCTGCAGAGAGTGGTGGGAGTGGGGCCATGGCCTTGGGGAGACCCTTGGATGGGGCTGTTTGTCAGCAGGAGAGGCTCCTCCAGAGGAGGAGCTGGAGCACAACTCCACCATCAGCATTTAATTTCCTGCTCTTCAGAGGAACTAGTTTCTCTGAGCTACAGAGGGATCCTAGAGGGGATGAGCTGTTGAAGGGGTTAAAGGTTGGATCTTTGCCTGGAGAAGCTGTGGCTGCCCCACCCCTGAAAGTGTTCAAGGCCAGGCTGGGGCAACCTGGATGGTGGAAGGTGTCCCTGCCCATGGCAGGGCATGGAACTGGATGGTCTTTATTATCCCTTCCAACCCAAACCATTTTGTGGGTACCCTGCTGTGCCCTGTCCTGTTACTGGCTGTTTCCCAGGGACATTTAGACTGGAGTGAAATGGGGGCATTGGCTCTAGTTTAAAGGGGAAAACCTCCTGCTGGTGGTGAAGACCATGTTGGAAAACAAAGACCAGCTCATGTTGCTGCCAAACTGGATGATAGGATGAGTTTAACTGGGAGACTCAGACCAGCAAGAAGGAGAAACTCTCTCCATGAGGACAGTCAAACATTAGGTTATTCATTCTTCATCCTTGGAGGCTTTGAAGGCCACCCTGGGCAGCCTGGGCTGACCTCAGAGCTGGCCCTGCCCAAGTGGGAATTGAGAACCTCCTTCCCACCAGAATCTTAAGAAATCCACTCTGTTCTGTGCCTGATTAATGGTAAACACAGAATTTATCTGTTCTCTAAATAAATTCAGAAGGTGACAAATGATGGTCATTCATGACTTCCTGGGCTTGGCATGAATGGGGAATGGTTGGAGCTGTGTCAGGGGTGGGTTAGGTTGGGTATCAGGAAAAGGTCCTTCCCCCAGAGGGTGGTGGGCACTGACCAGGCTCCCCAGGGCAGTGGGCACAGCCCCAAGGCTGCCAGAGCTCCAGGAGTGTTTGGACAATGGGACAGGGTGGGATTGTTGGGGTGTCTGTGCAGGGCCTGGGTTTGGACTGGATGATCCTTGTGGGTCCTTTCCAGCTCAGGATATTCTGTGATCCCTCTGACTGATGAATGCGGTGTTGTCTTGGGGTAGATCTGTGAATTTTGGTGGTGACCCACCGTGTGCTGCAAGGGGGGATCTGTCAGGATACTCCACTTTACTAAGCTCTTAAAGGATAATTAAAAGTAAAACTGTTCTACAGAGCCTTTCACAAGAACCTGCTTAATTTGCACGATGTGAAAAGCTTTGTCTTACAGTGCTTTGTGTGACAGAAATGGTTCAGAGGGGCTGGGGATCCCGTGCTTTCCAATTTCCCTGTATTCCTTTCCATTACAGGCAACTCCCTCCAGCCCAGAGAAGGTGGCAGGATAATTTAAAATTTGCTGACAGTGGGAAGAATTAATGCTTTAATACCCTGGTGCTGTTCTCACTGCACCTTGGGCTGTGTAAGGCAGGAGTTCATCGATGTTCCTCAAGGAGACTGAGCTGTTTATCCGGGAAGTTTTTTAATCCAAGCACTTCCAATCTCAGCAACTTCCATGCCAGGCTTTCAGGTTTGCATTTCAGCCTGGATTGTGTCCTGTTCTCCTGTTCAGGAAACTGAGTGTGAGCAACCTGGAACTCAAAGGTGGTCACATCATAGCTCTGAGTCTCCTGTTGTCATCCTTGTCCTGCTGCTCCTCTCCTGGGTGTCAGACTGAGTTGCTGCTAAAAAGAGAGTGGGAATCAAAGAATCATAGAATCGATTGGGTTGGAAAAGACCTCCGAGATCATCGAGTCCAACCCTTGGGCCAACTCCAGGCCCTTTGCCAGATCATGGCACTCAGTGCCACGGCCAAGCTCACCTTAAAAACCTCCAGGGATGGGGAATCCACCCCCTCTCTGG
>JAWWEV010000167.1:61033074-61043444 GCA_035583235.1 Hafferia zeledoni | reverse complement strand
AGAGGGTTGTCCAGCCCTGCCACAGCTGCCCAGGGGAGTGGAGTGCCCATCCCTGGAAGGATTTAAAAGCCTTGTGGATGTGGCACTTGGGGACATGGGTCAGTGGTGGCCTTGGCAGTGCTGGGGGATGGTTGGACTCTGTGATTTCAGAGGGTTTTTCCAGCCTCAGTTATTCTGTGGTTCTGTGCAATGCATTGGTGAGGCACTGCCCAAGGAGGTGGGAGGAATAGGAATAGAGGGCTGTGTCCAAGGGTTCCACCCCTGCAGTGACACAGAGAATGGGGTCACCACCAGCTCCAAGCTTGGTGGCACCATTTGGTGGCAGAAGATTAGTGGGTTCCAAATACCAAAGTGGCCACCCCAGACCTGGCCAGGACACACAGGAACTCCTGCCACCCTGTCCCAGCAGGCTGAAGGAGCAAAGCTGCTTCTCCCTGAGGTATTGCAGGAGAAAAGGGGGATCACGTGGGACCTCTCATGGCAGCAGCACAAGCACAGCTGCTCAGAGGGCCTGACCCACCTGGATCCAGCCTGGGGGAGTGTCAGGAGCTCTGTGTGCACCCCCAGCTCCACCTGACGAACCAATGGCAAAGCCAAGGGCCTAAAAAGAACCCAGAGGCAAATAAAAGTTTTGGGAAATACGGGCTGTTCAAACACTCCAGTCTGGATGCTGGTGCAAAGGCTGCCTTGAAAACCCCCTGGGCGCAGAGGGATAAGTGTTTTACTGGCAGAGGGGTTGTTTGTTGGTTGTGAAACTTGGGGTTTGTTATTCCTGAGGCAGCACAGCCACATCTGCTGTGAGCTTTGTGCAACAGAATGTTGCTTTCAAGGGGAATTTGCCTTCTCTGTTTTCAATTTGGAATTTTCCTTTTCTTTCCCCGTTTCTCCCTGTGCCTTTTTTTCCCCCCCTCTTCTCCTCTGAATGCTCCCTTTGATGGGAAGAATCCAGGCTATTCCTGCCGTGGTGTGGACTCATAAAACTTGTAAAGCAACTTTTATCCACTGGCCTGGAGCGGTCAGTGAGTCCTTCCCAAGGTGCCCTCCCTCTGGAATGGGGCAACTAGGATGGGTAGGAGGAGAAAGGGCACTGTCTCCATGGCTGCCACCCTCCTCTCACCATTCCAGGTCTCCATCCCACGTGTCCCTGACGTGCTGTGCTGGATTTTTAGCCCCTACACAGTTCCTGGTTGTTGTTTTGGCCCCACCTGGGGATTCTGTTTTTTTTGTTTGTTTGGTTTTTTTATGGAAATCTTTTCCCGGGTGGTGCCTCAGGGGTGGGGAAGTGAATAACAGTGGCAGTGTTGTGAGCTCAGTGGTGGATTTCTCCTGGAGGGTGTTCTTCTGGATTTCTTCTGGGCTGGATTCACCCTGGAATGTTCAGGCTGTTCACAGCAGTGACCCCCTGTTTATTCCACCAGGATCTGTTCTGTGGCATTGGAGCTGTGGGCTCTGACAGGCAGGTATGTGATGGGAACTCAGCAATTTCCAACAATTGCCACTATAAACTGTTAAGTCTCTTCAAAAATCTGTGTTTTTCCAATTGTGCATGTCAAAAATGACTGAAACACCCTCTGTCTTTTTGTTTTAGGAAAAATGTCGGACGGTTTCTCTGTGAGTATGGAATTCTTTAAAAAACAGAAGAGGGCTTGGCGGGGGGGACACTGTGACTGTTGCCTTGAAGTGAGGACCTCTGGAAGGGATGGGAGCAAATCCTTGCTAATCTGTGTAAATCCCCAAACCCTCTCCAGTTACATCAGCACTGACTGGTTTTTGGAAACCCCAGCCCAGGCACTCAGAGTTGAGCTCTTGCCCTGGGACACGCAGCAGGCTAAAAAGGATGGATGTGGAGAGCTCAGCATGATCCCAGGGTGACTATCCCTCACTAACCCTTCTCTCCCTCTGTCCCCAGTTAAATGATGCCTTGTCCAACAGCAACAACCCAGCGCCCTGTGCCCCCCCAGCCCAGGGCTGGCCCTCCTGGGGGAACCAGCCCCCGGCTCCTGGGGCATTCCCGGCATATCCCGGCGCTCCGGGGGCCTATCCTGGAGCACCAGGAGCGTATCCTGGAGCACCGGGAGCGTATCCTGGAGCACCAGGAGCATATCCTGGAGCACCAGGGGCCTATCCAGGAGCACCAGGAGCATATCCTGGAGCACCAGGGGCCTATCCAGGAGCACCAGGAGCATATCCTGGAGCACCAGGAGGATTCCCTGGAGCACCAGGAGCACCAGGAGGATTCCCTGGAGCACCAGCGGCGCCAGCAGCACCAGCAGCACCTGGGTCATGTCCTGCCCCAGCACAACCACCCAGTGCCCCTGGATCTGGGCCTTCTGCTCCACAGGGAGGACCAGCTCCTCCAATGGTAATGGCTCCATCATATTCACCACATTGTAGGGGTTTCTGTGCCTTCAGTGCCTGATTTTGCTTGGCCATGGGAAGGACCTGGGGCTGGCTGTGCCTGGTGGGTGGCAGGGCTGGCATTTGGCTTTTGACATGTTCTTTTGCTGACATCAACTCCCTGTTGTCTCCCAGAAAGTGCCCTTTGAGCTGCCCCTGCAAGCAGGGCTCGTCCCTCGGCTGCTCATCACCATCACTGGGACAGTGAACCCCAACCCAGACAGGTACTGGGGGTGTCCAGGGTGGGGGCTGTTTCCATGAAGGACTCCTGAGTGGAGCAGGGGGACTGGAATGTGCTGTCCATTCCTGAATGACACCTGCCTGGTGTAACATCAAGTGTTACACTAAATAAACATGTACATGACCTGCTGTTGCCCAGCAGGGTGTGTGGGGTTTTCTTTCTGTGGTTTTTAGGAAGGCCTCTAACAGATCCCAGGGCTTTTGTGGGAAAAGCAGTGAATCCATTACTGTCTTTGCAGGTTTTCACTGGATTTCAAGAGAGGGAATGATGTTGCCTTCCACTTCAACCCCCGCTTCAACGAAGACCACAGGAAAGTCATTGTCTGCAACTCAAAGTTCCAAGATATCTGGGGCAAGGAGGAGAGGACAGCTCCCAGGTTTCCATTTGAAGCTGGAAAACCCTTCAAGGTACCAAAAACCCCACCCCAGCTCAGTCTCAGTGTGCCCACAGCACCAGGAGGGTTTGGGCAACAAGACCCACTAAGGACCTTGTTGATTTTGCACAGGAATCAACCCCCAGAGGTGCCTCTGGGGCAGCCACTCCTGTGCTTCCCAGCAGGTCCTTCAGCACCTTCCCAGCATTCTGATCCCCTCCTGCACCTCCAGCTGCTCAGGGCGTAACTTCTCCCCACTTCTGTTATTCCCATGGATTATGAAATCCTCCTTATTTACAGCTGTTCTGCACCAGTTGTTGGGCAGGTTTATATAATGTTTTCCCCATGGGCAGCTCTTCCAGAGATTTTTCTCCCACAAAGTGGGTTTACTCTGTCAAGTTCTGCTTTGAGTGACTGGCATGGTTTGAGGAGACAAACGGGGCTGAAACACGAAGGAGGAAGAGCAGAGCAGTTTTGGGGAAGGCAAAGGTCGCTGGTGTTGCAGCTGAGTTGCTGCACCATCTCCTCCACATGCCACAGGGCTGCACTCAGCTGGCAGCAGCTCCAGCCAGTGCCAGCCTGCTCGAGTCTGTGGCTTCAGACTTCTCCCAGAACAAATGCAGTGTGGGTTTTTTGGCTGATTTGGGGGTTTTATTTCAGCTCCAGGTCCTCTGTGAGACAGATCACTTCAAGGTGGCCGCCAACGATGCTCACCTGCTGCAGTACAACTTCCGTGAGAAGAGGCTGAACGAGATCACCAAGCTCTGCATCGCAGGCGACATCGCCCTCACCAGCGTCGTGCCCGCCATGATTTAGCCAGGGGAGCACCCAGTATAAACTCCTCAGTGCTCTTTTTGTGGTGTAACAAAAGTGCCTTCTCAGGTGACTACTTTGAGGTAATAAAACGTTTTCACAAGTAAAATTTGTTTTCAATAAGATCTCCAAAGATGTGACACCCTCTGGCAAGCTGAGTGCAATGTGGAAGGAGCAGAGTTCTTGCTGGAGGGACAGAGGAACAACAAGGAGCAGTTGGATTGCAATGGAGAGGAGCACCTGGGAAAGCAGTCTGTGGCATTCTGGTCCTGGGAACTAGGGCAGCAATTCTCTAGGAAGCACTGGAAAACAGGGAAAACTCAAGAGCTGCTGAGCCTGACCAGAATATTTTATGAGGGGGGTTCAAAGCTGGAGGAAGCAAAATCTCTGTTAGACTGTGGCTAGAAAAGTCATCCCTCTCTGCTTCAAAGGCCCATCTGCTCAGCTGGGGTCCAAACTGGTGTGTCCTGAGGTCCCTTCCCCTCCCAGGGGAGCTCCAATCCCTACAAGTGTTACTACTCCACAGAACAGGTCACAAGCCTTGTGCTTCTCTCCACTCATCCCTCCTGTGTGAGTCAAGACTGGTTTCAAGGGTGGGGTTTTGGCAAGTTCACCTCATGAGTCAGGCTGGTAAAAAAAGAAAACAGAAGTATGTTCCCTTTGCTGTGAGTCATCCCAGCCTTGCCTGGAAAACAAGAACAGCACAATAGCCACTGCTGGGTTCCAAAGAACTCTTTGACATGTCTTGTACTGTTTTATTACAGTTGCTTCTTTTACCCTTGGGGAGGCCAAGTTACAAGCAGGGTCCTTACATTTCCAGCAGATCCAGTAGCCCAGAGCAGCACAATGCTGCCTTCAGCACAGAGAAACTGTGGCTGCCCCATCCCTGGGAGTGTCCCAGGCCAGGTTGGACAGGGCTTGGAGCAACCTGGGATAGTGGGAGGTGTCCCTGCCCATGGCAGGGGGTGGAATGAGATGAGCTGAGGTCCCTTCCCACCCAAACCATTCTATGATTGTCTATGTCAGATGTCACTGTGCTGAGGAGCAACCAGAGCAGGGAAGTCGTTAACAGCCACCCGAAACTACCTGTGTAACTGGAGTTTAGTACTTAAGAAAGTGGATTCCAGCAAACATCAGCTTCCTTTCTTTATTTCAGTGTAATCAGTACACAGCTCCCAGGTTAAAACTTAAGCCAGATGAGCCCCTTTCTGCTGAGGGGCTGAATTATCTCTGCTGGTTTGGAACCAAGGCTGGTGGAAGAACGTGTGTGTTACACTGAGGTGACCTGTACAAGAAGCCCAGTGAGGTATTTATTAAAAATACAACAACTGGAGGTACCCTCACACTACTCCTCAAATGCAATCTATATAACTGGCATGCTCCTTATGCACAAATGTGTTACAGTCCAGGTAGGGAATGCATAAGGAACAAGGTGAGAGAAGAGGCTGAGGATAAACATGTCAAAAACAAGAAAATACAACTTGGCTTGAAGGCACTTGAGACACTCAGTAGAAAACTGTGTCCTTAAAGGAAATAACAATCAATGCCCATTTTAACACATTGCCAAGAAAAGGTGTTATCTGACTGTGAAAACCTTGTTCTGAAATAGTTTCTAATATTACAAAGCCAGTGGGAAAATTCCCCCTGGGAAGAATTACCTGCACCCAGCACTGCCATAGCTGGTGCTGGAGCCTGAGGTGCCCTCAGAACAGGGGCAGGGCATAGAGAAGTGCTTTGGGAACAGGCTGGGTCTCACCCCAGAGGGTGCCCTTCATCAGGAACAGGGCACAGGCACAGCTAAGCTGGTGGGCACCTTGTAAGTCATGAGGTAAGGCCAGGGCATAAAAGTTTAAAGATGAAGAGCTTTACAACCTGAAGGAGACAGGAAATACATGAAATGATACCAACATAAAAATCTTTCAGGCTGCATCAGAACTCACAACAAGCAGTGGATAACAGCAGGAATCTCCAGAACACAGCCCACTACCAACACACAGCAGTGCTGGGTGCACAACAACTGCACCACTAAACGTTACAAACCCATGAACAGACCCACTCCTACAGCTGCCCCTTCCCTCACAACAGTTCCAGGGTAGCAGTCTGTGTTCCAGATACCCTCTGTGGGTTTCTTGCTCAGAAAATTTACATATTTTACATTCTAAGTCACTCTTCATTTATCCCCAGAGGAGACAACAGGAGAAAACACAATGAGGTCACTGAACACTTCAGCTGCTGCAAACTTCTGGGCTTTGGTCCTGACTGGAGTGAAGGGCAGCTCAGCATCCAGCACAGGCTGTGGGAGGAATCAGAGCATGGAGGAACAGTCAGTCACAATCATGGACCACTGGAAGTACCATGGCCTTGCTATGAGGAATTTTACAAGCATATTTCCAGACAAAGTAAGAAGTGACTACACATGGTCCATGTTGAAAATACTCCTTATTTAAATCACTAATCCATATTTAAAAGAGGATTTTTCACAAGAAATTCTACACCCAAATTCTATTAACATTTTGAAAGTTTTTGTACACTTTTCCCCGTTGAATCTTTCTTCCAGCCCTAAATGTTACAGTGATTTAAAAAACCAACAGTTGGGACAGACTTGAAAAATTCCATGAAGAAAGTGGAAGAAAACCAGGCTGTTCATTATGTTAATGAATATGTGCACGGAAATTTGTAAGGAACATAACTTAAAGGATCAATCTGATAAGAATTGGATGTTATTTTCTCATAAACATGTTGATTCATCCTACACTCATCATGTGCAATAAGAAGTATCAGTGTGAGCCCGAGCAGGGGGACAGTTGGAGTGTGGTTTGTATTTAAATTAAATGAATGGCCTTGATAACATCTTTAGGAGTTGAATTTTCTTTGTGCAGTAACCAAGTCTGTGGCAAAGGTGAACAGCACTGTAACAGGCAGCTTGTCTTAGTCAAACAAACCTGAAGGTCAACTTACCATATCAAAAGGACTCCTGGCATTGGATGTCAAATCACTACACGAGACAGCTGAAAAATAAGAATATTTCATTTTTTAGAAAGGTTAGTTTGATGCTGCCAAAGCTGAAAAAACAGTGTTGTTTTCTACATCTTAAAAAAAAATACAGGTTTTGCTAACAGCACACATAAATTAAGCTGACACTGTGGTTTCAAAGAGTAATATTTAGGTTATCACAAACCCTCAGAATAACCCCAGGGCCCGGCAGTCCCACCCAAACCACACTGTGCAGCTCTAAGATTTGCACCTGTCTGATGGATTTTTGGTCCTCCAGACTCAGCAAAGTTTGTCTCTGTGCCAGGATCCTTCTCTGGGCTGCACATGACAACGTCTTGGCCTTGTTCTGCAGTGGAGAGTTCCATCTCTTCCATGCCATCCATTGCTTTTGATTCACTGCTAGAATTTTCCAGCACCTGAAAAACAGGGATTTTCATTGTTCCCAGCCTGTTATGGCAGACCAAGCCCATACACCTGACCTGCAGGTTTTATGGACAATTCAGGAGAGATGGAGTTCTCACTCCAGAGACTGTGCAAAGCACAGGCAGTGACCTATTCCATGTGAACTATTTCCCAAGCCTGAAAATCCCTTCAACAGTACAAGGAAGTTCTTCCACAGGAAAGATTTTGAGATTCAAGTGCCAAAATCATTGTGAGGATGTTCTCTGGTGAGACTTTTCCTCAAGGAAAACCTACCAGCAATACTGAGTCCCCAGGGAGTAAAGTCACCAGCAAGCAATTTCTCATTTGATAGAGAAAAGATGAAGTAAAAGGCATAAGAAAAAAATTAGTAACAGAGATTTTTTTGTAATATTTATGGGGATGGGAGGGGAAATTACTGCTGCAGTCACACACAGATCCAAGCAGTAACAAATAAAAATAAGATACTCCATTTCCAATGGAAGGTACTAAAGGATGATTAACTCCAAAGCACTGGCTTTTATGGAGTGGCACAGTATCATCTCAACTATGGAGGTTGCATTCTTGTTTATTTTAGATTTTTTAGGACTATCTAAACACAGGAAACATCAAGTCCTCAGTCAATTCAGGACATGGATTTCTGATACTTGGATTAGTAACACAGTCCTTACTGTAATTTAAAGAGAGTAACAGCCCAATGCTCTGCAGGAGGACCACGAGTGCTGTTGGGTTTGGCCCCCAAATGCAAAAGCATTTACAAAATTCACCCCAGGAGACAGGTAGGGGACTTCAAGAAACAATGTTTGCCCAAGTGACAAGTGTCCTCATGCAGCAACCAGGACCTCCAGAACATGGATCCAGAGAGCAAGACAAGGTCCCCAAACTGCAGCTGTCCCCACCTATGTCCATACTGAGAAGGAAAAAGCACCAACCTGAGGAATGCAGAGGATAACTTAGAGAGGACTTGATCAGAAATCCAAGTGTCTGGGGTTAAATTTTCCTTGGTAATAATAATAATAACAACAATCTTTACAGCACATACATGAGCTTTGCATGACTTACCTCATTTCCCTCTGCTGTGCTGGCAACAGGACAGATTTCTTCTGCACCCATGGAAATGCTGGAGGAGAAACCAAAATATCTTCTCAATCAACTTCATCAATCACCTTCCATCATCTTTTGACTTGCCCACCTGATCTTACAATTTGTTCTGCAATTATGCTGGCTTGGCTGCCACTGGTGAGCTTGTCAAACTTCCTGGGCAAATAAACTTCTACCCCAACAGCAAAACTATATTTGGGCAAAGCTCTTAATATTTGCTTAAGGGAAGGAAAAGCCACAAGGACTTTACAACCTTCATCACTGCCAAATTGGAAGGTAACATTTAATGGGTATTAACAACGTGTTTTTCAGTTAAAACTGTGAAATCACTTGTACAAATTAATTAAAAGCTGCCTTAACGTGCCTACCTTTGTTCAAGACCACCAGGAGGGAGTTTATCCAGTGGGGGAGTTTCTGCAGGGGAAACTCGGTCCATTTTCAAATTGTGAGCAAATGGTGTTTGTTTTGCCCGGCCCCGAAGAGGGTAAGGAGTGCCTGGAAGCAAAGCTCGACGGGATGATCTTGGAGTTGCCTGTTTTCCAGGAGTCCTCTGGGAAGATCTGCGAGGTGTCTTTAAAAGCAAGCCTGAGAAATGTGTTTAATTTTTCATTACTGCAGCAGTTTCCAGAAAGCTGAAATGAACTGATCATTATGATTCCAGCCAGAAACACAATTGTCTTCTGCTTGCTGAATTGTCTTATGCTAATATTATATGGAAAATTACACACCCTGCCAGGAGGAATTGAAATTATTAACTTCCACCTTTCAAATGAGATAATTTTAATAGAATTAAAAAGACACAGATTCAGAAGTGATGCTCACAACAGATTCTCTGCTGGAGTTTCCTTAAACTCAGTGTTGCTCAAAGCTTTTCAGGAGTTCTCTCCTAACAAGAGGTACACTAAAAAATTGCTAGTTGTGTGATGAGAAGAGGGATCTGCACAAAAAAAGAAAGGGATTGGAATTCAAAGTCAAATTATGAACTAGAAATGGGAGAGAATCAGAATGGCTCCCAAAGAGTGCAGAGTTACTGGAAATACTGGCTGCACATAGATGTCAATAAGATACTGAAAACGAAGCTGTATTTTGAGCACCTATTAAAATCCCCAAACTATTAAACACCTTTCATAGCAAACTGGATTATGTTACAATCTTGTTAACCATGAACACAGATTATGGGTAGACTTTATTTGCAGCTTTGAAAACAGCACTGGAAGAGGTTTAGCTAAAAATAAAAGATCCCAATTCCTGTCTTACAATCAGAGGACATCAGCTGGCACTGACTTTGATGAAGAGGTTTGTCAGCTGAACCTGGGAACAGTCAGCTTAGAATTTCATTATTAAAGTTATGCTGGAAAAACATGAAGCAGCTATTTCCCCCCTCTGTCTAAGCAGGGATTTCATGCTGCCATAAGCACTCAAATCAGCACATTCATGTACAACAATTTCCTTTGGAGCCCTGATGTAATTAGTCACTGGTTGAAATACTGTGACCAGCCCTGGACTTGTATCCAGTATGATCAGCCCAATTCCTCTCCCCAGTGAAATGGATTAAATTCCCTTTAGTACTTTCAAGCCACAAAAATCACGATTAAGTTTCACCTACCTGAAAAGTTCTTCACAGGGCTTTCAATTCTGAAAAATCCTGCATCAAAAACCACTTTTTCTACTTCTGGCAGCCTGTCCTGCTGTGCACCATCAGCAGCTCCCTCCTGCTTCATCCTCTCCCTCATGGCTGTCTTGACAGCAGCCAGGCGGCTCCGGGCAGCGTTCCTGGCTGCTGCTCCCGGCCTGGCTTTGGGCACTGCCCCTGCCACTGCCTTCTTCTGCAAGGGAAGAGAGCCCAGGTCACACCTGGAGGCTTTGGTAGGAGCAGTGACACATGAGCATACCAAAAATAGCATGGCCAGCAGGCCCAGGACAGTGACCCCTCCCCTGGACTCTGCCTTGGGGGGGCCACACCTTGAGTGTTGTGTTCAGTTCTGGGCCCCTCAGTTCAGGAAAGATCTTGAGGGGCTGGAGCAGGGCCAG
>JAWWEV010000167.1:60992740-61004107 GCA_035583235.1 Hafferia zeledoni | reverse complement strand
ATCTGGTAAAGGGAGTGGAGTTGGCCCAAGGGTTGGACTTGATGATCTCAGAGGTCTTTTCCAACCCAATCCATTCTGTGATTCTATCAATTCTCTTTCCATGAAGCTTTGCAGCCTGTGCTGTGGATGGGAGCTCAGGGCAGTCTGAGTCATGTTTCCTCCAGGGACAGGGCATGGGATGCCACCAGCAGTGGATTGAACCAGTTCTCCAAATTACTGCTTTGTTTAGCTTTAACTGCTTGTGGGGTCTGCTGATGTGGCAGCTCCAGGCCATGGGGCACATTGCAGGATAAGGAGTAGTAGTTTCCATACTTTTGTAGCAAATGTCTCTGCACACTCTGTTTGCCTTGAAAAAGGGCTTTTTAAGCCCATTTTCCTCTTTTGGGTCAGTAGGTGTATCCAGCGAGGAGAGGGTTGTGTATGGACTTTATAAAGTGTTAACAGCCTCATCCCTGCCTGGCTGAATCCAGGGAAGTGAAGGCACCAGTACATCCTGCAGGGATGGCCCATTGTCTTTGGGGAAAATGTTTTAAAGGAATTGGAAAGAACTTGACTTGGAAAAAGGTCAAGGAACTTAATCCGAGTGTAAAATTGTTGCATCAGTAGTGGGCCCATATAGAACAAGTTCAGTGATGTTGCTTTAATAGTGGTTGTTAAAGTTGTTCATTTATTTATTATTTTTTATGGCTGTCCCTCCAGCACTCCCTTGTCTTCTTGGGTCACACAAAGAGGAACTTTGCTGGGATATACACGAGGCAGAGGCTGTTGGGAAAAGCCAGGTCTTTGATTAGACCAGTGGGTATGGCTGGGGTGGAGGAGAGGAGCTGAGCGAGCTTTTGAGCCTGACTAAGTGCCAGCATGGATTTTATCACAATTGCAGCTGGGAATCAGGGATTTACTGCGAGTTGCCATTTGGCTGTGGGGTGTCTGGGGCCTTCCTGCATCTCCCAGCTCTTAGTTATGGAAAAGCTGCATGTGCCACTTTACAAACATCAAGCACAGCTCTTCAAGGGGAGGGATGGTAAATGACCCGGGTAAAATGAGCCAGGTTGGAGTCAGGAAAACTATCCAGAGTGCCAGCAAGCAATACCTGTGTCCTGAGTTTAATATATCCACTTGCCAGTGATCGTGCCCAGGAGGATTAATGAGAGATACTTTAAATTAAAGCTGGTAGGAACAGCAGTGCTTTTTTTTTTCCCCTCTCAGAAGTGGTTTGCTTTTACTGAAATAGCTAAATGCAGGCATGTTGAGCTTAATATATATCTGTGTGTGGGTACTTGAGAAAGCATCCCATTAGGTAACCCAGTAAGTTTCTCCTGGGGAGATGCTGAGAATATCACCTTGCTGCCAGTCAGGGCCAAGATAGGCTTGTTGGCAGCTTGTGACAGCCCCACTTTGCTTTGTGGGTATTTTAAATGAGGGTAGCAGAGCTAAAGGAAGAGGTGATAAAGTCTGTGCTGGTTTTTTTCTTGTCAGGGGGGTGGTGGAGGAGGAGATAGGACTAATTGCATACCTTCCAATTCCAGTTACTTCATTACAGAATAATCATTGGAGCAGCCCTGCAATCTGCTCTGATAGCAGCAGATAAGTGGTGTGGCTCGAAGCACTTCAATCTAAACAAAACTTAAGTGCTTTTTTCCTTTCTCCCTGGAGTGAAACTGTAATTTCATTATGTGAGTGTTAGCCAGGACAAAGTTGTTTTTGCAGCTGTCACGATGCTTCTCTGGGCTTTGTGTGTGTTTGAGGTATGTCCCCAGTGTATGAAGCAGAAATATCCTGAAATTCTGCATTCCCTCACCTGGCAGCTTCAGTGGAAGGCTCTCCAAGTGTCTGCCAGGTGAAGATCTGTTTAGCTTTGACGTTGGATGTCTCAAGGCATTTAGATACAAACCAGTGAAGGTTTAGATTATATTCTTTTCCATAGCAATACATGTTAATTAGTTTCTCTGTCTGCATTAGGCCCTGAAATAGTGGAGCCTGAGCTCATCTCTGCTACTTCAGAATATGAGTCTGTGGTGAGAGGGGTCACACTGGCAATTTGTGTCATTTCAGTTCTCCAGTGTAGAAATGGTGTTAAATGCAGTCTGTGTGATGGGAAAGAGAATTGTTGGGCAGAGCCTCAGAGAGGAATTTTGTCTGTCTTTGAAATGGGATAAAAATTGCGTTGTGCTGAATCCTGAGACATCATAACATCTTTGAATGGTTTGGGTGGGAAGGGACCTTAAAGACCATCCAATCCCACCCCCTGCCATGGGCAGGGACACCTTCCACCAACCCAGGTTGCTCCAAGCCCTGTCCAACCTGGGTTTGGACACTTCCAGGGATGGGGCAGCCACAGCTTCTCTGGGCACCTGTGCCTGGGCCTCATAAAATACCTTCTTGGAACTGCTGTTGGTGACTTTGAGGTCCCAGCTGAAGGCCATGAGAGCAGTGCAGACAAGTGCCTGGATTTTGCACAGTGTAGCACCGGCCAAACCATAAACTTTTGTCAGGCTCATTTTCTCTGGACTGCCATAGAACTGTTAAATCTGATCTGTTCCTAAAAAGACAGCTGACTGTGCAATCTGAGCCACATAAAATTCTTTGTCTCTGCTTTGGACTTGAATGGAAAAGTAGTTTGTTTGCGCATTAAATCGACCTCAACTGTCGCTGCCCCAAAGGGGGTCTGTTCTTGCAGGCTCTGCTTGGATGAGTGCTCTTGGCTCCTGCTGTGGTGTAGTGTGAGCCTGCTAGCTCAGATCAGGACAGTGGGAGGATGGTAACACACCAAGACAGGTATTTGTTAACAGGTTGAGTGTTTTGGGAAGGAAAATGTAATACGGTTTTTACAAGTTAATAGATTTTGTAAGTTTGGGCTCGGTTGTGTTGGTTGTAACTTGGCTGGCAGGGTTGGTGATGTAGATCCAGCTGCAGCATTAGGCTCTTGGAATAAATAAAGTGAAGTGATGGTGAATTTCAGAAAAGTGAGGTCCACTTAGTTGGGTCTTATGTTTTTAAGGTGGGTTTCAGAGGGAATGGCCCAAACATGCTTTGCAAAGGGACCTGTTTGTTGTGTGCTGGAATAGATCCAGGCTTTGGTAAGAATAGTGTGGCTTCTTTTAATGAGGTGAACTGTATCACCTTTCTAAAGGAGGTATTTATTTGTTTGTATGGGGTGAAATACTTTTTTTCTGACTGAGCACTGAACAGATTGCCCAGAGAGTCTGTGGGCTTTCCCTCACTGGAGATACTCCAGAACTGTCTGGACACAATCCTGTGCCATGTGCCCTGAGATGGTCCTGTTTGAGCAGAGATGTTGGACCAGACTGTGGTTCCTTCCACCCTGAGCCATTCTGTGGGAATCTGTAGCTGCTCAGACTCCTGCATCCCTTTTTAGCCACTGATGCTGCAGGGACAGGAGGTTGGCCGGCTGGCTTGGGGATTGATTGCCACAGTTTCCTTGGGAGAAGGTTGTAGGACATGAGTCTTGTGTGGGAGCACAGGTGCCATGCTGCTTTTTTAAAGAGGTTGGGGGCCTTGCCTTTGTAGGGAAAAGAAGCCAAAAGATGGGCTGTGATAATTTTCATTCTGCAAGGGTAATTAATGCAGGTGGAAATGATGTAGCTGGAAAGGGACTTACCTATGGACAGGAGGTTCAGCTGGGTAGTCAGGAAGGGTCTGCAAAGCACAGCTCCTTCCTGTGAGGGGGCAGAGCTCCTCCACCTGTAACACCAGTGCATACAGCAAAATTTTGGCAACTTTGTGTTGACATGAACTGCTGGCTCATAAAACAATGTCTCTTACAGATGTCTCAAACCCACAGTGTAAGTTGGTGGTTGTGTGTGCTGTTGTGTTCCTTTTCTCCAGTAAAAAAGCTAATCCTGCGTCCTCAAAATGGCCCATTTGCCTTCCCAATGCCGTGCTTAGTGTTTTTGGAACTGGTCTTTGGTCTGTGCAAGTTCACAAGGCTCTTGTGACCATTTGGGGATGATGAGTTGACTTATTCATGCTCTGCTTCTCGTCTTGAAGTGTGTTAACTGAGCTTCCACGGCAGCCACCCAGCCTTGGCTCTTCTCCAGCCTCTGTTTACCTCTTAATGGCCATGGTGTGTCCTGGTGCTTCCTTCCTGTGCTCCTTGTGTTTGGCTCAGGGCTTTGATTGCCCCCCTGAAGCATCACGTGGGTGCTGGAATCGGCACACGTGGCTGTGGCCGTGGATGGGGACTGTCCACGGGATTTTGGATGGATGTGTTCATGAGCTGGGATGGCTGCACTGGGACTTCTCATGTGCTTCCACATCCAGTACTTAGTTACCATCCATCTTGACTGTAGAAAATGATTTGAAAGTGAATTATCCATTACTGGAGACTTTTTCTAGGGAAGAAGTTTAATGAGCACCTGAAGGGCCACAGTCCTCTGGATTGTGTGTGGTGTCATGTGGCTGTGAGCAGTTTCTCCTTATTGCAGGAGCTGGATTGGTTCCTCAGGGCTGGATAGCATCTGATTTTTATGTGAGGGAGGGGGGAAAGCTGTCTGACTTTAATCTGAATTTACTAGGTAGTTAATAAGAAGGACCTCTGCCCCGAGTAACTTGCTCAGCCCATGTTGTGTTGCAGGAGCTCCATGGAGATGAAGCCCTGCTGGCTTTACTCTGCTCTGAAATCCATTTGGTTTAAGGTTACTTCCAGAATCTCATCCTTAGTGGTACTTCAGACTTGGGCAGCGTGACCTGCTGGGTGTTAAGGGCTTAGATAGGGCAAAGCCTGGATGCTTTGGTGGCTGGGAGGTGACATGGAGCTTGTCCTCCAGGTGACAGGGGCATTGCTGAGAGCCATGTCCCTCTGCCTGCCTCTTCCTTTTATAGTTTGCAATTTGTGTTTAAAAGTAGAGGTGTTTAAGGGGTTTTCTGTGGTCCCTGGGACCAATGAACCATCGTGGTCCTTGGCACTGGAGCTGCTTTTGGTGGCTGTTGCATAAGCTGGTGTTGCTAAAGCAGCAAGTGAAGGTATTTGCAGCAGTCACTTGGAAACTGGGATATTTCAGGTCTGAATCAAGCTCAGGCTCAAACAGGTTGTGGAATTTATTTATACAACAGCACCGGGGTGTGTGACATTGCAGAGCCAAATAAACAATGGCTCCCAGCCCCAAGGCTTGTGTTGGGTGTTAGATAACGAGGTATGGGGTAATTACAGCCAGGGACATGGGTGGAGGGGTGAGGAGAAGGGTGAGAGTTACAGCCCTGTGGAGGACATGAAGCGTGCCTGGTTAATGGCAGCGTTAAGAACTTGTAGGTGTGTCTGGGGTTGTGGGAAGGATGGAGGAGGTCAGCTCTGCAGGAGGAAGTGCTGAGTGAGTTGCAGGAGAGGTGTAGATTAATAAGGGAAAGCGGAAGGAGGTGAAGTGAAACCAGTCGAGTGTGCAGGGAGGGGCTGGTTCACACAGAAACTGGTGTGCAAAGGCAGTGGCACTCCAAGGTCTGGAGGAATTTGGGTGTTGGAGCAGCGACTGGGAATCTGCACCCAGACCCCTAAACATGAGTGTTTGATGGGAACAGAGGAGAAGGTAAAGAAAGGGGTCTGGTGTGGCTACTGGGAGCTCGGTGTTCTCTCCTCTCTATCCCTGCACCCCTGGGCTCCCACAGTGCCAGAGTGGCTTCTGCCCAGCCCCCTGGAGTTGCTGGACCCTTTTTGGGGTGCACTGGGTCAGTCAGCACTGAAGACTTTGAAGTGGGAGGGTGCTCCACATCAACAGTGCTTGGGTGGTTGTTCCTGCGTGCCCTTCGCTCTGGGCAGAGCAGATCTTTTCAGATCTTTGGGGTTTTAAGAGCTGGTTGGTGGTTGTAACACCGTTACTGTGTCACTAATTTCCTTTTTCCTTCCCTTTTGCTCTTCAGAAATGCCATTCTCGTGAGTGTGCAAGGAACCTCCAGAACTGTAATGTCTAACCCTACATGGAATAACAACTCTTGGAAGGTACCACCCTTTTTTAACTACATGGCTTTGTTACAGGTTGGGTTAATGATGATCTTTGCTTCACAGCTCGAATTTGAAGAACTGTCTTATGTAATGCTGTCTCTTTGAAAGGGCTGACAGTGCAGTGCTACTCCAGTCTCTGATTTCCAGACAAACTGTGCAACCCAGCCCTTGATCTGGGAGTGCCGAGGGGCCATCCCTGTTTCTCTGTGAACGATCCCTGTAGGCAGGTCTGGTGTTGCCTTAGGAACAGATGGTGGTTTCTATTCAGAGAGCTGAACTCAGCTTTCCTCATGCTTGGTGGCCATCCTTGGAAACATGTTGCCCTTCTTTAGTGATGCACCATGGCTCGTCTGTTTGTCTTCAGCGACCTTCTGGATCATCTTTCTTGAGGCTTCCAGCCATCTTTGTAAGGAATATCGTGACAGAGGGGAGTTACACTTTAACATTTAGCTTGAAATGTCTTGGCTGTTGTGCTGCATTAACCAGCTCTCAGGCGTTGGCTTGTTCCGCTGTCTGATCCCGCAGTGATGCCATAAGACTGAATTTTGGACTGCCCTGGACGTTGCCATGGCAACAGACTGATGTCACACGCTCAAGGACATGACTTCAGTGTACGATCATGCAGAGGCACAATCAGATTTGTGGAGGAGAAAGCTGACTAATGCACCTCTCAAAAGCAAACAAGGGGAATGCAGGTTACAGCTGACCAAGCAAGGTGCCTCAGGATGAAAATTCCCCGCTTAAAGAAGGGGCTGATCATGCCTTTAACACAGGAACAGTTGTCTTGATGAGCTTCTCTTTACCTTGGAGAAGCAGATGACTCACAGGTGTCCTGTATCTTTTACAACAGGTGGTGTTCTGGGGTGGGGAAAGGCGCTCTGGTTTCAGAGCTTTGAAAGGGCATTTCTTTGTTTTAGTTTTAAAGAGCTTCTCAGTGGTCTTGTAAGCACCCTGAGAGCACTTGAACTTGCTTAATGTTGTTGAAACAGTTTAATTGGTTTTCCAAAGCTTTTATTTTATCCATAACATTGGAAGGTGAAAGGGGAACTCCGCATCTGCATTATGGTCACATTTTCCTATATCCTATTAGCAGATTCCAAGATTGTTTAATGTGATCTCCACCCATTTCATTTGGCTGCAACCTTTGCTCCCATGAAAACAAGGCTGATTGTTCTGAATTGCTGTGTGTATGTGCTTTGGCACGGCATGAAGGTACCTATAATAACACAACCATTGTCTGGAAAAAAAGCAGTTTGCAGTAATAACTACAAATAAAAGGGTGCAGTCCCGGGGCAAGACAGATAATGGTTGTTTTCCCACCCATTGCATGGAGGAGATTCTTAACATGGTCACCCCTCAGCATGACAGGGTTGTGGGCTTTAGCCTGGGATGTGAATATTGGGAATAAGGGACTGAAATATTTGCGTGTTGTTCCAAGTTTCTCTTTCCTGGCCGCGGTTCCATTGCTCATATCTACGGATGGGGAGGCTGAATGACTTTTGCACAATGCAGGGTTTTATTTGCATGCTGTGAGCAGTTTAACAAGTGTGTGTGCTAAATGAAGCATTCCCACTTTTCAGTTAGCAGCTGACGCACCCTTAAATTAAAAAAAAAAGGAGAAAAAAGAAAGTGCCTTTAGGTTGAACAGTGGGGTTTTGAGGGGTGACACTGTGCTGTGTGTTTGAGAGGATGGTGGGTCGTGCCAAGCCTGAATGTTGCCTTGAAATGCTGTGAGATTCAGCAAATAACCAACTCAAGCTCCTTCGTGCTGAAATAATTCTGCTCATCTCTGCACTTGGTGGGGTAAAAGCTGTTACAGTGTGAGGTTTGGGTATAACATGATTGTTTTAAACGTTCGGTGTCACAGGGATTGTGGATATTCAACAGAAACTGGCATTTCTTATGGCAGTTTGGTTGCCTCCCAGCACAGGAAGCTGTGGAGTGTTAAAAAAGAGGCAGGGAAGGAGTTTTAACAACCCTGTCTGTAAATCAGGATGCCTGAATTCAGATCCTGGCCTTGAGCTGAAAGGACTGGAAGCTCTGCAAGATCCAGTGATTCAAACTGCTCTGCAGAACAAGGAGATAATGGTGATGGACTACCGAGAAGGGCAGCCTTGCTGAAAAGAGAGGCTTTGTGATAGGGTCAAGGGGAAGGAAGTCTGGAGAACTTAGAAAAGGACCAGATGGTTTTGGAGGTGGGGAAAGAGTGAACTATCCCTGTAGTTTGTTCTTGCAGCGGAGCCAGCAGGAGGAACTTGATACCAAACAAAAGTAGGCACACCCAGGACTGAGCACAGGGATCCTGGAAAGCTGATTTTCAGTGCTGCAGTGCTTTTCTGTGGGACAAATCCCTTCCTCAGGGGCAGATGTGGACAATGTGTGAGTGTGTGTAAAAGTTTGAAGGTGTTTGATGCTGTTCTTTAACAACAGTAAAAAACAATATTTATATATTAAATGATACTCCAAGTGGGGAGTCAAGAGGGATGCAGTTCCCTGAGGAGGAAATAATGACAGAAGATGCATTAAAAAAGAGGGAGAGGTTGTTTCCAGGGTGTGTTAATGGGCTGTGATGACTGGAAGTGTGATAGAACAGATTGTAGATCCTGCGTATCAAAGTACCAGTGGCAATGATTTTTCAAGTTGTTGAAACTTGCATCCACTAAAAAAAATCAATTTTGTTCTTCCTAATAGGTTAATCCACTGTAATTGACTGTGAATTAAACCTGGGGGAATTTTCCCAGCTGTATTTGATGCACAGCTTCTTTGCTGTCTGCTTGGCAACGGTACCTTCAGATAATTAAAAGCTGTTTTTTTAAACCCACTCTTCTTTCAACTCTTGTTTTTCTGCATCTTGCTAATTCTCTGAGAGCTGTCAGTCACTCTTGTGGCTAAGGTGTGAAAATCAAGATAATGTGCTTTTAGGAAAGGAAAACTGCAGGTGATCTTTTTGCTTAAAAGAAAAAGCATAAAACCTACTAAACTCAGTGAATATGTGAGGCTTTTTAACATGCTACAGTTCTAAAAGTAACTCAGCTTTCCCAGTCCAGTATAGAAAACTGTAAATTCACTTTGACTTTCAGAGCTCTGGAGCCACTTGCCCCTCTAAAGTCAATAACAAACCTCCATGGTTTGCTTATAAAGCAATTCAAATTACCCAGAAATTACAGTTGTTGTTCAGCAGAGGGATCCTCTGGTTTCAGCACAGTTTCCTTGCTCTGTGGTGTTCTGAGAGGCTGAAGGGTGGGATGCAACTCCACTGAGTTTCCAGATTCCAAGCAGTGTGAGGGACTGTTTTTAATAGTGATGATAAAAACAGCTATTCCCAGTTGGAGTTTAGTCAGTGGTACAATTATCAGAGCTATGAAATAGTGCAGGGATGGCTCGGAATGGAAAAACTACGGCTTGAAACTTATTTTCTTGAGGGAGCTGTTTGAAATTATTTCCTGCAAGCTCATGGAGAATTAGTGAGAGATGTCAGATGGTGAGGGATCAAGCTTGGTGATTGCTCTGGTAATTTAGTTTTTGGGCTATCCAGCTTCAGCTGGAGACAATTGGTGGTTGAAAGCCAGGGTGGTGAGTAGAGCTCTGGAGCTGCAGGTTGGATTTGTCAGGGAATGTCCCTCTCCAAGTTGTGCTCCCGCTGAGAAAACATGCTGAGTGTTCCCACAGTGCAGCAACAACCCCCAGCTCCAAAGCTGCTTCACTTCAACCATCCATTTCAAACCACACTTGTGGGTGCCGCCTTTTCTGCTTTGCTTCTTAGTGGTTTGGTGGGTTTATTCTTATTTTCTCTGAGAGTATTGATTGTACTGGAGGGAGCAGGGGGGATACTGGGTTAGGCAGCAATGTTTGTATTTTTTTCCTTTTCTGTCTTGATTATAAAGCTGTTTTTAGACCTGTTAGAGCAGGTCCAGAGGAGGGCATGGAGATGCTCCAGAACCCAGAGCATCTGGGTTCAGAGCCCTCTGCTCTGGAGCCAGGCTGGGAGAGCTGGGGGGGCTCACCTGGAGAAGAGAAGGATCCAGGGACACCTGAGAGCCCCTTCCAGTGCCTAAAGGGACTCCAGGAGAGCTGGAGAGGGACTGGGGACAAGGAATGGAGGGACAGGACACAGGGAATGGCTTCCCACTGCCAGAGGGCAGGGTTAGGTGGGATATTGGGAAGGAATTGCTGGCTGGGAGGGTGGGCAGGTCCTGGCACAGGTTGGGCAGAGAAGCTGTGGCTGCCCCATCCCTGGAAGTGTCCAAGGCCAGGCTGGATGGAATTTGGAGAAACCTGGTCTAGTAAAAGGTGCCCCTGCCCATGGCAAGGGGTGGGACTGATGGTCTTTAAGATCCCTTCCAACCCAAACCATTCTGGGATTCTGTTTTTTATTGTTTTGCATCAAGAAGTTTCAAGTCTTGTGAAACAAACCTGAATCTGATGTTTCTAGAAAAGTTCATACTTCCCAACTGGTCACTGACCTGGAAAGAATTGCACCAGAATTTTCTGGACTCCTGTTGTAGGTCTGTGCTACTGAATTTCAAAGATGAAATATGAAAAGGGAAAGATTTGCAGCAAAAGTTCTCACAGTTCACAAGGCACTTGAGTTTGCTGAAGGTGTCCTTTACTGAAATTTTAGTGCTATTTTTGGGCCTTTCTTTTTTTCTTTAAGGAATGAATTAACAGTGGAATTCGTGCTATGTGTGGAATTTCTGAAAATTTAATTGTCTTAGTTGCTAGGTGTGTTGGCTGTAAAGCTCTGAAAATACCAAAACTATTTTTTACTTCAATAACTCTGAGTTATTAATGGAAAAAAAAATCTTTTATCTTTTTTTTTTTTTGTTTTATTTTTAAAGATCCACAGAATTGGTAGGTTTCCAAATTAGCTCAGATTTTAAAGAGCCTTCTGAAAAAATCAAGGACAAGGATATTGTGTTTAATCTTGGTCTCTACTACAGTTTACCAGTCAAAAATCCCTGAGCTTATCTGTGGCTGAGTTAGTTCAGCAGATGTTTGGGTGTGTTGTTCTTTTAAGAATTTGTGTAAAACCAGGTGGTGCTTTGGCAGGGAAGGATTTGCAGCGTGTTCTCTGCCTGCTTTGTGTCTTCTTCCTCAGCATCGTGGCCACAGTGTGTCACACTCCTGGGCTTTGGGTGTTCTTTCTGGTCCCTTTGGGCAGGTTTTATGGGGATTTTTTTACAAGCTGCAAAGCAGTTTAGTGGTGAGAAATACCCTCTGCACCCTGATGCTGTGCTGGGATCATCCACCTGCCTTTGTGTGGCCACCAGTGCCCTGTGCTCTCCCTGATCCTGTTCTTGTTGCTCTGTACACAGAATCACAGAATCAGTTGGGTTCGAACAGACCTCCGAGATCATCAAGTCCAACCCTTGGTCCAACTCCAGTCCCTTTACCAGATCATGGCACTCAGTGCC
>JAWWEV010000167.1:60979975-60992726 GCA_035583235.1 Hafferia zeledoni | reverse complement strand
GCTCTCCAACTTCAATTTCCCCTGGCAGAGCTTGAGCCCATCGTGCCCCCTTGTCCTATTGCTGAGTGCCTGGGAGTACAGGCTGGGAGAGGAAAGGACTTGAGGGTTCCTTTGCATGGAAGGCTGGGTGAGCCAACAGTGTGTGCTCACAGCTCAGAAAGCCAACCGTGTCCTGGGTGCTCCCCCTCTGCTCTGCCCTCCTGAGACCCCACCTGGAATGCTGTGTCCAGCTCTGGGGGCCTCAGACCAGCAGATCCAGAGGAGGCCATGGAGGTGATCAGAGATGTCTGCTCTGCTGTGCAGACAGAGCTGGGAGAGCTGGGGTGGTCCAGCCTGGAGAAGGGAAGACTTTGGGGAGACCCACTGCAGCCTCCCAGTACCTCAGGGGGGCTCATGAGATGAAGGGAGAGCAACTTCTGATACAGACAAAGAGTGACCAGACTGGGACAATGTTTTTGAACTGACAGGGTAGGTTTAGATTACATATTGACAAGAAATTCTTGGCTGTGAGGGTGCTGAAGCCCTGGCACGGGTTGCCAGAGAAACTGTGGATAGTGGAAGTGTTCCAGGCCAGGCTGGTCAAGACTTTGAGCAACCTGGGCTAGTGGAAGGTGTTCCTGCCTGTGGCAGGGTTGGAATGAGATGAGCTTTAAGGTCCCTTCCAACCCAAGCCATTCTGGGATTCCATGAAACAGATGGAATGTTCTCAGAGGGCTTGGAGACTCAGGAGTCTGACCCCTCCAACCTCAGGGCTGCAGGTGGGAACTGCCCTGTTTGGAATCACAGACTGTTGTGAGTTGGAAGGGACCCACAAGGATCATCGAGTGTCTCCCAAGAAGCCCCAACAGAGGAAGGCTGGAAACTGGGCACTCTCCTTCCAGGGAGGAATGTTCTGTCCCTCCTGAAGACATGACATGAGTAATGCCAGTCAGGATGACCCAGCAGAAGTGGTGATTGTGCAGTGAGTGGCTCCCTGCTCTGCTGCAGGGGACAGACACCCACCTAAAGGGCTGTCCAGGAATGTTTGTTGCCTTCCAGGGGCTGAAATCAGACATGTCATGGAAGGGCTGCCAAGAGAGCTTAAAGGTCAAGATAAAGTTCAGCAGATGACTGATTACACATGGAGGAAAACAAACAAACAGCAATTTATTGATGATTAAAGTAAGAGTAAAAAACAAACATGAAACCAATGTCTTTTCTCTCCCATTTCGCTGCTCTGCCATGGAGCATCCCCTGTCCTTTTCTGACCTCGGTGGGGTTTTTCCCCATCCTCTCTCTATCAAGTGTTTTTTACCCTTTCTTAAATAAGTTTTCCCAGTGGCACCAGTTGTTTCACTGATGGGCTCAGCTATGTCTGATGGTGGAACACCCAGGAAAGGGTCTGGGGCAGCCCTGACCTCCTGCAGAGGCCCTGTAAGAACCTGACACTAATTAGTGATCTTTATTTTTTCTTTCTCTTAAGTTGTAACCTGTTTTTTAGGGGATTTTTCTTTTATGGGATACAGCTGGAAGGCGCAGTGAATCCAAAGCTTGTTCAGGGGGTGTGAGGGGTGGTGTGTCTTGTTTGTTTGTTTGTGGGTGGGTTGTTTTTAGATGCTCCTGAGGAGTCTGTTCTGTTGGAATTTTGCTGTTCTCAGCAGATGGAATGAGGCACTTGGTTCTAAAATGTTCTGTGAGAAACAGTTTGAGCTTCTTTTTGCATGAAATACGTCCTGAAGTTGGATATACTTAGAATAACTTTTCCCAAGTTTGCAGAGCAGATTTTTTTTATTTTTTTGGTAAACTGCTGACCTGTAAATTTGAAACTTCAGAGTTCAGCATTTTTACCTTGTCCTTGCAAAGGGAAAGGTGGTTTTCTGGGAAGGTGTGACATTGGGGCACCGGCAATGCCCTATTTAAACAGAAATTAGAGGGATTTATCATTTTGTGACAAATCATGAGACACTGGTGCAAAAAATAGTGGAAAATGCTCATGTGTGAGAACAGGGTGGATTCAGGAATATGATAGAAAAAATTGGGCCTTTTGAAAGACAGAAATAATGGAATGTTAAGGGGTTGGAATGGACCTTAAAAATCATGTAGTCCCAACCCCCTGCCATGTGCAGGAACATCTCCCACTAGACCAGGTTGCTCAAGGCTTTATCCAGCCTATCCAAATATTTGCAGCTGATGGCACAGTTACTTCTAAACCCCTTTTTTGGGTACTGTTATATTTAATGTAGTGTATGTGCTCCTAAATGAGGTTTGCTGAATTTGGTTTTAGAGACTCTTAGGAAAAATTTGAGTGCTTTAGAGATGCCTCCTGGACATTGTAACCTCCCAACCCTACAGAATGAATCCTTGTGGACAAAACTCATTCTGTTTTGAGTATTTTGTTTGTGTGCGTGTGGATTTGGTTTCATTGAGGCTTTTTGTTTTGAGGGGTTATTTTTTGAGTGGTGGTTGTGGGAGGTTCTGTTAGTTTGGTTTGGGGTTTTTTTTTGGTTTCTTGTGACTTTGTTGAAAGGTATCCTCAGTGGTACAGAACACAGAAATCCACCACATAACCTTTTGGTTAAAGGGTGGGATTCAACAGAAGTAAATAAAAATTTATTAATTACCTCTTATTCTGCTGAACTGTGTATAGGTCTGGGGTGGTCTCTGAAAGGGGAAATGTCAGCCCAAAGGCTGGGCCAAACCAGTCAGAGCCACTAAAACTGCTAAACCCACATTTAATTCAGTGAATTGAGTTGTAAAGCTGATGAATTTAGTGCTTATCACTGAGTCACCTGCTGTGGGGTTTCCCTTGTTAGTAGAGTTCTGAGGAGGGAACTGTATTTATTTATTTACTGGATATTTTAAAGTCAACTGTATTTATTTATTTATTTATTTACTGGGTATTTAAAAGTCAGCTGTAGTTTTGTTCTTCTGTTTTAGAAGTCATTTCTTACCCCATGGAGAGATGCAGAGAAGGAATTAGAACTGTGAATAGAGATACAAGAGAAGGAATTAGAACTGGACACTCTACTTGCCTATATAGTGTCCAGCGTGATATTTTTGCTTTCCTGGTGACATTTTCCTTTGTCACTCTTTGCCAATAAAAGGGCCAGTCCTGTAGCACACAGAGGCAAAGATACACCTGTAATCAGAGGAGTTTTGCAGATGATTTTATTTCCACTTTGCTACAGGAGCTGCCATGAAACAGGCAAAGGAGACTTTGGGAATTAGAGTGGGTCGTTATGCCAATGCTGCTGGATCATCCCTAACAAACTATTCCAGGTGAACCAGTGGGGAATTCCTGTCAGGAAGGCCATGTGATGGTCAGTGTGAGCTGTCACAGCACAAACAAATCCACCCACCACGTGCCAAGACGAGCCCAGGGCAGCTCTCCAGCCAGGCAGGATCCCTGACACCCACAGGCCAGGCAGGGTGATGAAATGGCTGCTGACAATCCTCATCTGCCACGTCAGTGTTGTTGCAATAATAATTATCAGGAGCTTTTTTAGCAAGCTAATGTGTTCTTGAAAAAATGGGATTCTCCTTGCTGGTTTTAACTGGCTTTCCCTAAAGTGGGATGGGTTGGCTCTGGTGGTGCTCAAGCTGATCTCTTCCTTCCAGGCTGGCTGGGTTTCTGTCTCTGCTGTTTGTCCTCAAACTCCCTTTTCACATCAGCTCTGCATCTTGCAGTCCTTTCCACCCATCTTTGCATGTCCAGGAGCCATCCAGGGAGCCCTCAGCCTTACAGAACCAGGGCATGATGTCTCCAGAGCTCTGGGAGTGCTGCTCTACTATTTTTGGAAGCAGCTCTGTTGCTGCTATAATAGGAATGCTTCTGGAAGCTTTCTCCTTCCTCTCGCCCCAAGAAAGTGGCCTTTCAGCTGAGCTTGCCTGAATGCAGGCTCTGCATGGCAGAACAAGCCTGGTTTTATAGCCTAAAGAATCCAGACGTGGCCTCCAGTGTGCTGTGTCCAGTGAGTGTTTGTGCCCAGGGAGGGATTTGCTGTGTTTGTTTTCCTCTTGGATCAGGCAGGACAAATCTAATGAGCCAGTTCTAAACTTCTTCCCCACTGAGCAACGGGTGATGTCCTTACCCAGATTATTGTGCAAGACAGCTGAAACCTTTCAGGAATAGCTGAACAAGGGAAACACTTGTGATATTATTTTTTCTCCAAAAATACACTGTTAAGAGGGTGCAGCAAAGCTTGTCCTGCCTTCATTTTCTTTTTCCCTTCTGAGAGTTTCCTTTTGAGGGGACAGCTCAGTCCTTCCAACACTCACCCCACCTAGAGAGAAAGCAGCTTTGCCACAAATGTGAAGGCTTTCATTCTTTATTGACATGATCTTGGAAGGCAGACAGGTTCTGCCTGTAGTGCTTCATTAGAATAAGCATTTCATATGCTTATCAGTGCAGGCAGTGGCTCTGTTTGACAGCAGTGGAGAGTCAATGTTGCCTTGGAGCCCCACACGCTCATTTCCCGCTTCCAAAACACTCTGGGTTTTGCCCACTGTGCATTCAGGAGGGACTTTAAAAAAGCTAAAAACCACTTTGTGGCTGGCACTTTTTCCAGGTGTGGATTGGAGTGGGCTGAGTCCAGTCTTAGTAGTGAGAACCTCGTCCCACTGGGCTTTGTGAGTGCTGGTCAGGTCAGGGAGCTGAACACTTTGGGGTTAATTCTCTCCTAGCTCAGCTCCCTGGGCTGCTGCAGGGGAGAAACCACGTGGGAAAGCAGTGCTATAAAGTGTGAAAGGGCTGGGAGGAGGAGAGGGGTGAGACCCCAGCAGGGCAGGAATTACAGTGACTGGAACAGCCAGTGTTCTGGAACATCCATGTGTTTGTTCCTGCTGACATGGATGCTCAAACTCAGATTTAGAACAGAATCACAGAATTGTGAGGGTTGGAAGGGACCTCTGGAGATGATCCACTCCACAAGGCAGGATCACCTAGAGCAGGTTACACAGGAATATGTCCAGCTGGATTTGGGATGTCTCCAGAGAGGGAGAGTCCATGACCTCCCTGGGCAGCCCGGTCCAGTCTTCTGCCACCCTCAATGTGAAGAATTTCTTCTTCATGTTGAGGTGGAACTTCTTGTGTTTTATTTTGTAGCCACTGTTCCTTGTCCTGCCAGTGGGAACCACTGGAAAGAGCCTGGCACTGTCCTCTGACACCCAACTTGGAGATATTTATGTGTATTGATGAAGTCCCTTCTCAGCCTTCTCCAGACTAAATAATTTAGTTCAAGCTCCCGGAGTCTTTCCTCATATGAGAGATGCTCCAGACCCCAAATCGTCTTTGTGGCCCTCCACTGACTCCCCTTATGTGGGAATCCTCAGATTTCAGTTAAAAAGCTGCTCTGCCTGGTGTGACCCAGAGTTCAGAGTATGGATGGGAGCCTGGTGGGGATGAGAAAGGGCTGGAGTGAGTTTGGTGGGAAATGAGCTGAGGGCAGTGGTAACAAGGTCGTGCTGTTTTGCCAGCTCTGGTTCCTGGTGTGGTATCAGCTGGTTTTGGGGTGTGAGTAGACACAGGAAGCTCCCCTACATTTATTCCAGCTGGAGCCCCTGTGGCAGCTTTATTTGGTTTAGATAAGATAACATCAGATCTGTGCAACTTTATCCTTTCTGACAGTTAAACCATGATGAGCACAGAAGGTTTCACAAGGCACACAATGTCTGTGGTGGCTCCTTTAGTGTCAAAAGGCAGTTCTTTGAGGTGTCTTAAATAGGTAGATACTCCATGAGGGATGGTTAAAAATGAAGGGTTGTGTTCCTGTAGAGTGTCTAAGAGGCTGAGTGTGAGGACTTTGTGTATCATTTCATTGTCCAGCCTAGTCTGGGAGCTGATGTAGATCATTCCCAGCGGGAATGTTGGGACTAGGGAAAGCTTTCTGCCAGAGCTTCTTGCTTGGGAGATTCTGGTGCTGTTACAGGTGTCCTGATGGTGTTTGAGAGGGAGGGAGGGATGCCTAGGCTGGGAAATAGCAGAATTGCATGTCTGGTGAACAAGACAAGTATCATGTAACAACCAAACTTGAACTCAGCGGTGGGAGAATGGACATGGAACTCTGTTCTTGAAGGAAAACAAAACCCCACATCTTTATTATAAGGCCTCAGCACTGTTTTTTTTTTCTATGATAGTGACTGTTTTTTGGTATTAACTCCTGAGTTCCCCTCTGCAATACTTGCTGCTGCTTTCTCCTGAATCCTGAGCGTGCTGATGCTCTTTGCCTGCCTGATCCAGTGTGACATCCCTGTGGAGCATCCCGAGGCTGAGGTGGGGTGGGCAGATGTGTTTTAACCCATGTTTTTACCAACAGGGTGGTGATTGCTGCTCAGATCCAGTCCTGAGGCCTCCTTTGTAGAAAGTGAATTTTCTGAGAGGATGTGCCCACCCTTGGAACTCCTTTGTTGAGCAGTTACTGTTGCTACAGCTAAACCACCCTCAGTAAAGCTTCAGTTCACGATATCCAGACCTGCAGGGAATTGCTGCACAGCTGAAGAGACCTTGGCCCTCCCTTCATCCACTCTGCCTGAGTTAATCCATTTGTTTTCCTGAGCTGCAGCAGCAGCATTCAAACCTGCTGATAAGACAGGGAATTTTGTGGGACAGAACTGCTGTCCGTGGCTGGGAGGATGTGATGCTTTCCTGCTGCCAAAATCAGAGTCCTTCCCACTTCTTGTGCATGAAGGCATCTGTTTGGGGGTGGTTTCAGAAAGGGAGAACAACACAATTAGGTTTTTAACTTCCTCTCCTGTTTTGTTTCTCTGTGCATCTGTATTTCAGTTTTTTCTCTGTGCAAAACTTAACAAATCAGCTGAAGCACCTACAGCTAAAGATCAACCTTGGTACAGAAACACAGTGGTAATTAAAAGGCAGTAAGTATCTCTGCCAGCTTAGATGCTGATTTTTTTCTCTTTTCCCTTTTTTTTTTTTTTAAATTCACAAGCACAGCTTTTTACTCCTCACACAGTAGGAATTTGTCAGGAGCTTGCTGGCATTAATAGTGTATTTCAGCTCTTTTCTATAGCCCAGCAGCTATAGAGGAGGGGAAAAAGCAGGCTTTGTATGGAGCTGTGCTGCAGGGCCCATCTCAGCTTGGCTCTGTCTATTTTGCCAGCTTTTGCTTCCCTTTAGTAGGTGCTGGTCCCTTCCTAAATATGTGACATCCCACTTTATGATGCCTGAGTGTGGCTCAGGGTTGTGGCTGCTCCTCACCTGAACCACTTCTCTTTCTCTTCATGGTTTTGCTTCTCAAGCTCTTCACTGCAAACAAGATATCTTTGGGTTTTCAAAGCTTTTTTTATATTCTCCTTCTCAATTGGTCTCCAAAGGACTAGCACAAAACATGGTATCTCTAACTAGGGATACATGAGAGGGGGTTTTAGCTCTTGAAAAAGTGAGTGGCATTCCTGAAATGGTGTGGTTGGGTTTATTTGGGTGTGGATATAATCATGTTTTTGGGATACAGTTCCTGCTGAGTCTGAAATGCTGGTTGTCAGTAAAGCCAGAGGGAAAGCCAGACAAAAGCTTGGAGGAAAGTCAGGATTTCAGTGCCTCTTGCTGATGGTTCATGGGAAAGTAACGATTTTGTGTTTAATTTTGATTTTCCTACAGCACTGGGCACGTGCTTTTTTTCCCCTCTGTGAACTACTGTTTGTGAATATATATTTTACAGCCCACAAAACATCAGAAACAGCTGATTTTTTGTGCCTGGGTTTCACTCATAGAGGTAGGTCCTTGTTACAGACTCTGAGTAGTGTAAGGAAAATGATATTTAACTACAAAGCTTCGGTTTCTGCTGCTCATGGCACTCTGACTCCTGGTATTCCTGAATTCCTGGAGCTGAGGACTTGCTCTCATCCCCCTGCTCTGCCAGGGCAATGCCTCTGTCTTCTCCACCCCACTCTGTGTAGAGCTCAGCAGAGCTTTCTTCATGAACACTGGAATGTGTTTATATTATATTTTATATATTATTTTAGGCTCCTGCTACTCAAATGTAGGCAAATGATTAACCTCTCATTCACCACCAGTAGAGCAATCATGAAGTTGCCATAGTGGAATTCAGATCAGATGGATCTGAACCAGCTTCTGTTTGTCCTGCCTGGAAATTCCATCCTTCCCCACTTTCTCAGTGAGTGTGGCTACCAAGAGCAGTTTGTCCAGGCCAGGAGTGTGCAGTGGGAACACTGAGTTGTAACCACAGTGGTCAAGCCCTGGAGAGCTGAGCTGTGTGTGGGTTGGGGCTCCTCTGTGTGGGAGGTGATGGGAAGGGGGGATGTGAGAGGCTCCATCCCTGCAGAAGCACAACAGGGCAGCAGTGGGAACACTGGGCAGAGCTGCTGGAAAGGGGAGAACAACCTGCTGCAGTAAATCCCAGCTCCCTGGGGACACAGCTCAGCGTCCTCCACTAAAGGCATTCCTTTATTAGTGCGTGGTCCTCTGGAGGGGAAGCAAATGGGCTCTAAAACAATCTGCTGGCAGCCCAGGCTGGAGTGGCTGAGGCTTTCCAGGGCTCTTTGCTGTGTCACTCTTCCCTCTCCTGCTCCAGCTCCCAAGTTGTTGTTCTTTCACCATCAGAGTCCGTTACGGTGCCAGTGAGAGCATCTGCCCCAAGGACAAGGTGTAGAAGGCAGGGAGAACAAGAGATACCACAGAACAGTTTTGGGTTTGGAGTAATCAGCCTTATCAGCATGTGATGCAAAGACAGGGCAGTTTTCACAGGGCTGGGATGGGAGGCTGTGTGGTGACATGTTTTCTGTCCTTTCTGGAATCCACGGTGTTATTTTGATTAGAGCACTAACGTAACTCCTGGCAGCATCAAATCTCCCTGCCAGCAGCTATTCCCCTCCCAGTGCTGCTGCAGTGCTAACAAGCAGAAGGATCCTGTGTGTCCTGTTTACAGGGAGCTCGGGGAACGGCGTGTTCCGTGGGAGGTGCCAAGGTAGTGCTGCAGCTGTATATAAGGTGTCAAAGTGTGGGGTGTGCAGACAGGCTGTTGTGTTCATTTGTGCTTCAGAAACTCCAGCTGCAGTAATGACATGATGATGTTTAGTTCTTTTATATATAAATATGTATCTTTTATGTCTGTGTGTGTACATATATGTTATTTTTTGTCTCATGGGGAAGTCCATGCCTGGATCGTCTGTGCCTCAGCTGCTGCTCCTTAAACATGATCTTCTGTTTGTTCAGTTTGTAGGTGGCAGAGACACAGTGAAGCTCTGTGTGGGGCCAGGAGAGCTGATGGGGCAGCCCTGGGTGTGACCCAGGATGGACTGGCTGTGACTGTGCCTTAGCTGGAAGAGGTAGTTACCATGAAGAGTTCCTGCAGAGCTGGTCTCCACAGGGAACCGCTGAACGCCACATCCTCCACCTTCCACCAAGTGAAACGGTATGGACAGACTGGCTGCCTGTCTGCAGCTGAGCATTCAGCCCTGCCTGAGCCTTCTCCTTGCTCTCCTGTTGTCTTGTCACTCACATTTTCCATCTAAACTCTTACTTTCGCATGGCATTTAAGTGAAATGTTATAGTGACTTCAGGGCAGAAATGTTCTGTGACATTTTTATTTGATAATGACAACTACAGATTCCCTCCAGCTGGTGGTGAGCTTGGAGAGATCCTTGGGTTTTTTAGCAACAGCTGTAAATCAGTTTGGGAACATGACTTTGAAGTAAGACTTAATTGGCGAATGGCTCGTCAGAGTAGGCTTTGAAACACGCAGGCAGCTTAGAGCAAGTGGAAATGCTGGCACTCATTGTTGTGGTTTGTCTTACTATGGAGTAAGTAATTAGATTAGTTTAAGCTCAGATTTTGCATTGCTCACTCTCCTGTGTCTCTTATTAAGAAGAAATGCACGATTGATTTCAAACACTTGTGCTTATGTGACAATTAAGTGAACGCCTCTCACTGTGTCTCGTTGTAGGAACACGGTGCAGAACAACTTGTGCTCATGCAAATGCAGGAACATGCCAGTTTGTTTGAGTTCAGGCTGCTTCACAATATATGGATCTTCTTTTTTCCTTCCTTTTCTGAAAGCAAGACTCCTAAACTTCCTCAGTCTGGAGGAAGAGCGCCAGCTTTTTGGTTTCCAAAAGCTGTGTGGGTTTAAAGCAAACTTTTAACCTTTGTTCTTTGTGGTTGTGCAGACAGCATATACTTGCTATGTTAGTCTCATGGTAATTTAGTGCTGGAAAAGACTTCCTGGGTCACCCAGCTCTTTGCTTTCCCAAGCAGGATCTCAAATCCCTTTTGTGAACTTAGTCTAGCCTGAAAACATTTACATCTTTTCTTACATCTCTTCTTTCTCCTCCCATAAATGAAGCCATTACTGAAGATGACAGATCTGGCTTTGCAATTAAGAACCTTCTTTTGATTCCCAGACTGAACATTCATGAGTTTACCTGCTCATTTGAGTTTCTGTTCCTTTATTTTCCTCCTGCTTTTCTTCCCGCTTCTTATTTTCAGTGGTTTGCCTCTCTTGGTGTGTTCTGTAAAAGGGGTTCTGACTCTTACGTGTGGTTTTGTGGTGCTGAATGACCCAAGTTTTCTCAGTAGCTTCTTGAGTAACAACTGTGGTTGTTCTCAGTGTGGATACATCTCAGCCCTGGCTAAAATTGTCTGCTGTGCTCCAGGGCAGATGTGACAGGTGGGTTTTTCTCTTTGCTGCCTCAAATGTACCACAGAGTCACCTCCATTTACCTGTTTCTATGGTGGCCAAATCACCTTAGTTGCTTCCAAACCTCCTTGCTGGTACATCACTGTCTGGATTTCAAAACCCTCCTCAGTTTCTGTTCCTTGGAGCTTTTTGTGCCTCTGCTTTTTGGAACTGCCCCCATTTCTGGGGGTGCAGTGTTTGTGCTGAGATCATTCCTAACAAAATCAGATGTTCCCCAGGCTGATTTTTGAGGCATGTCTTTGGTTTCCAGGCTGGTATTTCCTTATTCAGCATCACCTGGGGCTGTCTGCTGCTCAGCCAACTCCTTTGTCTGTTTTCCCATTCCTCTGCCAATCTGTCTTCACCAGTAAATCTCTTTGTGCTCTCTGAAGACCATGTGAGTAAGATATAGTAGATTTGTCTAAAAAGATCACTTTTTTTGAAAACCTTGAGGTTAGTCTGGCATATTGAAGTATTCCCTCTTCCCCCTTTTTCTCTGTGTCACATTAATCCTCTTTGCTTGCAAAGCACCTTTATATTGGAGTCAGAACGCCAGCCCTGGAGAGGCTGCAATCATTCTCCCTTCTTTCTCCCCTGCAGTGCCCCCTCCAATGTGCCACATGTTTATTATCTCCTATTGTTGCCTTTCAAGAGGTTTATAAATCCTGTTTCTTGGCCTGCAGTGTGTGAGCCTATCTGGTTTGGATTCTAAAACTGAGATGAGCCAATGCTCACAATTTTTATGAAGCTCTTTAATCCTCCCCCCTGCCAATGTTCGTGTTCAGATTAACGCCTGGGCTTTTGCCCTCATGATCACAGTTACCACCCCTCTTTAAAAATGATGCAAAGTCAGTTTTGGTATTTTGTGTTGCACTTGGAGTGCTCTTAATCTCTGCCCTGCCCTTCCTTGCAGCCTTGTTTCTCTCCCAGTGCTCTCTCACAAACTGAAGAACTTTTCATTATTTCTTTGTTTTTAAATATCTCTGCAGTGACTGCACCACTTCTCATGTTTATCCCTTGACTTTTTGATCTCCTAGTTATGAATTTCCAAGTGATGTGACTTGAAACCTGTGTCTGCTTCTTGTAACCTTCACGAGAAAGGATCACATCCCGTTGGAGTTTCTTAGGTTGTTGTTTGGGATTTGTTCTTAATAATGAAAACACCTTTTGACTCCTGGAGAAATCTCTCTGCAGTGAAATCCTCTGCACCACATCTGACTTCATGAACCAGTTCCTTTCAGTCTTGGGTTTCAAAAGGGCAACCTTAGGACTTGCCCTCAGATCTACTTTCGCTTATTCTTCCTTTTGAACGCTGAGTCTCTTATTGATGGTGTGGTCCAAGGTTAATTTCTACAACCTTTCATGTGTTCTCATTACATATGCACAAAAATGAAGGCTATAAATAGCATCCCTTTGTGTTGGTTCGTTAACTGTTGGAAGAAATATGTTGTGCTGTGATGTGAAGAAAGGTCTTGGTCCTGTTGCAGTTAATAAATCAGAAAACAAATGTGAAATTAAGAGAGGTAAAAGATTTCCAGAAGGAGGCATATCACACATCTGTGCTGCTCTGGGCAGTTTTAAGCAGAAGCTCTATAACCACCTGTGTTTTATTTCTGTGATTTCTTCTCACCTCAGCCTGTTCCACCACAGGCACATGTGCCATCCCATCTTCTCTGAGCTACATGTTTCTGGAGCAGCTTATAACCTTGAACACCAAATCTTGCAGTTTATTTTGTTCCCTTCTGCTTTGTCATCCCTGTGCTGTCCCTGGTGTGGTTGGGAAGAAGGGAACAGGGATTTGAGCTTCCTGTGGCTCAACCCAGAACTGCTTCTACATCACTTGCTTCACAGTAAGTGCATTTGGACAAAAGCTTGGCAAAGTTATGGCACTTCCTCCTGGATAAAATATAGAAAGTAGCTGGGTTGACTCTATGGTGAAGGGGAGGGGGAGTGTTTAGTGTAAAACATGTTCAGAACATTCCTGGGTGGGAGCCAGCAAGCTGGAGCAGTGTGTGCTTTGTGTCACCCAAACCTCTGCATGGTGAGATCACAGAATCATAGAATTGATTGGGTTGGAAAAGACCTCCGAGATCATCAAGTCCAACCCTTGGTCCAACTCCAGT
>JAWWEV010000167.1:60956628-60968185 GCA_035583235.1 Hafferia zeledoni | reverse complement strand
GCCCAGAGGGTTTAGAATGCCCAGCTTTGGGCACCCCCACACAGGGACAAACTGGGCCCACCTGCTCAACTGGGACAGGGCTCCTGATTTTACCCTGTGAATTCAGAGACACTTTTTCTGTAGGTTCTCAGGGCTAATTTTCAGAGCTGTCCCCGTTATGAATATTCCAACCCTTCAATCCACATGCCCAGGGTGTGCCCTGGGGGAGCTGTGCTGGTGGCCCTGCCTTCTGCTGGAGGCTGGGCAGGTGTGACCCGTGGGCTCTGTGTGTTTTGCAGTGGGCGAGTTCGTCAGTGACGTCCTGCTGGTGCCCGAGAAGTGCCGGTTCTTCCACAAGGAGCGCATGGACGTGTGTGAGAGCCACCAGCACTGGCACACCGTGGCCAAGGAGGTGATGCCCCTGCTCTGGCTGCAGTGCTGAGCCTGCACTTGGGGGCTTGTGGTGTGGGAGCACAGCAGTGCTTATCTCTGGGCTGTAACTCCCTGTTCCACTCAATGGGCTGAGCCAACAGCAAGGAAATACCCATTTAAAAGTCCTCAAGCGACTCAAAAAAACCTGTGTAGCCCCTGAGTTGTTATTCCCTCATGAAAAGTTGTTATTCCCTCATGAAAAGCTGTCCTAAGTAGCTTACCCAGGAACTGAAACCAGCTCTCTGGGATGCTGCCTTAGCCAGGGGTTCATCCCTCTCCCCAGGGAGCTGCAGTGGGCAGAGCACAGTTCCTGTTTTTCTTGCACATTTTGCCTTTAAAGCACCTGCTGCTGCAGGGGATTTGGCTGGGAGGGTTTGCCTGGGAGCAATCTGAGTTTCGTTGGGACTGATTAGTGGAGGTTTTACATAAGAGGTGGATTATCTTCTCAGAATAAATCTAGCCTGTGGTTTGGGGTGTTTTTTTTTTGGTTTTTTATCTGACTGGCTAAACTGCTGCAAATGCTCTGCACACCCACTTGAAGCTGGGGGAGCAAAATCATGACAAAATGTGCATGTTTTCTATTCTGTAGAAGCAGCAGTTGTAGAAACAGCAGCTCAACCATCAGTTGTGATGGTGCTGGAAAAGATGAGGTTAAGGATGCTCCAGTTAAAATTCCTGTTTCTCTAAAATCCTGTGAGCAAAAACCTGTCTAAATAAAGCTGTGCTAGAGGAATTGCCTTTTAATTGAGGATAGACTTGGTAATGTCTAACAAATTGAAAAATCATTTGGTTTAAATGTGGTTGGAGAACTTTTCCAGCAGTATTTGGCTTCTTTAGAATCCATACAGTAACAAAGCAAAGCACAAAAGGGTTCTGGTGTGCATAATTAAGTTTTTCTTACTTCATTCTTGTCTGGATATGGCAAAGCCAAGTATTTCCTTCATTTAAGAGAAGTATATAGACAGAATATCTGATCACAGTTTGCATTTGGCCTTTTTCTTGAATTATCTGATTGATTTTAATCTCCAGCACATTCAAATAATCTTGACACAAAGTCCATTTGAGTGATTATTCACTTACCCTGATGTAAAGTTTAATAGATAAAGTTTAATGCAATGACCTGCCCAGAAAAGCAAACACCCTTTCTGTTCCTTTCCAGTGCTCTCTCCCTCCAGTTGGCACAAAAGGGTTAGTTATTTCTCCTGGACTTTGCCAGGCAGTTGTTGGGGCCAGGGTGGGATTCATTAATGGCAGCAAGCTCTGAATATGGGAATTTTCTGGGGATTTTTTTTACCCTCTAAGTTTCAAATCCACTTCCCTTTGGTGCTCACTCTTAGGTCATGTGTTGCTCTTGTGTTTTTGCTGTAAAACTGCCCCCATTGGTGCATTCTCAGGGTGTGTGACAGGCACATGGAGGGGTTCCCAAGGGCAGAGCAGGATGCCAACCTGACCTGGCTCCCTTTCAGGCCTGTCTGACAGGGGGCATGATCCTGCACAGTTATGGGATGCTGCTGCCCTGCGGAGTGGACCAGTTCCATGGCACAGAATACGTGTGCTGTCCTCAGACCAAGGTCGTGGATGAGGCTCTGTCCAAAGAGGAAGAGGATGAGGACGAGGATGAAGACTATGACCTTTACAAAAGGTGGGGTTCTTGCTGGTGTGGGGGTTCACAGCAGCTGCTTGGGAACATTTCACACAGCAGCTCTCTGGGGCTGAGGGTGAGAGAATTTCTGTGCTGCTGAACTTCCCAAAGGAGCATCCTGAGCCTGAGGGAGTGTTGCAGGAGGACAAATGGTGTCTGTATTACTCAGGGGGCTCAGCAGCCCCTCTCCATCCTTGGGCAGAGACAGTTGGGGTCACTCAGCCTGCAGAGGAAAAGGCTCCAGGGAGACCTGAGAGCCCCTTCCAGTGCCTAAAGGGGCTCCAGGAGAGCTGGAGAGGGACCTGGGACAAGGACATGGAGTGACAGGACAAGGGGAATGGCTTCCCACTGCCAGAGGGCAGGGTTAGATGGGCTATTGGGAAGGAATTCTTCCCTGTGATGGTGGGGAGGCCCTGGCACAAGTTGGGCAGAGAAGCTGTGGCTGTCCCAGCCCTGGAAGTGTCCCAGGCCACGTTGGACAGGGCTTGGAGCAATCTGGGATAGTGGAAGGTGTCCCTGCCCTTGGCAGGAGGTGGAACGAGATGGTCTTTAAGGTCCCTTCCCACCCAAACCATTCTGGGATTCCATACCTGCACAAAACTGCACTGAAACACCAACCTCTGTCTCAGTCCCACTCCTGCACAGTGGGAATGGTGCTGAAGCCTCACCCGGGGCTGTTCCTCTTCCCAGGCTGCCTTTGGCTGGTCCAGGCAACCCTGGGGTAGGGACAGGACTCGGGGCATTACCAGGCTGCTCTCCTGCCACAAACCAGTGTGGGCAGAGGACAAAACCTCCTGCTGATGGCCCTGCTAAAGCAGAACTGACCTGAGCATTCCAAAGGCAAGGGCTGAGCTGAGAGCCAGGCTTGGCTTTGCCCCTGGCCATGACTGTGCCATGACTGAGGCAACAAACTGCCCCCAGCTCTGCCTGCAGGAGCCCCAAGTGGCTGCTGCTCCCGGTCCTGAGTGTGCAGCAGCCAGGAATCACAGGGCAGTCCTCCCCCTTGGCTACATCCCAAAAAACTGAGTGGGAGGGGTTGGTTCTCCTGTAAACCCTGGGCTGCCAGGCCACCAGGCCCCGTGGGCAGAGCCTGCTCAGCCCTTTCCCATTCCTGGTGCTCAGCACTCACTGCTTCACTTCAATAATTACATCCATAAAAAGACACACCCTTCATCCTGAAACGACCTTGTACCAAGGAGCATCTCCCTTTGCATGCAGCAGGAATGCAGCACCTGCAGAAACAAACGTCACCCAGCACAGGAGCAGCCCCAAGCCAGGCTCACACGAGAGGTTTATCCGTTTACATGTACATAGAGGGATGTGTGTGTGTGTGTGGTGCAGGAATCTGCCTCCTGCTCCCCTGGAGATGCAGTTATTTTATGTAAGAGTATTTTTTTATAGTGGGTATTGCTTATTCCACCGCTGTACTATGACTGATTGCACTGTAACAGGTCTGGTCCCTGTGATGCTTTCAAGGCTGGAAATTCTTGTGTACTTTTGCCCAGCACGGTGAAAAACAGACCACACAGAAGTAACAGTTATAAATATACAACTTTAAAAAAAAATTACTGTTAAAGATTTATTGCAATAATACAATAAAATTTAGAAAAAAAACCCCAAACTAAAACCAAACCATTTGTGTTTAGTTACATCTCAGTTCGGAAGTTGCAGAGAGAGGCCGTGAGTTTTCACAGGTGAAAAGCCACCCTTGGGTGTCCTCTCAGACCCTTCAAAGGCACCTGATTTTCAGCAGAGGGCTGGGCCCCCAAAATCAGGCTGGTCCTTGGCAGCTCAAAAGGGCCACCCCAGGTCACTGATCACAGCCAAAAGTCACGGCCTGAACTGAAATTCCCGTGTTGGTTCATGCTACGCAAAGTGTTCTGTAAACTCTCAGCGGGCTGTCTTCAAACCCCTGTAATTACAGATATTCCTGCCCTCCCTCCCCTGTCCCCCCCAAACAACCTGGAAAACGAATCCTGGTGATTGCACTCAAGGTTTGGACACACACAATTCTTCCTCAGCTACACATGTGCAAAACACTTTTAAAAAAACCACCACAACTTTTGTGTTCTGTTACAAAAAAATCCCATGAAAAGCCCCATCCCAACAAGTTCCAACACCCTCGCCCTGCCCCTGTGCACTCTCAGAACATGACATGGCTGCAAATAAATTATTTTGGAAAACATGGATAGGAAGTATATGGCTTAGAAAAGTTATTGTGTTGGATTTTCTTTCCCTAAGTTCAGTCAGTGACAGTGTATGAAGCCGAGTCATGGCCTGACCTTTCGGGGCTCCAAGAAGCACAAAGGCAGCAACGAAAGGGGGACTGAAATGCCTTACATTAAAAAACAAAACAAACAAACAAAACAACAAAAAAGGTATTTAGATGTCAGGGTCCAGTGCAAAATAAACAAGGAGCCAGAAGGGGCTGCAGAATGCTGTGAGCCCAGTACCCAGTACTGGTGTGTGCTGGTTGCTCAGAGCTGCAAAGGATCTGAGAGCTGTCAGTGATAAAGTGCCGTGAGCCAACAGTGCCCAAACCCCCTGGGCCCTGATCAGGCTCCAGTAGTCCAGGGAGCCTGGGCTGTTCTCCTAAAACAAACCCAACTATCAGACCAAGAGAGCAGCAGGATCGATGGTGCTGCCATCTCACAATGTGTGTGTTGCTAATATGGAGTTAAGGGTCTTTGGTTTAAAAAAAAAAAAAATAGAAAAAATAAACTACTGACAACAGCTGCCCAACCCCAAGGCCAAAGAGAAAGAGCTGCCATACAAGGGATGGGGCAGCGAGACACAATACCCAGCTGGTACCCCTGTGTGGGGCACGGGCAGTGGCAGAAACCCTCCCAGAGGGAAGGGAGGATGCTCTTACCTTGGGTGACCCTGTGAAGGGAGAAACATCCCAGTGCTAAATGTAAACTGCACGTTGGAAGCCTCGCTGAGCAAACCCATCCATGAGTGCTCCACCCCACAAGGCAGAGGAGGAGGAGGAACACTTGACCACCAGCTCACCTGTCAGCATCCCACCTCCTGTGGTTTCACGAGCCAGCTGTGCCACAAATTAAATCGACTTCTTGGCATTCAGTAAATAAAAAACCCCACCATAAACATAAAAGAGAACAGGGTTAAAAACATTGCAGTGTGGAGAGCGTGTAACTTCACCAAACTGGCTTGAAATGAGGTTTTTCTGACGCAGGAAGTGGCGACGTGGCGTGGGAGCCGATGGGAATTATTGCAACAACACAATCCTGTGTTGGCATCGAGGGTGGGTCTAGCCAAGAGAACGTCCAGTGTTTCTTTGGTGTATGGTATTCAAAGAGCCTGTGTGCCTTGGACAGCACAACATGAAACTTCTACAACACCTACCAGTGGAAAGAGCATGAAACAAGCCAGTTTTCTATGGCAAAACTGGGTAAAAGATTCAGGACCACATCTAAAAGAAGAGCAATTTGCTGTGTGAATTCCCTGCCCATGCTGATTCTTTGTATTAAAAATATGGCAACAGAGATTAGAAAACATGTTAAAAATGCATAATTTTCATGTCCTGAATGAAAAAAATTTAGAAATACGCATTTCTGCATTATGCAAGACAGATTTAAAACACACACACGAAGGAAAACCCTGTTTTAAGGAGTTAAGAAAGTGGGAACTGCATTTGCACCACTGTCCAGAGCACACCCTGAGCAGCCTCCTGGTCCAAATACTCCAAAATCTGTTTCTTCTTCAGCAAGTAGAGCTGGAGGTCGCTGGGTCCTTTGATACTCAATGCAGACAGAACCAAGACACAAAGTGCCATCACAGAGTCCGTCAGGAGCACGGAGCTAATTTACAAAACGGGACCATCACAGTTGGGTAAATAAAAAGGTTTTGTTTTTTTTTCCTCGTTTAAAAACCGAAAGTTCTCGACCTTTTCTTCGTTCCAGGCACTACTTAACTGAACATGTCAGGTTTCCTACAGCACTGTCGGGGAGGGTTCCCTGCACAGCTCGGTGTCCCTCGCTAGCGGTGCCCGGTGTACGCCTTGAACCACGAGGTCACTGAGGCGGCGGCCGACGAGATCATGCCCCCGGCGCTGCTGCTGGCGATGGGCTGGGACACCTGGGTGCTCTGGCTCTGCAGCATCTCCACCTGCTGCGAGGGGATGTCGCAGAACCTGGGGCTGGGCAGGTTCTCCCAGTCCGTCCCCAGGTCCGTCTCCTCGTCGCTCACGTGCTCGTCGCCGCTCTCGTCCGTCTCGCCGGCGGCGCTGGGATCCACGAACTCCATGGAGTCCTCGAGATCAGCGCTGATTTCGAAAGGCCCAGACCTGTGAACATGCAGACAGTGCCACTGTGCCATCAGGCCCTTTGGCAGGAGCAGGAGAGGCACTGCTGCTCCACTGGGATGAGCCCGAGGAATGCCACAGCCCTGGCACGTGTCCAGCAGAGAGAACAAACAGCCCTGTCTGTATCAGCTGGCAGAGAAGCTCAGTGGCTGCACAGAGAACTAAAGGGGTGGAACTAAAACACTTGGCCAAGGAAGTGACAGGGTTCCACACCACGGAGCAGGAATGGTGACAGAGCCATTCTGCTCTGGCAGGAATAGTGAAACACACACTGCTGGTGATAACTCAGGGCTCCACTGGTGGGAATCTCAGCCTGATGTGGAGCAGCTTTAATTGCCAACACGGCCTGGCCAGGTGAAACAGCTCAGCTCTGCCAGGGTGTATCTATAACTTAGAAATCTGGCACAACTCCCTAGTGGAGGCTTCTCCCTTGGCCCTGAGTGACACCTCAGCATCCTTTTCACCATGACACTGGTCAAACACCAGAGCAGACTGCCCAGAGAGGCTGTGGGGTCTCCACTGGAGACACCCCAAACCCCACCACACACAGAATGGTTCAGGCTGGAAGGGCCCACAGTGGGTCATCTGGTCCCACCTCCCTACTCAAGCAGGAATATCCCAAAGCACATGTCACAGGATTGTGTCCAAATGGTATTTGAGTATCTCCAGCATAGGAGACTCCACACCCTCTCTGGGCAATCTGTTCCATTGCTCAGTCAGCCACACAGGAAAATTCATCCTCATATTCAGGTGGAACTTCCTGGGCATCAGTTTCTGCTCATTGTGTCTTGTCCTACCGCTTGACACGACAGAGCAGAGCCTGATCCACCTTCCTGGCTCCCTTCAGATACTGATGGACATTGATGAGATCCCCTCTCAGTCATCTCTCCTTGAGGCTGAACAGGCCCAGCTCCCTCAGCCTTTCCACCTAGGAGAGCTGCTCCAGTTCTGAGCACTGGCTGCAGCTGGCTCTGCTCTGAGCAGGGGCTGGATCTCCAGAGGTCCTGACTAAACCCACCTGTGCTGTGACTCTGAGTTCCCTGCTGCCACTGCCTGGTGGGAGAAGCGATTGCATCCCACCCCATCCCTCTGTTCAGGGCTGTCTGTGCTCCAACCCAGAGCAGGATTACCCTTACTGAGCTAAAGCAGGAACTTTGAGTGGCCTTGTGACCCACCCTGAGGCTTTCACAGAGGCAGAGGAAGGCAGATCACCCACAGCCAGCAGTGTTCCTGCCACAGTTCGTTCCAAAGCTGCTCAGGGAAATATGAGCAAGAATTTCATGGAATCATTTAGGTTGGAAAAGACCCCCCAATATCACCAAGTCCAACCATTAAACGCAGTAACTGTTTAACACAAGCCAAGGGTGTTTCTCCAGCCTTAGTGGGAGAAGGAGCCTGAAGCAGCGACTTAGCATGGAAAACTTCAATCCAGACAATCAAAGCTTGGTAAAATTATATGTAAATGAAAACAGCAGTGTATAAAGGAGATTATCAGCCAGCTAAAGGCTTAGGTATCTAAAGGAAAATAGAGCTGGTTGCTGCAAAATTTATAGCCAGCTGAGAAATTAAAGACAAACACTCCTCTTTCATAATCCGGAAAGGAATGGGAGTGCTGCCTCCTGGCAAAGTGTTTTGCTTAACAAGGCAACATGAGAAGAGAGTCATCAGGTTTGAGGCCAGAAGGGCCCATTAGATCATCTCCAGTGACCTCCCCTATAACAAAGGCCACCACGTTCCACCCGTTCTCCCTGTCCTGAGCCCAGAAACTCCTGCCTGGTGACAGCATCCATTCCAGAAACTCACCCAGCCTTGGGAGGGTGACAGAAGGAAGCAGAATCCCCACCTTCGTTCTTGTGGGCAATTAATCTGTGCCGAGTGCTTCCCTTCAGCCAGCTCATACCCTCTGCTCCCAGTGGTGTCCCTAAAGCCATTCAGCCTGGTGGGTATTTTATCCAACTCTCCTGTAACCCCTTCTTTTACCACCTGGTCCCAACTGATGCAGGAGGAGCTCTGTGACACCTGCACAGGAACCCACTGTGGCACCTGGACCTTTTCCAGGAGCTGCCTTGCAGGACACAGTTCTCCATCCTCTGGGTATTTTCCTTGTTTCCAGGCAAGCAGCAGCAAGCACAGACTTTTTCCAAACCAAACTATATTACAAAGATTTGGCTCCCCATGTCTTTAGGCTGAATCAGTAGGGATATATCCAGAGAACACAAGGTAAGTGGGAAGAGGCAGTTCCTCTTAGTGGCACTGCAGGGTTTTGAATAAAACTAGATCTGTAAACAGGAACAAAGTGGATAAGTTGATTTCAGAACATTACACTTAAGGGGGGAATAAAGCACTAGACACATCAAACAAATATTTGCAGGCTGTCTCAGAACAAGTGACTTCTGGCTGGATTATCCCAATGGGAAATCAATGTTTGCTTTCTTATATTTAAGTTGTGAAAAAAAAAAAAAATATTATCAACCCAGGTCCATGCAAGGGCAGGAACTCACGTTCTTTTCCTCACGTACTAAGTTAACAGAAAAGTTGTCTTTAATCTTAATTTACATATAAATGAATATAATTTGAAGTGTCAGCTTTGGTCTAGGGAGTCCACTGACAGGAAGTATTTTGGGAAAGGCTTGCCTAGGATTCTGTTCAGGGTTCATGCTGCTGGATGCTCTCAGGTATTCACAGCCTGGCAAGGCGTGGGCAGGGTCATATTTGGAGCGTGGCAAAGCTCCTGGCACATGTGCTGCTGTTCCCTGGGGGGAAGGAGTTCCTGCTTCTGGGAGCAGGGGAAGTAAGTCCATCATCAGCTACCAAGCCTCCAGCTGGACCTGCCATATGCTGAAACACAGCAAACACACGTCTCTGAAATCTAATTTCCTACTCAGGAGTCCCTTTTCCTGTTCTCTCGTGTCTCCTCCTCCTGAATTTCTGTGCTGAGGATTGATCCACGGGTACAGCAGAACAGAATTTCCCTCATAAGTAACGAGGCAAAGGAATAAATTTAAAAGAGATTCAGCCACAAGAGATGTGAGATTTTGCTTTTCTTACCTGCCCAAGTTCTCAGTGTCTGGGCTGACCAGGTACATGAGGTTCCTGAGGGTATGCAGTGGGTGCAACAGATCCAAATTTACATGCTGCAATGGGGAAGGCAGAAAGAAAAACACATTATCAGATCCTGCAAGAAACGAGCAGGCACAGTTGGTCTTTTAAAAGCTATTTTAAGAATCCAAATGTACATTCCCCCTACCTGAGAGAAGCAAAGGTGAAGGATATTGGCATTCAGCTTCTTCACTGCCCGAGTGAACCTGTGTCTGCTGAGATTCTCTCCACAGAATTCGCTGTTAAAACACCACACACACATAAATACACAGAAAGCAAAAAGCTGTGGAAATACACTTACTGGAGATGTCAGCATTCCATGCCCTGTTTTCCTGAAACAAATCCTGGAGCAAACATCCTGGCAGTGAGCACTTGTTTAAAGTGTACAGCCAGTTTTAGAGTGCTCAGGAGATTAATTTTTCACCTGGCAAGACTGGAAGCATTTTATCAAGCCCTGCCTGCCCTGGTCTCACCAGTTTCCACAGCACAGGTGGTGGAAACTGCATGAAACCCAAAGATCCACTGTGACCAAACTGTTTCAGATCTCCTTTTAAATCCTGAATTGTTTCCTGTTCCCAATCTTGTCCTTCTGGGAAGGCTAAAGACCCAAACAAAATCATAGAATCACAGAATGGTTGGGGTTGGAAGGGACATTCAAGATCATTCAGTTCTAACTCTGTCACAGGGTGGAAAAAAAGCTGAGACTACAAGATTTTTGTGCCCTCACTTCAAAACCCACTGTTTTAAAAACTTAAAAGAATTTCAGCAGCATGTTTGAGACCCCTGGAAGACTGACCAGGTGTACAGTTCCTTCAGGACTTCTGTACAAATCCATCTGCTCCATACAGACATCAAAAATTTAAAGTGCTTTTCATTCCAAACAGGGTTTGTGCAAAGCAAAAAGCCAGGTAATGTTCCCCATGGGAATTTTATCCCAAAGGCAATCACATTGCTGTCAAGCCATATTGTAAGGCCCTGCTTTACAGCACAGAATGTAGCAGAGCTATTCAAGAGCTGCTCAGCTGGGCTGGGATTTTGTGAAGCCCAGTGGGGGTCCAATGAAATGAAAAGTGCTATTCATGCACTTGTCATATTTCATTTCTAATTTGATGATGCTGAATACACCAATTAGAAGGGTGTTATTTCCAGCTGTGATGGTTGGTCTACCCTCTCAGGAGGTAAAAAAGGAGGGACTGTTAACTGTGGTCTAAAATCCTACTATTCCTTTCCTCAAACATGCTAAAAATCCATGAGCAATCCATGTCACTACAAAAGCTGTTCCCATTCACGACTTTGTTCCCCAAACCAAACTGATTCCAGGTCAGCCAGAACTGGTCCCTGAGCCACCTGCTGTGTTTACTTGCCTGTTGCAGAGCTTCTTGGGAAGGTTCACATCAAGTATGAGAGACAAAGTGTTAACGAGCTGAGTTGCATAGCACAATGCAGCACTGATGGTATGAGCAGGGTTGTTATGTTCCATATCTAAAACAAATAAAAGCAACACCAAAGTTTTGTTTTAAATGAAGCCTTGGTGGGTGTGTTAATGTGTTACTGAAGTCTGCTCTGGAAAATGTCAGTTGTAAGTAGGGAGAACAGCCTGAATCTAGCAATCATTTACAGTGAAATCTGTCAGAAGCTGGAAGAAAACAGTAATTCCTGGAATTCCTGTTAAGATGATGGCATGTGAACCATGTCAAAACTGTGAATAATTAACTTTATTTCTCTATTACATTGTGCTGTATGTCCCAGTGAGCATTTCCTGCAGAAGGGGATTTCAGCAGACTAACCATCAAATCACAGAATGGTTTGGGTTGGGAGGGACCTTAAAGATCACCCAGTACCAGCTGGGCAGGGAACCTCTCACTATAATCCCTGTGCTGGTATTTATTGCTGACTCAGGTTTATCTGGGAGAGGACAAATGGATCAGTGTCCTGCTTCTCACTCAGTGCCTTCTCTTGGCATCCAAGGCTTCTGGAGCATCCCAGATGCCTAAAATCAGACTTTCATAGAATTGATTGGGTTGGAAAAGACCTCCGAGATCATCAAGTCCAACCCTTGGGCCAACTCCAGTCCCTTTACC
>JAWWEV010000167.1:60880373-60891866 GCA_035583235.1 Hafferia zeledoni | reverse complement strand
GCCCCGCTCCAGCCCCTCAAGATCTTTCCTGAACTGAGGGGCCCAGAACTGAACACAACACTCAAGGTGTGGCCTCAATACTCTTGGGTGTACTGCCCTTTTTTTTGAGGGGCCACAAACTTGTCTGTACATGGCAAGTGTCAGTCCCAGCTCAGCCAGCAGTGAGGCTGAGCTGTCAGTGCTGCAGGGGAATAGCTCATGCATTATTTGAACACAAGCTGTTTTCTTTTAGAGCCAGTTTTCCAAAATGACAGAGCAAAAATGAGCTGTGGTGAACATCGGGGTTAGCCAAGGCAGGACTATGGGGATTTCAGGTGTTACTGACACTGCAAAATGTCTCATTAAATAGGTTGTGAAAGGAGAAGAAGTTAGCAAAGAGAGGAAGGGAAAATGTGAGGGTGGTAACTGCATTAGGTGGTGGATATTTCTGCTGGAGGAGAGCTCTCCTCACTTCTGAGCTTGCAGTGTACCTGCAGGTGTTTGCTGGCTGCTTCAGTGCAAAGAATAGCAGGTGACACAAAAAGGTCCATCTGGCCTATTCTGCTCCGTACCAGCAGCCAGGATTCAGCAGGGTTTTATAACTGGCTCTCTGGCAGCCAGGAATGCCTGTTTGTCTTGCACTGCTGCCCACAGCCCTCAATCACACCCCATTCCTCCTGTCCGGTGCTGCTGCATGACATCTGCTGTCCATCAGCCCTGCATCCTGGGCTGGCTGGGTCAGGGAGCTTTCCTGCTGGGCCATGGCTCTGTGCACAGCCTCTTGGATACCCCAGGGTGGCCCAGGAGCTGGGCAAGCAGCAGGTCCAGCTCTGGCTGTGGCTGCTGTCCCTGGGATGTTGTTCTTCCTCTCCCTTCTCCTGCCTTGGTCTTGGCTGGAGAGCTCCTTGGATGGAGCTGCTCCTTACCCAGACCCGGGTCAGGCAGTACCTCTGGGTGCCTCTCTGCATCCTAATGGTGCCTACAGCCTGCTCTGACAGATGAGACATCTTCATTAAGGGCAGCCACGAGTCTGCATGCAAAATAAGCTTGTTTGCTGTCCCTACTGCATGTCCTGCCTAAGTGGTTCAGTTCACAGGTGATGTAATGCCTGTGAAAAGGCTGGCAGTGAAGTACCAGCTCTGACAGAGCAGGGACAAAAGGCTTTACTCAAACCTTAGGGATGCTGAATGATTTCACACCCAGCCACAAGTAAACCAGTCTCATTGATGCTTTGTGCAACTTTAATGAGAAAGTGAAATGAAAGTCAAAATGTAAAGGTTCTTCTCTGCTACTTGTTAAAATGCTAAAAGGCAGCATTGGAAATAGAAGTTTAATTGAAGCTATTAAATTACCATGCAGTAGAGACCTTTATTTAATGGACTTACCTGAAGAGCTTTAATGAGTTAAGCTGTGAAGGGTGATAGAAATGGAGAGTATAACAGACTGTTGAGGTTAGAGATGCTTTAATCCAATTTTAATATGTTATGCACCTTTCCTAAAAATGTTTATGTTAATTATTGCAAAGCCCTAACTCACCCTGTGGACTTTTGATTCCAGTTTTAGTGGATGAACCTCTTATTCAAGCAACTACTTATATTCCTTTGATGGATAATTCTGACTCTGGCACTTTGGAAAAGCGGGAAGCAGTTGAAGTAGTGAAACACAATGTGCATGAGGGGATCCAGAAGAGCAGTGGCAAGAAACAGAAGAATGAAACAGATAAAGGTAAGAAACTGATAATTCAGGCACAGCCTTGCTTGCAAACGTGTACAGGTAGGACATGTGTGGGGTGGGGGAGCCTCTCTCATGCTGGGAAGAAAGGATTTGAGGGAAACATTTGTGGCTGCAGGATGCTCTTCTTGTGTGTGCTCATTTCTGCCTTGTCTTTGGCACTGTGCAAAGGGCTTTGTGCCATCTGAATCCTTTCAGCTCTGACTGGGCTTTTGTGTCCTCACAGTGAGCAAATGGGTGATCACAGACCACACAGATGCAGGGGAGAGAGTTTTACAGTAGACAGTTCAGGCATTGCTAACAGGGCAGGTCTCTAAACCCAGAGCTTTCAGCACAGGCTGTTTGGGTCTGTGTGAGGCTGGGAGTGCAGCCTGTGTGCTCTGGGAGTGTTCATGGGCCTGTCTGGGACTGACCCAGTGCAACACAGAGTTCTCTGAAGCAGATTGCCAGTGGAGATAGTCTGGCAGTTTCCAGGAAGACTCAGAATTTTCCCTTCAGTGCAGTTGGAATTGCTTGGGACAGGGGAACTTCCTTCATACTCTCCCACAGATGCCTGGAGTGATTAATGAGCATTGTGTCCAACCCTGAAGCTTTAAAGAGGCAGCTGACCTGCTCAAAGCCTGCCAAGCTTACTAAGCCTTGAGGTGAGCCCCTCAAATTTGTGGGCAGCCAGAGAGAAGCCAAGTGGCTGAGCAGTGACTCCCTGCTCAGCTTTGTGCAGAGGGCTGGTTCTCCTTCTCATGTGGTCGCCCACTGCACTCTTTGGAACCTCTCCTTTAGACTTGTCTTCTAAAACAGCTCCCTTGAAAACTTCCTGGGGACTCTTTGTGATACCTAGATTCAATTCCCACATGCCTGAGGCTCCTCTTGTGCTTCTGCCTCAGTGTCTGCACGTTACTGTCCTGCAGTATCAGAGCCTCTCCTGTGCACCCGTCCCTTCTCATTTCCTTTGCGCGCTGTAACCTCCTCCATGAACTCCTAATTCTCCTGTGTCAGCTGGGATTTGCCAGCCCGATATAGAAATCTTCCCCTGTTCTAATTGTAAGCTCCTTGGATGCAAGGGCAAGGTCTGCCTGTCTTCAGGGAGCACAGGGCTCAGGCTGGTCCTGGCCAAGCTGCTGCAGATTCCCAGGGCTGTGGTCTCAGAATCCTGGCATATTCCTGGTAACAGCATCAGTGCTGATGTCAGTGCTGCAGGGATGGGAGCTGGAGTCTGTGCCCAGGACTAAGTTGGAGTTAGGACTAGGGGACAGTGTGCTAGAATTTCTCAGTGCTTCCCTCCCCATGCTCTGTTATTCAGTGACTTATTTTTATGCTTTTTAATTTCTAACAGGGCTTAGTATCACTACTGCATTTTTGGTTTTCTGTTATTTTCCAGACAGATCTTTGGGTTTGAAGTGTAGTTTGGTTTCAGTGCATGGTGGTGAGAAACCTGGACCCTTCTCTGTGATCTTTGGGACAATTTCTGAACCAAGCAACACTTCTAGGCTTGTGCTGGTTTTGTTCTCCCATTCGTTCACATATTTTTGTACTCTGGTGAATATTTGACAGGGATATGGGAAGCCTTGGTCTTGTGCTTCTATTTCCTGAACTCAGGGAGCCACCTAATGACCTGCCTATGTGCAGCCTGGTTTTGAGCAGTGTTTTTTGTTTGCTAGAGCAGAGTTCAGTTGAATTGTTGTTCCTTCTTTGTGCCTTTTAAACACTTAGTCAGGCATTAAGAGGGATCTTACTGATTTATCTTCCTACTGCTGAATTGCTTCTGCAGCAGTTCCCTCAATCTAAGTTTGGAAATTAATATTTTTGTCTTTCATATAATGTAATCAAAAGAAGTGCCAGTTTTTAAATTAATTAACTTGTGTGCATGAATCTTGTTCAGCCAGGCTGTCCATTAAACTGAGAGCTCAGCTTGAATTACTGTCATAATACCCTGGAAAGGACTCTTCAATTTTTCACAGTTATGCTATTTTTTCCTCCAAAATCTGTGTTATGCTTTGTCTTCTTGCTAACAACACTATAAACGTTACCAACTGTACAAACAAAGTGGTGGGATTTTCTTTTTTTCCCCAAACTATCAGCTGGCAGATTGTTATCAGATTTAAATTGGAGAGATGTTGTTTTTGCTCAGTGTTCATGACCTCTTGCTTCTTGGCATTTCAGTCTGGAATTAAGTGTAATGCATAATGATACCCCAGCACATGCTGTTTTGAGGCAAAATAAATAATTCTGTATGGAGTCCAAAATAAATAAATCCTCCCTTCTGTGTTGCAGAGAATGCTGAAGTAAAATTTAAAGACTTTGTAGCATCCATGAAGAACATGATCTTCACTGAAGACGAGGCCCGTTGTGTGGTGGAGGTGCTGAAGGATAAATCTGGACCAATCCATGATTTCTTGCAAAAGGTGAATGGCTGTGAGTGGGGTGGGGAGGGGACAAAACTTATTAAATACAGAAATTGGAGGAGGTGCTGTAAGATTAGCTCTGCCCACGTTCTGCTGTGATTTGTGCTCTTCCCAGCTGGTCTGGGCTTGCTCTGCATGCAGAAGGCAGTTGTCACATGCCTGTGTGCTGCCATCTGCCATCCCAGGGGCTGGCAGGGCAGGCTCAGGGCTCTGGCCCTTGTAAAGAGCAGACATGGCCATGGAGAATAAGGAATGCAGCTGGAATGCTGCTGGTGGATGTTGGCATGGGGAACCTGGTGACTTTGGGAGTGATCTTGCCCAAATTTATAAGTTGGATAAGCTGTAGCAGAAATTGAGAGAAAGTTGCACATGGTTGGCTGGTTCTGTGTTTTACAGGTCTCTCCATCTCATGTTTATGCCCTGTAGTGTGACTTCTTTGGATGTTTTCCATGGGCAGTTCAGATTTGGAAGGGACCTGAGGGGTTTGTAGTCCAACCTCCTGCTCAGAGCAGGACCAGCTCTGAGATCAGCCTGCTCAGGGCTTTATCCAGAAGTCTTCAGAGACTGAGACTGCAAAATCCCTCTGTGCCCATGCTCAGCAGTTATTTTTAATTCTTGTATTCAAGACAGAAGAGAATGGTGACCACCAATATCCTGCAAATACCTACTCCTCCTGCCCATGGTGCATTGTGACATCCTGATTGTCCCACCTGAAATCTGGCAATCCTGAGCGTTTCTGCAGATGTGATGCCAAAGCAGAAATGCAGAACTAGATATGTGTCAATTCAGTTCACACAGTTGGAGCTGGGAGGGCCTTCAGGAGGTCATGCAGTCCAGCTGCCTGCTCAGAACAGTCCAACATTGAGTTCAGAGCAAGGATTTGTCCAGTTGGGCTTTAAAAACCTCCAAGGACAAAACCCATTGGAGATGCACTTGGAATGGTGTCACCTGTTACAGCAGCCAACCTGCTTGCTGTAGCTTTTTCTTCTGAAGGAAGGTTTGGTGTTAAAGCTAAACCTTTAGGATCAAAATGAGTTCCTGGGTTTGCATACAACCAAAAAATGTGGGGCTCTGTAAATGGAAATGTAAATAGTTTTCTCTCTGTAGCCACTGCCAGGGTGTTTGTACTGCCTTTGTGTGCAACACCAGTAAATTTGGAAGACTTCCAAATTCAGAGTGCATTTATGGAAGTGACACTTCTTTGCTTCTTCAGTTATCAGACCTCACTGAGTGAAGTCTGAGTAGTTCAACCTCCTGCTCGAAGCGGGACCTGCCCCAAGGTCAGCCCAGGCTGCTCAGGGCTTTATTCAGTCTGGCTTGAAACTTTCAAGAACTGAGACTGCACAACCCTCTGAGTGAAGTCTGAGCACAAACATGTAGAAAGTGTGCCCCTTTACTCAGCTATTTCAGTTTTTAGGCCCAGTGTACCAGTGGCAGGACCACAGGGATTGTTCCTCTGGGCCCATTCCCTGTAGTATCTGTGTCAGCGTGGCAGCAGAAATGTAGTTACATCAGCTGGGGGCTCTCCTGGGAAGTGGAAAGAGACACCAGATCAATGTTTCCTTTTCCCTTTGTGGTGAGATATTTCAAGAGATTACACTTGTTTGATTATCCCGACTTTGAGCTGGGCTGGGCCAGGTAGTCTTGGAAGTCCCTTCCAACCTCAGTTATTGAATGATTCAGCATCTCTTCCTATTATTTCTCTTAATGGCTGCTCTTTGTTTTCCCACCACCACCACAACAGCTCTCTTCCAATGACCTTAAGAGCCCATTTATTCTCTTAATTGGTTCCTGCGTGCTTGGGAATACATTTCCCTGCCTGATGGAACTGGCACTGCAGGATCCCAGGATCCATTAGCTCGGGATTGGGCACTGTGGTGCCACGTGTGCTGTACAGACAGAGGACTGGGGAGCCAGGAGGGGGTGTTTCCTCCTCTCAGGTTTGCTCTGCTGCCAGGACTTGTGGCATGTGTGGTCATTTCTGTGCCCTCCTGCTGCAGGCCAGCAAGGCTGAGTCGGCTGCAGCTCTCCACCAGCTCCAGGACAAAGAGAAGATGCTCACTGCCATGAAGGAGGAGGCAGCTGTGGCAAAGGAGCAGTGCAAGCAGCTCTCGCAGGTAAATCTGAAGGGGTTCATGTGTCTAGGGAGGAGCAGGGACTGTAGGACTGGCAGCCAGTAAATACTGCCTTGCTGAGTTTAGTCTAAGCTGAAAGATGGAATTTTTATGCTGAGAAAGCTGCCAAGGTGCTACATTTGGTTTTATGATGTTGTAATGTATTTATGCAGAGCTATTTCCCAGTAGTTTTTCCAGAGAGTTCATTTACTGAGACTTTTAAGCTGAGCCTATTTTTCTCTTCAAATGGTTAATTTAAAAACACTTCCTTCACGAATCTGAGACTGTTTTGTGGATGCAAATATTAAATGTCTTCCCTGCACTGCTGTTTTGAGTTGGGCTGTGTTGTGACATTCACATGCTTGTTAGGCACAACCACAACGAGTTTTCTTCAAGAAGGGAGGCACAGAAAGTGTGGATTGCCTGCTTAGCCCCTGCAGGTGCAGCTCTGATTGCTTTGGACCTGCAGGGATGCTGATGCATCATGGTCAAGACTAGAAAAGTAACTTTTTTATGAAGGTTTCAGAGGAAAGCAGTTGCAGTAGGACAAATAATTAGGCAAATAGAGACCAGACTGGAGAATTTTGGGATGAGGATTCTGGTCTGGAAGGAAGCATGAATGCATTAGCACTGGGAAAGTTGTGTTGTGGGGCAAAACTTGGGCATGAAAAACGGTGGTTGAAGGTGGGAAGAGTGGCCAGAGGACATGGGGGCTGGGAGCTTTGGGAGATGAGAAGGGAAGAAAGGAATGGGTATTGTATGAGCTCCTGGCAGGGAGGTGTTTGCAGGTGGGATCAAGAGGTGTGGGATAATCAATATGTAGCCATAGGGCGAAAGAGCTTGTGATGTGTTTGGAGGGAAGAAAAACTGGCTCAGGACTGCAGAATCAGAGGGCAAAGGTATCTGGTGCTGAAGAAGCAGAGGGAATGGATGGAGGAGCCTGATGTGGGAAAAGCTGATGTGGTTGGCGAAGAAGCATCTGCAAAGTGATGTGAAGGCAAGGTGGGATCTCAGGGACTAGGGGAGAACTAAGACCAGAGAACTAAGGGTCATCAGGGGGTTTTCCCATCTGGACTGGGGAAGGGAGAAGATGGGTAAAGGCAAAGTTGGTGCAGTGCTGAAGTGTCAGGATAAAAAAGGGATTAAAGCTCAGCTTGACTGACAAAAGCTCTTCTCTTCTAATTAATGTGTGTTTCTGAAAACACTGTCAAAAGCTAAAAGGGCTTTCAGGTGCAGGGATGTTCCTGCAGGGGTGTTGGTAAAGATGGTAACTGGAGAGGATAAATGTGAGCAAGAAGTGCCTGACCTGGGAGGTACCTCGTGAAACACAGAGTTGATGTTTCCAGGATCTGTGGCACTGCCCTGGCAGTGCAGCTGGGCTGGGCAGGGCTGCTGGAGGGTGGAGGAACCTGTCGTGTGTCCTGATGCCCTTCCTTCAGTCAGATAACATGGAAAAATATTTTACACGGAGAAAAGATTTGTCAGAAGTGACTTGGGAATTTAAATCGCATTAAAAGTCTTAAATGCCTGCCTGAACATGGGCTTAGGAACTCGTGTCACTTATCTCATTTCGGGGGGCACAACCTCCTGAAGTTGGCGAGTTGGATCTGAGAGAGAGAATAGCTTTTATTTAAATTTAAAATGTGGGAAAAGCTGTAATTACTCTGAAGGGATGGAGGGTATTCAGGCTAATAATTTAGAGCACTAAATTATGTGTCAAGGCTCCCTGGCACTGTGAGGAGCTGTGCTGTGGCTGCAGACACCTGAAGCTCAGTTGGTACAAATTCCTCATTGTGTGATGGGAGCTGCTGAAAGCTGCTCTCAATGTTCCTGCTTACTAAAGCAAGTGCATTTATATTGCAGAGGAGCAGCTCTGTGGATTTCTCAGGTGTCTGGGTTAAATTACTGACTAATAAATGATTAAATAGCAATGTGTATTTTCATTTGAAAGCTCTAATATGGTGTCATGCTGGTGGGATTCAGGGCTTCTCTGGCTTTTGTAATGCACTAATAGCCCATCTCTCACGAAGCTGTTGGCTTTGCAACCTGCTACAAAGCAATTACTCTGCTCTAAAGTGCTCTGTTTTGCCACGGTGCTTTATCTGTGTTCTTCCATTGTGCTGAATTTGGGATGAAAATTCAAGCTCTTCCCTCTGTGATATCCCTGGGTTTAAGTTGTTGGACATCTGTGATTTGACAAAACTTGATGTAAATAGGATCTATCTCTTCTGAGGCAATATATCAGTGTTTAAATTGGCAAACTTTTTAATAAATTTGAGATTATGCTGATCCTAAATATTCATAAAGGTGCTGGAAACTTGGTCAGGTCTAATGCTGTCATTTCTCTGGGCGAATTGGTGCTGACTTTGGCTTGGTGTACACTTGCTATATTTTTAGTTATCTTAAAATACTGACTTTTAGACTCTAGAAGGGAGCAGTAGATGGCTTATTTCCCTGTTTCCTGTCCCTTCCCACCCAAGGAGCTGGTGGCAGAGAAGGAGAGGAACGGTTTGCTCACGGCGAAAATGCGAGAGCGCATCAACACTCTGGAGAAGGAGCACAACACCTTCCAGAGCAAGATACACGTGAGCTTCCAGGAATCTCAGCAGATGAAGATCAAGGTCAGTGCTCTACCAAACCTTGCAGTTGATGTTCATGCACAAAGCAGATCAATGCTGAGAAATTGCTGGGTGCAAAACTTTGTGGCAGTTTCCTGGCTTAGAAGACAGACCAGGTGTTCTCACAGGTGACTTTGGTAGCCTCTAAAATGCTGCCCAGGCTGCCAGTATCTGATTTTGTTACTTCTCCTTCCTGGTGTTCTGCTGAAATGTTATTCAATTAAAATGTAAAATCTAATTGAAATACTCAGCTTAAGAGAGCCTTTAATGATACTGATCATTTACCAGTGGATAAATCTCTTTAAAATAGTGACAACATAGCATAATATACATGAAATATCATTGCCTGGGGGCATGCTTTGCTGAAAATATCTGAAGGGCAGACATTTGTATGTTTTAAGACCCTTGTTACTCTGTACTGCAGTTGCATTATAATGGAGTGACCTTATAATGAAGCGTTTGTTTCATCAGATTAAAAAGTTTAACTTAGAGTTTTCTAAGAAAAATGACCCTTCTTATGCCAACTTGCCTGCTTAGATTTCATTCCAGTACTTTTTTCCTTTGTGAATGTCCCAGCAGCAAGCCCAGCACATGAACTTCCCAGCTTTAATGCTGTATCTCCTGTCTCAGCTCTTTAAAGAGCAGCATCCCTGAAGTTTTGGAGCAGAACTATGTTCTCCTGAGCAGACACAACTTCCTTGGAGCCTGTGTAGGCAACTGGATAATGAGAGAGTCTTGCTGCTGGCTGGGAAGGGGGAAGGAGGTCTGGGCTCTCCTGGGAGACATCTGGAGATGCTGCTGGGGAGAGGATGAGCAGAGGAGCCAGTGCTCTGGTCCTGCTCCCTCTGCTGATGTGCTGCAGCATGGCAGAGAACCTGCAACTGTCAGAGCTCCCAGTCAGGTGGGGTTTGAGAGAGAGAACCTGAATAGAATCACAGACTGTTCTGAGTTGGAAGGGACCCACAAGGATCATGGAGTCCAACTCTTAAGTCAATGGCCCACATAGGGGATTGAAGCCATCACCTTGGCATTATTGTGCCCCGCTCCTGTTGGGATCCTGTTGGCATTACAAAAACAATAAGGAGGGGAAAGAACTCTCTAATAAACATCCAAGGACTGTTTTTTATACATTAAAAGCTTACTCATGAGTCACCATTTGATGAAACTGGGCCTTGGGCTGGTGTCAGGCAGATCTCCAGACTGGCTCTGGTAGGAGAAGGTGTTGTAGCTGTGAGTGCTTGAGAGTTTCCAGAGCAGGCTCTTGGGCTGCAGCACCAGCTCTGCTGTTCCCTGCCATGCAGAGCCATTTTTTTCCCCTTTGAATCCCATATTGTGATTTTTCTGGCAGTATTCTGAACCCTGAGTTATCAGGGCTTCCTTCTGCCCCAGTTTGGAACCCTGTTGAAAATGCAATCAGTGTGTACAGGTGCCTAAATAAAGGGTCCATTCCATAATCTTGATTCCAGGATATTAGATGAGGACTTTTTTTGCAGCTTGCATTTTATAACCTGTGTATTGTTAATTATTTTATACTTTTCCTGCTTTGTTTAAAGGCTTTATAAGCTTTTAATGATAATTCACAGCATGTTTATTTCCCTTTGGAAAAGTTATGTGTTGATATTCAGTTACTAATAAGTATCTAAATTTATACAGCTGAGCAATCAGTATATCCTGAGTATCACTTATATAGTCTTTTAAACAATAAAAATATTGCCTTGATAAATAGATTGTTATACTGATATAAAAGGAAACCTGTGCTTTTATTTGAGCACGAGGGGCTGAGTAGCACAGTTTGAGTTGGTGTGTGAGGAAGGGATAAAGCTGCCCCCTCTCAAAAAATCCCCTTAATTTTATTTACTGGAACTACTGTGATACCTTATCTGCTGCCAGAAGCTGCTGAGTTTTTTTTTTTATTGCTCCTTAGTTTAATCTTTTATGGAATTGATCTTTCTCTGCCCATCAGTTCCAGCAGCTCCGTGAGCAGATGGAGGCAGAAATAAGCCACCTGAAGCAGGAAAACGGGATCCTGAGAGATGCTGTCAGCACTTCCACCAACCAAATGGAGAGCAAGTATGTGAGCAGCTCCTCAGAGCTCTGTGTGCTTAAGCCTTCTCTGAAGAGTGAAGAGTTGTTCTGGCTTTTCCTTTTTTTTGTTTCCATCTCCTTGGCTGTGTCTGGGTTAGTGGTTAAGCTGGGAACATGGATATTTTGGGCTGGTTGTGTTTGCACTGAGCCAGGGCTCTCACAGCAGACAGTTTATTTTATCAATTTGAAGCCTGAGCTTTTATGAGGCTTTAACAAAGAGAAGTGCAGCAGTGCTGAGGCACAGTGATGTTTTTGGCAGGGTGTGTGCCCTTTCCCCTGGAGCTTTAGGAGAGGCTGAGTCTGGGAGAACAGGAGCTCTAAACTTTATAAATCAGTATTGATACCCTGCAGTTAATGATACCAGTGGAGCTGCTCATGGATTTATCTGCTGGTGGTGCAAATGTTTGGAGAAACAAAAAGGCATCTCAGAGTTTTGTCTTCTGTGAGTTATGGTTGGATGATTCCAATGGGATGAAGTTCAATAAGTCCAAGTGCAGGTCCTGCCCTTTGGCCACCCCAAGCCCTGCAGCGCTCCAGGCTGGGCCCAGAGTGGCTGGAGAGCAG
>JAWWEV010000167.1:60867263-60879824 GCA_035583235.1 Hafferia zeledoni | reverse complement strand
GAGGGGGTGGATTCCCCATCCCTGGAGGTTTTTAAGGTGAGCTTGGCCGTGGCACTGAGTGCCATTATCTGGTAAAGGGGCTGGAGTTGGCCCAAGGGTTGGTCTTGATGATCTTGGATCAATTCTAGGATTCTATGAAATAAAAATCCCCAAGCCCACCTGGCACAGCCCTGTGGCTACAAGTGTAGGACTTGGTGTGTGAGGAGCTGCTGGTGTGGGCTGTCCCTCCTGTGCCAACCCCTGTGCCCATGTTTGTCCCCAGGCAGTCGGCAGAGCTGAACAAGCTGCGCCAGGACTACGCCAGGCTGATGAACGAGCTGGGGGAGAAGAGCAGCAAACTGCAGCAGGAGGAGCTCCAGAAGAAGAATGCAGAGCAGGCAGTGGCTCAGCTGAAGGTGACTGGGGATTTCTCTGCCCATCAGGTCGTGCTCGAGGCTCTCCTGGAGTTCTGAGTTGGTGGGATGTGGGAATTGCTTTGGCTGTTTCCATTTCAGGTGGGCTGAGCCAGCCTAGGGATTTACTGAATGTTTTTATTCAACACACTGGGTTTTGGGTGGTTACAGACCTCCCTTGAAGGGAAACTTGCCTTCCAGGGAAGTATCTTTGAAAAGCTAAACTGGAGGTGTTGAACTTTGTACAATTCCAGCACAATTTGACATTTCAGAGTCATTGTCCTTGTGTGATTGTATTTGAAATGAAATGTATGTTTAAAATTTAAAGTAAATATACCTTTTCAAGGGTTGAGATGTCAAGAGACTGACTTCTGGATGGACTTGTTTCCTTTTCTTTGGAAGAAAAGGTCTTTTGTATTTTTTTTTTTCAGAAGAGAAACTAGTGTTTTTTGGTGACAGTGCCAATCCAGAGCTCACAACTTCTTTAATATTTGTAATTAAGTCTTGCATACCAGAAGCTCTCCCTGCCTTTTGCCCTGACAGGTGGAGAGTTGGTAGCTAGAGCTGTGTTTTAATTACTGGATGCAGATTTATGTGTTGCATGGCTGGTCTGGCTTCTGGTGTTAATTCTGAACTATCAGGGCAAAGATGCTGCATTTTCATGTTACAGAAACCATTCTGTTAAGAGCCTGTAATAAAATCCTGTTCACAATTTGCTTTTCAAATTAATAGGCTAAACTAGTCTAGGAGGAGGATTACAGAGCACTCTGTCTCTGATGTGCCCTAATGGAAACAAGAAACAATTTCACTTCACTGCCATATGTTTGGGGAATGGCACTGAGGGGATGCACTCTGAATGTTTCAAAAAACAAATTTAAAGGTTAGACTGCTTTTCATCGACTCTCTTTTCAATGTGAAGGTGCAGCAGCAGGAAGCAGAGAGGAGATGGGAAGAAATCCAGGCTTATCTCAGGAAAAGAACAGCAGAACACGAGGCAGCACAACAAGGCATGTATCACAAAATCCCTAAATAATGCTTGCTGCAGGGAGTGGGCTGTTGCCATTTGTAAAAAAAGGGCATTATTGAGTAAATGGCTTAAATAAAGCTCAGGTGTGAAGGTGGTGCTTCTTCAGCTCCCTGGGGAATAGTGTGCTGTGATCCCAGTGAGTCTGAGTGCTGGTGAGGGAGCTGAACCTCAGCTTGCTGGAATGAGGCTTCCAATCAACCTCCCTGTTTGCAGTGACAATGATTTCCCCCAAAGTTGAAATGTTGACTTCTGAATTAAAACCCTGACATTTCTGCTACAGATGTGCAGAATAAACTTGTGGCCAAAGACAATGAAATCCAGAGCTTGCACAGTAAACTTACTGATACGATGGTGTCAAAACAGCAGCTGGAGCAGAGGATGTTGCAGCTCTTGGAGGCTGAACAAAAGAGAGCTTCTGAGGAGGACTCCATACAAATGCAGGTGCAGGTAGTATTGCTCAAATATTTTAAGGCTTTGGGGTTTTTTTTCCTCTCACTTTGTGTCTATAGAAGCAAAGAATTATCCTAGAAATGCTGCTTTAGTAAAGCTTTCCCACTGGATAATGGATGAGAAAACTGTGCCAGTCCATTTATGAAGTGAGACCCTGTGTGTGGTGCTGTGGGGAGGTCTGGGGCCATCTCACACCTGAGGAGTGCCCTGGGCAGCTCAGGAACATGTGCTGACCCAATTTTCCAAGCTGTGAGGTGATGCCATGGCGTGGGGAACACCCTGGGAGAGCAGCTGTGCTCCTTTGATGTCTGTGTGATCTCCCTTCTGGCATCAGAGGCAGCATGGGCAGAACTCTTGAGGGCTTCAAGGAAACCAGATGGATTATGGTGGGGCAGGGAATATTCTTCTCTTGGTACAGAACAGGTTCTTGTGCTTCCACTCAAACTGGTTGATCTCAGTGGGGTGAAAAACAGCATCTCATAAAAGTGTCTGACATGTAATTGCTGAACTGTTCTTACTAACACAATCAAGGCTAAAAGCTAATCCTAGCAGAAGTTGACCAGCTGCAGATCTCAGCCTGCTTTTCTTTCTGTGCTCTCTTACAAGGAGCTGATAGAGCAGAATGATGCTTTGAATGCTCAGCTTCAGAAGTTTCATTCACAAATGGCAGCCCAGGTACAGCATGTTCTCAGACTTTCTTTTGTAGTCATGAATTGTGAACTCTCATTAAAAGTGAGACTTTTTTTGTAGCTGGATATGAGATGTAATGCTGAAAGCAAAGAGTTGGTGACATCCTCTTTTCTAATGTTTCTCAAAGTGGTTTAAAACTTAACCTTCTGTCTTTTTGGGGGCAAATTCACTCATTTTCTCCCACAGTGGCTTTCATTTATAACCAAAGGGTTATAGCACCCTTTTGAATGTTTGTTTCTGTAGCTTTGCATGTGTAAAATTCTGCCTTGTGGTTCTTTTGGTCTTTTGCAGTCCTGTGAACCACCTGGTTGTGTTTTTTCCCTTGTGAGAAACATTGCCCTGTGGTAGCTCCTGTATGAAATTTTATTCATTTCAGTGCTGGTTTCTGTGCAGAATCTAAATAATCCCACTAAAATCCCACCAAACCTCCACAATTCCCTTTCTCAGTTATTGTAATCTTTAATATTTTATTTTGACTAGTGCATTTGAGAAATTATTTCTGTTGTAAACACCATGTTTTTACACGGTGTTTTTGTATGGAGGACCCATGACCTCAGGGTCACTGGGGCTGCTTCCATGGAGAGGTAGGTCACAGAAATCAGCTCAGAAAAGCTTTGTGGGCACAAGTGGAGGCTGTTGCTGTGCAGTTGGGTGCTGCCTTCTTTTAATCATGGATGTGCTTGATGGAATTTGATTAAATTGGACAAGAGACTGAAAATCTGGATTTGCTTGAAGTGCTTTAACCCTTTGGGTGGGGAGAGCAGTGAAGGAAGAGCCACTCTGGATTTACAGCATCTTCATGACCTGCTCCTCTCATCCCAGTCCTTTAAAGGCTTTGGAAATAAATCCCTAAGGAATTCTTGCTTTTTACCTCTGGGTTACACAGGGAGAGCTGTTGGGAGGAGGTGTGTGCTTTCCCCAGGTAGCCCCACTGGCCATGAAAATTTAGGGATGTTTCCTACTGAGGACAGTGGGTGTGCAAAAAGCACTTGGGAGAGGTGAGGTTGGACTGGATCCCACTCTGGACATCAGTCTTGATGGAACTCTTTTGGTCATTTTTGGCCCCTTCTGGGACTGGAACTGCTTATTCCCTTTGATGTTTTGTTCTCTGTTGCTGTTCTCTGTGATATGATCCAGATAAGGCACTTTAGAGGTTGCTGTAGGGGTCCCACAGGCACAAGCTCTGTGAGACTCAGGATTTTGGGGGAGGGAAGGACTGGAAAAAGAGAACCTTGTATCTGAAGCTCAGATGTCCATGGAAGTTGTGCCACAGCTGCTACCAAAGTGAATATGAAACAGTCTGCGGTGTGATGAGTCCCCCCTGCCCTGTTGTGTGTGACAACAAAGGAATAAGCTTTTTCCAGGGAGAAAAATGCCACTTGCTGGTTTTGTGTTGCTGTTTCTATTCCTCTTGCATTGTGCAGGGTTGTTTTTTTTTTTTTAAATTGGAGTGGTTTGTCAGCAGAATGTCCCATAAAGCACTTAATTCCTGGGAGACAAGTGCAGGTGAACCCCTGGCTTGTTTGAGTCTGGTAAAGAGGGAAATAATGTAGGACTTCTTTCCCTTCATGCTGCTTTAGGCCAAAGGGACATGAGTATGTGCTGGTATTCCTTCAGTGTTCCTTAGCCAGGAAATAGTTGGAAGCATCCTGTGCCGGTTCAAAATAACTAGACAAATGCTATTCTTGGCTTGCTGTAGATGAGGGTTCTTTGACTTGCTTTCCTTTCAGCTATTTTTTTTTCCCCTTCTACAGACCTCAGCTTCAGTCCTGGCAGAAGAACTCCACAAAGTGTGAGCATTCATTTCCTCTGGGGTCTGGGAGGTGTCAGTGGCTCTCAGTGCAGGAGGGATTGGAGAAGGACTTGTTGCTGTCCGTGCTCTCAAACTCCCACCAGGAGATTGACTTGGGAGCTGGGAAACCGCTTCCTACGGATTTCCCTTCCGTGCCTGGCCTCAGGTTTGGAGGCTGCTGGAGGAGGCTCTGTGTGCTGCACACAAAGCAGCATCTCTCCTGCTTCCCCCTGCCTGTGTGCAGGGTCAGAGCAGGAATGTGCGTGACCGTGAGGGTTGTTGTTGTTGTCTGGGCTGTGTGGCTGTGCCAGGGAGGGTTTCTCCCTTTGGGAATTGGGGTAATTGTTGTGTTTCAGAGCTAGAGAATGTCTCATAAATATTTTGGCAGGCAGACAACAATTTAAAATGGAAAAGCTTTTGGATCCAAAGTGTGCAGTCAGCAGGATTCAGAGCAGGGGCTGGACTAAAGGGCCAGCATGTATTTTGTGTTCAGCCTGATGCTTCCTGTACCATTTTCATCCAGGTCTTTTTGTACTCATCTGTCATCATTTCTCATTTGTGCAGGATTGCAGAAAAGGACAAACAGATAAAGCAGATGGAGGACTCATTAGGCAATGAACATGCCAACTTAACCAGCAAGGAGGAAGAGCTCAAGGTATAATAAAAGCATGTGTAAATGCCAGCTGATACAGGGAGAGGCTCCTTGGCTGCCTGTACAAAAGGAACCCTCCAAGGCTGCTGCCTTTGGCTCCAGAAACAGCCCTTCCAGCTACAAATCTGCTCATTTGGCTCTTCTAGGCAAGGCCAATGCTAGCTGCTGATAGGGAAGCTTGAGGATTTTCCTTCCAAAAGTAACCTGAAATACTTGGCCCTAGGGAAGGAACTTACCTGAAGTACCGTCTGAGTATGAACTGCAAATATATTTCTTTTCCTGCATCCTTTAGGTCTTGCAGAACATGAACCTATCCCTGAAATCAGAAGTCCAGAAGTTACAGGCTCTGACAAATGAACAGGTGAAATAATTGTTTCATCAAATATTTAATTGTACTCCCTCCCCACTACCTGTTCTGTCATAAATGCAGATTTATTTGCTTTAAGCAAGCTGTGCTTAAGCACATTAATGGTGTGAGGCTTCCGGATCAGGCTAATTCCTGACTCCCTGGAGTTCTTAGGGCTGGTGGGAGGCCTAATTCTTACCCCTTCTTCACCAGCAAAATCTGTTATTTGAATAACCAAGTTCCTGAAGCAATTTGCTTGGCTGGTTTAGATTTCCAGGCTCACAGAGTGCAGGACAGGAGGGAACACAACTGTCTGGGAATGTGCATCCCTGGCATTGCCATACACAGGTCATCAACACCCCCTAAAACCCCCAAAAGCACAGAACCCCCTTGCACTCACCAGGGATCTCTTTAGAGCCAAACAAAATGCTGTCCCTCTGTCACTGCTCCATGCTTTGTTCATTACAGAGGTGGAAATGAAGTGTTTAATTAGAGATAATCCCAGTTGTCAAATGAATCTCTTCGAGATCATCTTCCCTTTGCATAATTACACTTTGGTGTAGATTGGTGTGGTGAAAGTGCATGGGGACAAACTTACCCCTTTCACTCCTGATTTCAGTCATGTGCTGAGGGGCCAAATGACTTGTTCTAGCTTTTTAATATTGTGGAATGAAAGGTTGATTGAATCATGTGATGTATCCTAAGTCTGTGTTAATCCTCTTTATATCTAGGCTGCTGCTGCACATGAGCTGGAAAGGATGCAGAAAAGGTAAATAGCTCTGGGATTTGATAAACAGTGTTTATCAGTCTTTTATGTTCTTTTGAATGGTGCTTTTTGTCAGACTTGGATGGGAAACATTTAACTGTTCTGCTGTGTCTCAGCATTCACATCAAAGACGACAAAATAAGAAGTCTTGAGGATCAGCTTCGAGAAGAGCTTGCCCAGATTTCAAACACAAAAGAAGAATTCAAGGTAAGATACAGAACAGGTGTTGTTGTTGTGCTTATTTACAGTAAGTTTTCCAGACTTTGGAGGTTTTGGTGCTACTGCAGAACAGTGAAATAAAACTGACTTTTGTGTGTCAAGGTGAATTAGAGTATTGTGTTTGCAAGGCAGGAGCAATGTGGGATGTCCCAGTGGCAGCAGCTGAGTGTGCAGCAGAGTCAAAGCTGGGGGAACAAAAGTTACCTGCAGTGTCTGCAGTTGTGCAGGGTGAGGGCTTTGAAATCTGTGAGAGGAGGTTGCACAGTATAAGCTCTTGTGATTTTTCCTGTATTACACCTTCTAATGTGACTTTCAAGGCCTTGGTGTGAGCCTTTGTTGCTCAGATTATCATGCCAAGTCTGTTTTCTGTGAAGGTGGGTGTAAAAATGCTTATTTTTCTTCTGCTTTCTTCCAAATTGTTTCCCTTAAAGCTGCAGCTAAGTGGCTGAAGCTTTTGTTCTGACATCTGGGGTCTGCACAGCAAAGCTGCTGCTTGTTTCTGGGTGGTGTGTGCAGAGAGCAGTTTAACTCCTCCTTGCCCTCTGCCACCTTGGCCTTTTTCTTCTGAGAAAGGTGATGAGTGTCTTCTGAAGTCCTTTAAAGCCCATGGTGGGCACTGCTGCTCCTCTGATGTATCTGGTGAGGGGTCAGGCACTCTGAGTCTCACAGGGTCAGGGTGGTGAGTTTGCCAGTGAGGAACAGACAGAATGCTTTTGTAGGAGAAGCCTCTGGAATCTCCTGGAGCTCTTTGAAGCTGGTAGTAAACTTGATTGATGGATGAAAGTGGCACTTTCAGAGGGGTTTTGATGAGAGTCCCTTGCAAGGCTCTGTAAAAGCAGTCAGGGAATGAGAGGGGAGAAGTTTGCTCAATTAATAGACTTGGAAACAAAGCACAGTTTCAGCTGATTTTTGGAATAAAGCTGTTGACTGACTCTTCAGTGAAGTGTGTGCTGGGTACATAAACAGTGTGGAAAGGGGAGTGGGAAGGGATGGCAGGCTGGAGTCTGTGGGCAAGGCTCAAATTAGTGACACTCTCAAGGCTTTCAGCCTGGTGGGACGTTTTAAAATGGCAAGTGAAGTGGTGGGAATGAATGCAAGGAGGAATAAAATGAGCATCCTTCAGTGTGATGGTTTCTGTAGTAACTGTTGCCCAGGAAGGAGGCCTTGGAGGTGCTGTGAATGGTGATGTGCTGAAATGAATTCAGTGCTAAATAGTGGCAAAAATCACCTGGAGGCAATCCTGGCAGTTCCTGGGGAAGTGAATGGAGAAGGGAATGCAGATCATCATCATGATGATGCTGCAGGAATCTACAGTGTGCTCTCAGCATGAGGGTTATGTGCAGTGCTGTTCTCTTGTTCCTCCTGTCTTTGATCCCAAGCACAAACCAGACCAGGACTGTACTAAATGCATCCACCTAAGGAAGTGCTGCTGTTTCCCATGCACGTGAAAGTGGGGAAAACAGAGCAGTGCTGCTCATCCTCACTGTTGCTGTCCCTTCCTGCCTGTGTTTTCCCTGTATGGTGAAAGAGAGCACATGTCCTGCTTTTTGTTTTTGTAAAGCACCAAACAAGTCTTCGAAAAGACTTTGTAAAGCAAAAAGCAATGTAGAGGAGGCTTTTTTAAATGCATCTGAGGAATCCAGCCTGTGTGTGAAGGGCTGCTGTGTCTGCTGCATGGAGCAGGAATGCTGGAGGAGAGGCCAGGTCTGTTGATGTTCCCCACTCGTCTCTTCCCTCCCTGCAGCTGGATCAAGTGTGGGAGCTGTGCAAACCTCTGCTCCTGGACTGACAATTCCTTGCTGTGCTTTAAGGCAGCTGAAGGGAAGTAGAAAGGAAATCTTGGACCATTTGCTTTGCCAGATGAGTGTTTTGGAAGAGGCAGCTATCAAATCTTGACATGATGCTGATGCTGCTTAAGGAGGAAAATGCATTTTTTTCCTGAGCTTCTCACACTTGTTACTGTCTGATTCTCTGCCAGGGAATAAAGATGGTAACAGCTGAATTTCTCATGGGAACATAAGGACAATACTTTTGTCCTTAATACAGCAAAGCAAGAAAGAAGAGGAAAGGACTCTTTGTAGTCTTGTAGCTTCCAAAGAACTCCCTGTAATGACTTCTGTGCTGTTTAATTACCTCATTGCCAAAATGGAAACGCTGTAGTTAGGCTTTGCAGTTCTGAACTGATAAAATGTTCAAATTTCCTTCCAGGCTCTCAAGGATCAAAACACAACTCTGCAAGCTGAAGTTCAGAAGCTTCAGACTCTGCTGTCTGAGCAGGTATAGTCAGTGTTTGCTGAGCTTATATCAAATACCTTCCATTATTTTAATTTCTTCTGTAATTTTTTCTTCACCTGTCTGTAGGCTGAACTGGTTGGTGATGCTTTTTAGGTATTCTCTTCCATGGAGGGTTCAAGTAAGACAGTTGTGACTGTCTCCTAGGCCTGGTCGAGGGTGTCCAAACAAAATGTGGGTGGTTTTTTTCCTTTCCTGAAGACTCCTAGCTTAAAACACAAGCAAGAGCTTATTTCTGCAACCACTGTTTTGTCAACAATTTTCTAGAATAAAAAAATCCCATCCCTTCCAGAGGAGAGGACTCTTACTGGCTCTGAAGAGACCAGAGCAAGACTTTTATCCTGCTTCTTTTCTTCCCTCCTGGGCTGAATTCTTAAACCAGTAACAGCAAAGACAAAACCCATGGAATGGGAAAACCTTTCACACTGTGCTGTGTTTTTGCCCATGGCAGCCCTGCTCAGGATTGTTGAGTTGCTCAGCTCCATCTCCCTTGGGAATGTTGCCTGGGAGAGCCCTTGGGAACACCCCTGACTTTGTACCATGGAGAAAACTTCCTGAAACACTGGCAGAAGACTTGAAGGACAGGAAGCTTATTTCTCTTTCTGTGTTGGTGTCTGCTGGCCTGGAGCTCCCTGTCTGGAGCAACTCCCCTTCCTGTGGTGGAGAAGCAGATTCCAGCCTCAATATCAGACACACACATGCCATGAGGATGTTCTCTCCCTACTTTATTTTCCTTTCTGCATTAGTGTTGTAACCAAGATTCTGGTCGCTATTTTTTTCTAAATCCCAAACCATTATTAGTCCAATTAATGATGATCCTATTGTGTTATTTTTTTTAGACAAACAAAGACTTGATAGAACAGATGGAAAAAAGGTAAGAAACTTTTTTTCTTTTGAATCAGAGGTCAAACTACAGATTTTGTTGGCAGTGGGGTTACTGTTGGTAGCTCACCTGCCTTCAGAGGTAACTCTGTCTCCTAATACTCACTCTTGCTTTCTCAGCATGAAAGAGAGGGATGATAAAATCAAGACAGTTGAAGAGCTGCTCGAGGCAGGACTCATACAGGTGGCTAATAAAGAGGAGGAGCTGAAGGTAACATCTCTTGTATTGTCTTTTGATGGGGAAGTAGAGATGGAGTGCTCTTGTGCAAAGTGTGTTGGAGTGCTCATAGTGCAGCCTTAGAATTCCTTTTGAATAGGAAAAGCATCTTGTGCTGACAAGGTTAAACCCTTTTTTGTGAGAGAGACTAAGCATGAGCACTGATGGCATAGTAAGTGCTTCTCTCTGCTTAGTCTAGAGCAGATTTTTCTAGGATGTCCTTTGGAATAAGGGGAATGTCTCTCCAGAGCTGTACATCTGGCTTAATGTCCAACAAATCTGTGTCTAGGAAAGGGTATTTTGTAAAAACTTGGCAGTTTAGGGACTCTCATCTTTTTGCTAAATGGATAATCCTGGAGGGCTAAATGGGTTATGAACTAGTGACACTTTTTGGGTCAAAATAAAGTTATTTCCTTCCTATTTGTTGGTAAAGAAGGATGGAAAGCCAGAACTGTCTGTTTTCAGCTGGGTTTTGCTGGAAAACTGTCCTGTCTACATGGACAAAGCTAAGCCAATGTTCCCTGGACAAAGCCAAGCCAATGTTCCCTGTCTTCATGTGCCTAATTCCAGGTGCATTGCTGACCCCCCTGTGCTGGGAGGAGCTGCAAACTGAGGTTACTGAACAGCCAAAGGTGTGAGCACATCACAGAATCCTTTGGGCTGGAAAAGACCTTTTTAGATCATTAAGTCCAACCATCCCTCAGCACTGCCAAGGCCACACTGACCCATGTCCCCAAGTGCCACATGCACATGGCTTTTTAAATCCCTCCAGGGATGATTTTTATTCTTGTAGTGTGTTTCTGCACAAAGGCATCTTTGAGTCCTTATATATTTTGGATGTTCTGATTGACTCCTGAGTAAGATCTAGACTGTTAAAGCCCATGGTCTTACAATTTTTATTATGTGAATCCCAATATCATATAAATACATGCAAATTATGATGTGAGGAATGGCAATGACCTGTAACATGATTTGTTACATTTGTTTTTCTGAATTCTCTGCTCAGTCACAGCATTCCCACCTTGCTCTAACTCCCTATGGGTTGAAGTCTACTCCAAGTTATCCATGATGAATAATTAGTCCACTGAATACTTTGTCTTCAACAGCTGCAGAGGGGGATATAGGGGGGAGTCTCTTTGAGACTTTCAAAGTCTTTCACTTACTCTAAAAGAAATTACTTTTCTGTCAAGCCTAACACTTCTTGCCCAACAAATGAGCCTTTCATTATGTGTGTGTCTGCTCTCAAAGGCGCTGCGAGCGGAGAATTCATCCTTGAGAAAGGAACTTCAAAGTCTGCAAATTCAGCAATCAGAGCAGGTAGTACTTTTCATCTAAAACTTTTATTACACCTAAACTAAATCTGAAAGAATCTTGCTGTGGTTGCAGAAGTCAAGGGAAAAAGGTGGAAATGCCTTTGAAGGCTGTTGGCAAAGCATCCTGTTTTCTTCCAGCGCTGGTCTGGAAACTGAGGTCAAATATTTCCTTTGCAGAAGGCTGAGAAACGGGGCTGATGGAAAGGATCCAGAGTTTGCCATGCACTGAAATGGCTGTGGGTTGGTTTTTCCAGGTGCCCAGAGCAGCAGGCATGGCTGGGAGGCAGCTTGTGCTGACCCAGCTTCGTGATGCATGCTTGAGCTTCCCAGTGTTAATCCCCACTCTGCTGGTGGGACTCACCCCCTTCTTTGTGTCTGTGATCAGTGACACTGTCACAGCATTGTCACTTTTGATGTGCGGATCAGGAAGTGCCTTTCCTTGGCATCCAGCTCTGCTTGGACAGCTCAGGAGGGCACTTAGTTTCTAGGAAAGTAATTTATGGAAAAGGGGAAGCAGAGTGACCATGAAGACATGCACAGCAGTGCCAGAATTTGAGGTTAGCTGAGCAAAAGCTGGTCCTGAACTTCATCTTCTCCTGGTAAAAAGGGGGTGGGTTTGCTTTTGTTTTCCTGAGACTTGCAGCAGACTTGGTATTGGTTTGCCAGAAACTGGAGACTGACAACTAGATAAATAAAATCATTAGGCTGTGACATAGTTTACCCAGTGCCAGAGTGCTCTGGCTGTATTTTCCTTATCCCTCAACACTTGCAGATTGTTTTGCTGTCTTCTGTTTTTTTCTAAGTTGAAGCTCTGTTTTGAACAGGTTTCCTTCCAGTCACTGGTGGAGGAACTCCAGAAAGTGTAAGTTACTACACAGATTTAATTTCTGATTGATAATTCTCTCTGTCTTTATCCCATGACCACAAGTAAATCACTTCCCTGAAATTATTTGCTTTTAACTGGGTAATGTGTGTTTGTGGCAGGAGGCATTTTCACTGTAGAGGCACATCATGTCAGATCAATACCTTGTGAAAATCCAGTTGCTTCTCTGCTAAGCAATTAATTTCATAAGCCTGACTTGAACTAGACGAGGAATTGCACTGATTTGTCAGATAATCATTTTTGCTCAGTATGCATTTTGAAAGGAGGGAGCTTCTTAGCTCTGTGTTTGTTCTTAGTTGATAACTGCTTTGCTGGAAAGTCCAGTGAAGGCTGATTTTAAGTGTGTGCCATTCCAGGGACTATTGATACCTTAATTTGCATTTTTAGACTGCCATATTATCTATTTAGCATGTGAGCTAAATAGAAAGCCAACTTGTAAATATAAAGCCAACTTGTTCTGAGTATTCCCAGTCTTATTCTTCATAGAATCGTAGAATGGATTGAGTTGGAAAAGATCCCCGATATCATCAAGTCCAACCCTTGGTCCAACTCCAGTCCCTTTCCCAGATCATGGCACTCAGTGCCACGGCCAAGCTCACCTTAAAAACCTCCAGGGATGGGGAATCCACCCCCTCTCTGG
>JAWWEV010000167.1:60725196-60737621 GCA_035583235.1 Hafferia zeledoni | reverse complement strand
TGGCACTGAGTGCCATGATGTGGTAAAGGGACTGGAGTTGGCCCAAGGGTTGGACTTGATGATCTCGGAGGGCTTTTTCAAGCCAATCCATTTATGATTCTATGGATGTGGCACTGAGTGAGAATCCACATCTTGATCCAACCCCACTGTGATCACCAGCCCATGGCACTCTGTGCCATGGGCTGATGATCACAGTGGGGTTGGATCAAGGGTTGAACTTGATGATCTCGGAGGTCTTTTCCAACTCAATCAATTCTGTGATTCTGTGATTCAGCAGAGTTGCTCCCTTCTTCTGGTTCTGCTTCACTAGCCAAAATTTTAAAAAATTTAAAAATTAAACAATTAAAACCATCTTTCCAGTGCTGGGAGCAATTAGTCCTGTTGGAATTGAAATGAGAAAAGCTCCAATTTGGGAGGAAAAGACACAGCAGTCCTTAAAACACCTGGAGGGGCTGAGGCAGAGCTTCCCTGTCCACTTGTCAGCCTAAACCACTCTGTGGGGAGGTGCAGGATGAAGGGATTGGGCATATAGAAATGAAGAACATTTCCAAGGAAAAAAATAATGGATCAGCCCAAGCTCAGGGGTTATCTCATGATCTCATGGCAGGTGTGTGACTCCTCCCCAGGCACAGCTCATCCACCTCCTACAAACATACCAGGTGCAAATATTCCCCCCTGAATCCTGCTGGGCTCTTTTCCCTGCATGTTTATCTTTCAGCAATGCAAAGAAGAGCACCTTCTGTATTTAATTTAAAAAAATATTGTGTGTATGTAACTTTTTTAGCATTGCAAAGGAGCACATTTTCTAATTTAATACTGTTATTTCAGCAATGCATCTTTTCAGCAATGCTTTTTTTCCCCCCCAGTGTATTTTCTGTAAATAATAATTTCTGCATTTCTGTGTTCAATCACAGCTGGTTTGGGTGCTGGAAGAAAAAATGTGCAGGTTTGACCAAAGGGGGCAGAACTTCATGGTTATGAATGTTGGGTGTAAAATTTTTTGCAACTTTCCCCTGTTGTCCAAAAATCTCAGTGTTAAAAAATGATGAAGTGGGGAAAAAGGAGCAAAATCAGATTTTCCTGGTCCTTCCTCATCTCTCCATCCCCATGTGGGGCTGGGGGAGCAGCAGAAGATGCTCCAAGTGCAGACAGGTCTGAATTATGGAAGCCCAGCTGAGCTGAGCTGTTTGGGGGAGACTCTTGAGGTTTGTTTATGCCACGTGAAAGCCAAGCTACTGCAAAGGTCTTGCTTTCAGGGGAGAAATGGAGAAGTTGAAGAGGATGCAGCCAGAAGGTTTGTTTTTCACACTGTTTTTGGGGATGTATTTGTTTTCTTTGACAGTGACTTACAGCCTGGCTTTCTTTTCTATTTTGTTAGAGCAATAAAGAAGATAAATCTGCAATAATTCAGCTCCCTGTCTTTAATAAAATCTTGTCTTCTTCACACAGCCCCTGGGAAGATCTCCACTGTGCAGCCCTGTGAGATTGGTTGGGTTTTTCCATTTCACCTCTTCACCAGAACGACAGAAAAATAACATTACCAGGAAAATTAATAGCTAAATACAATTTCAGGCAGAGGGAAAGCTTTGAGCAGGAGGAGCAGGACTCGATCCTGAGTCTGACTGTGCTTTTTGGGATAAGAGCAATGTGGTGGATGCTGAGATTACTTTTGCCATTGTTGGTAGCTTAAAGACCTCAAATATCAATTAATGAGGATTTCTATCTTCGACTTGGATCAATGTCAAGCCAATCTTTGTTGGTTTGGGGCTTTAATCGGGTACAGAGAACAAGGAGAAGGGGGTGGTGGGGGAGACACTGAGGCAGCAATAGGCCAGGAAGGAAAAATGCTTGGAAGTCATAGGATGGTTTGGGTTGAGAAGGACCTTCAGGACCACCAAAGAACAAGGGGAGTGGGGGCATTTCTGCACCCTCCGAAGAAGACAGTGGACAGAGAGGGCTGGAAGGTGGACTCCATGGCTCCTGCCACCTCTAGGGATGAGAGACAGGAGAGCAGCCTCATGGCCAGAGGGTGATGGTGGCCCCAGTGCTGGGGACCACGTGGAAGGTGCAGGGGGTCAGTGATGGTCTGACCAGCTCCCTGTGGGGCAGGAGGTGACCCAGGAGCTCCCTGTGAGAATTCAGAGCACCACAGATCTCTGAAGCCCGGGGAGGCGATTTAGAACCCCCAGCACAGACAGGAGGCGACCCAGCCCCACAGGTGACCTAAACCTGGGCCAGGTGTGGGTCTGGAGAGCCCCCTCCGGGATCTGGACGTCCCCGGGGGTGCAGGAGGTGATCTGGAACAGCACAGGTGATGTGGAGCAGGGGGTGAGGAGCTCTAGAACACGAAGACACCCCCGCGGGCAGGCAGCGCTCTGCCCCCTCAGTGACCCACCGCACCGGCCCCGCGGCTGCGCGGCCCCTTTAAGAGCGGCCCGCTCCCCTTTACTCTATGTTTACATAACACGGCCGGGCCGTACCACTGCCGGCTGTGCCGGGGGAGGGGGCGCGCGGGAGGCGGGCGGAGCTCCCCGCGCCGGGCCACGCCCCCCGTGCCAGCCGTTAATAGGCGCGGGGAGGGCGGGGCCACTCGCAGCGCCCCTCCTGCCCCCCCTCCTCGGCGTGGCGGGTTGGTGCGTGCCGGTCTGGCCCCGCCCCCTCGCCCCCCCCCGGCGGGGTAGTGGCCGTTGCCGGCGGCGGCGGGCGCAGAGCGGAGCGGAGCCCGCTCGGGACGCGCCCTCTGGGCGGCTGGGACGGTACCGGGGAGGGGGGAGCGGCCGTCGGGGTGACCGCCGCAGTGGCGGCGGCGGCCCCATGTTTTCGCCCAGCCAGGAGGAGCTGTGCGCGCTGAACAAGGAGCCCGTCAAGTACGGGGAGCTGGTGGTGCTGGGGTGAGCGCTGGGGCAGGGGGAGGCGGCGGGCTCGTGGCGGAGGGAACAGCGGGCGGTCTCCCCCTCGTCTTTGCCGTCCGCTTTCCCGTCGGTGTCTCCCCCTTCTCTTTCCCGTCCTTTTTCCCCTCCGTGTCTCCCCCTTCTTTTTCCCGTCCTCCTTCCCCTCGGTCTCTCGGCGCTAGGAGGGAGCGCTCGGAGGTGGAGGAGGGAGAGAGGGACGGGGGACGAGGGGGCGCTTCCCACCGCCCGAGCGATCGGCGCCGCCGCTGCGGGGCGAGGGTGTCCCGGTGTGTGCGGGGAGAGGGGCGGGAGGGACGAAAGGGGCTGGGCATGGGGAGAGAGATTGAAGGGGGGGGCGTCTCGGTGCCCGAGGAGAGAGGGGAGGGAATGAGGGAGGTCCCGGTACCGAAGGAAAGAGGGAAAGGAATGAGGGGGGTCCTGGTGCCGGAGGAGAGAGGGAAGGGAATGAGAGGGGTCCCAGTGGCTGAGAAGAGAGGGAAGGGAACGGGAAGGGTGCCGATCCCGGAGGGGAGAGGGAAGGGAACGAGCAGGGTCTCGGTGCCGGGGGGGAGAGGGGAGGGAAAGAACAGGGTGCCGGTGCCAGGGGGGAGAGGGAAGGGAACTGGAAGGGTGTCGGTGCTGGAGGGGAGAGGGAAGGGAAAGAACAGGGTGCCGGTGCCGGGGGGGAGAGGGAAGGGAAAGAACAGGGTGTCGGTGCAGGAGGGCACGGACCCGGTGCCGGGGGGATCGCGCGGCGCGGGGATCGCGGCGGGGCTGGAGAGGACACTTGTTTTGGGGTTATGCCACGCAGACACCCCCTCGGTCCCCGTCGGTGCCACCGCTGTGTGAGCTCGGCCGGCTCCGGGGTACGGCGTCCTCCAGGCAGATGGCAGGGGAGAGACGACTTTGGACGGAGGAGGAGGAGAGGCGGGGGGGAGGGAGGAGGAGGAGGGTGAAGTGCTTATATTCAGATTCGTAGTGGAAATGTTTATTTTCTCGGCTTGATATGGATCTTAAAGTAATCCGCTTGGCATTACGCTGTTGCCCTGCTGTTGGAGCTCGCTGAGCGCCGCGGAAACAGATGAGAGAGAAGCGTCTAAGCCGCGCTTGCTGAGAGCCCTTGTGAACCTTAGAAGAGACGCTTAATTCTCATACTTTAACGCGTGGAAACGTATGGTTAATGGAATAATTTTCTGTCGTAAACACAACAGAAAGGTTTCGAGCCAGCCGCGAAGCAGAACAGCCTCCCTCAGAATCTGATACATATTTGCTGCAAGGTCGTAGAGAACCTTATTCTGGTTTCTTAGGGATTTTTGTTTTGTTTTGGTCGAGTCGTTTCTTAAAGGGCTGTGTTCGTCTCTGCAGAATAACATAACTGTTTGAAAAAGAGCAGCCCAGACTGGATGCTCGTATCCAGCAGTGCCCCTTTTCTCCTTAAGGGATGCTGAATGTTTCCTGTCACGAGACTGGGGCAAGATGCATTACTGGGGAATAAAATACAGCTGCTACCATCAGCGTGGTGTGGCTGGTCCTTGAAACCCCTGAATTTAAGTCACTTTTTTTTTTCGTGAGAAATAACCGTATCGCACTAAATTTAATAAAGAAATGTTCTCACCGTTTCAGCTGTGGAAATGGAGGGTGAGCTCAGCTGTGCAATGCTGTCTCTGACAATAAAGCCATAGTATAATGCTGAATCTTTAATTAAATTAGAGCGCATAAATTGATGTTGTGCTGCAGAGGCTCTTTGTGCACAGCTGGAAGCATTTTCCTTTCTGTTGCTTTACTATTTTTAGCAGCAGTTGAAAGTACAGAAGTATGAAATGTTTTGGCTCTGATCTTAACCTGGCAAAGTCTGGTGTGCTTTGCCTTTAATATGGGAGCGCATTGATCTCGGCTTATCGGTTCTGCCGGGGTCTTGATCTTCACCGTGTGTGTCGGAACATGCCAGGAAAATTTAAATAAACTTCACACGGCTGAGTTTAGGTCCTGTTTGAGTTTCAGCTGCTCTGTAGAACTGCTGAGGTTACATCTCCTGGGTGTAACGTGTACTGAAAAAGCAAACAGACCCTCCTGTCCGTGCAGTGCGGGCAGGAACAAGAAGTCTGTGAATGGGGAGCTGGGTCTGGTCACTGTGTCTCTGTAGCTGTGCTGGAACAATGGGGCATTGGCTGTCACTGCTTGCACAATGTGCTTGGGAATTGTACTGAGAAAAGATGGAAGCAGGCCAGAAAATTCCATGACTCAGTAACTGTATTTTTTCATTTTTGAGCCAAAGGTTGGGGGTTTAAGATCCACTTGCCACTTCAGGAGTCGATTCCTGCATGTCCTATCACACGTGTCTTGAGTGTTGTTTGTAGTGCCATAAATAATGCAAACGTGGATCTCTTTCTTTGGTGACTCAACATTTTGTGACTAGGAACTCTTGGAACAGCTTAAGCATCTGTTCAGTATGCTAAAAAACCCCTCTTAATACCTGTTTTGTATTAAAATCTTGTAATCTGAAGTTTCATTTAAATAAGACAATGTAAATCTCCTGTCCTTCCCTGTAGAGAAACTGAGACCTGGGGACTGGCAGAGGAGAAGCAGCTCCTGTTACAACTACCTGATTAAAATTGATAGCGCAGCCTCACAGCTAGATTTAAAAAGGGGGGAAAAAAGAAAAAAAAGCTGTTTTGAGACACTGTGTGGGTTGTTTTTTTTTTTAAAAAAAGCGCCTTGATTGTGATGTTGATGAATAACTTGTGCCTTGAGCTGCGAGACTTTTAAATTAGGTGGTGAAAAGGGTGACGAACAAAGGAACTGGCGTACCTGGCAAAGCTGCTGAGAGTCCTGGTTTTAAGATGACAAAACTTTCCCTTTATCTTTTCCTCTTTCTCTGGCTCAGCACTATTGAAGCGGGGTTGTTGTAGCCTTGACCTTTAAATCAAGGAGAAGGGCGTTTTTTTGGCAGTAGGTGGTTCTCCCACCAGGACACGTTCTTGTGTTGTCTCACGATAGTCGCGATTGCTCGTCTGCACGTTAATGTGAGCCCAAGTAAAGCCCTAAGGCGTTTCACATCGGTCGGTGCTGCAATTACGTTCCTAATAACCTTCTCCCGTTCGTTCCTGCCCAGTCAGTGATGTGGCAGTGCGTGTTTGGGTAAGGTTTTGGCGAGTTTTACATAATCAATGTTGGAGTGAATAGAAACAGTTTATGTAAATGGAGCCAGACAGGTCAAGATGGCTGGTAAAGAGGAGATCATCTGCTTGATTGTGAATCTGCTTGTGTACATCTGCTCGTGGCATCATCTGCTCACAAAAGGCTCTGGATTTCTTGGGGAAGCAGAAACATTCATATTCTAATTTTTTTTTTTTTTTTAAAAGGCAGCTTTGTTTGAAGTCCTGTCAAACTATCGGCTCATTATATATTTCTTGGAACGTGTGGTCCATCCTCAGCTGAGGAATACTTTATCTTATAGACTTAATGGGTTTTGCAGTATCTTAAACAATTTTTTATCTAACTGGAGACCTCTAAGTGTTGTTACAATGGTCACTCTGAAATTGCTGTCAACATTTTGTATGTAAATTTTCCTTTGTCAACCATTAAAATAAATGAATTGGTTAATTTGGAGGCTTCAGGACCAGAGAAGCTGCTATGAATTGTTTATGTGAGTTTTGTTTAATGTGGACTGTTGGGCATCCTCAAATAAACAGGCTGTAGATCTGCTTAAATTTAACCTTTTGAGACAGTAGAATAAAAGGATGGGGCTCAGAGCCATCTGGTCTAGTGGAAGGTGTCCCTGCCCATGGCAGGGGTTGGAATGAGCTGCTCTTTAAGGTCCATTCCAACCCAAACCATTCTGGGATCCTGTGAAAATTGTCACGTGTGTTTGCAGTGATAAATTGTGTGATAACTGTTCTGAGTGATGGACTACTTTATACTTGAAGCAACTTCAGGTTTGAAACAGCATTTCTGTGTGAATCTGAAGGCACCTGCATTATTAAATTCCTGTTTCTCGTAGTGGCTTTTCCTGACTGATCAGAGTTGCTTTGTAACCATCACCTCCTTGACAGGGTAAATAAACTTTCTGAAGTGTTTTCTGTTTATAAGCACATTTTCATTTTTCTGGTTTACTTGCTTGGCTTTTCACATAACTGTTGTTGATATTTTGCTGTGCCATTCAGGAAGAAGCTGATGCAGATTTCAGTGGTGTTGACAAACGCAGACCTGATGTGATATCTCTCCGTGTCCTTGATGGCTGTTTGTGTCTGTTTATGAACTGAAGGCAGAGGGATCCTGGCTGTGGAATTAATCTGGGGACTTGGTTTGCACAGAGATGGATTTGTTGCCTGATCTATACTTGAAGCTTTGTTTAATGACTCTGTAATTTTCTTCACTCAATGGTGTAGATATATTGGTGAAACTGCTTGGGTGACTCAGGTTCTGCTTTTAAGCCTTATTTAAAAATGTACTTTAGGTTTCATTTAAAGGAGTGACTGGCAGATAATGGGAGGCACCCATTTAAATGCCTTCAAGGTCATGATCCTCTTGGAGAATCCTTGGCTTCAGCAGATGTAGCTGGAAGGCTGCTGGTCTGGAGAAATGGATTTTTTCTTTTTTTATTTGATATTGACAGTGGCTTCTTGGAGACCTTTATGTCTTGTGCTCAGTTTATGGTGGATCTTACACGCTGCATATTGAGAACGTGTGATCAGGGTCAGTTCAGAACTTGCAAGTAGATTAATCAAACACCACAAGTATTGTGTCTGAATTACCTGTAGAAAGGATTATATTTGAGGAAAGATTTGTGGATTTTTCAGTGATAGCTTGTGTATGGCTGGAGAGAGCAAAGGTTTTGCTTCATTTAAGCTGAGAAAGAAAACATACTGGAGTTGGTTTTCTGCAACCAACCTATTCCTTGGAGTACTTTTGACTTTCTCTGAGTGCAGATTTGTATCCAGGCTTTATTCACAGCATCTCAGTACCCATGTAAAGTCAAGAGAGCGCAAACATCAGACTCCAGAAGCTCAAATCTGTATTTGTTGAGGCAAATCAGAGCATCAAACATCTGCATGTTTAATGTTTGTTACAAAAAGGAAACTGAGTGCATTCTGGAAGTTCAACTAATCCCCTTGGTGTGTACAGGCAGGAGGTCACACATGTGGAAATGGAAGACTAAGGGTTTATTTCATAAAATACGGAAAACAGACAGTTTACTCTGAGTAAACAAGTCTGAGAAATGTAAGACTTGGTTGTCTTTGATGCACTTCTCATGTAGAACTGAGTAGCTACTCCTTTCTGATCTTGGCAGAATGAGGGATACAGAGCTTTCTGTTCTCAGCTGAAATTTATAAATGGGTAAATACCGTGAGAGTCCACTTGGCTCTACCTTAAAATATGCATGCAAACCTAGAAATTACTTTCTAGGCTGCTAAGGTTTGTTTTTTGTTGCTGAAAGCAATATCTTCCTTAAGCTATTTCACGCTCCTTTACAGCAGGCTGTTTTACAACTGTGATTACAGGGCTACTTGAGAGCAGATTGTTCCTAAGGAGTCAGGAACTTCTTATTATCCAGTTCAAACCACATTATGTCTGGTTGATACTCATTTATTATGGAGCTAATGCTGCTCTCTAACTTGCTCAGCAGTGATAACAGGTTATCAGTTTGATGCTTTGAGAAGATAGAACCTTCTCCTGTACTCTCAGTTGTTGAGATGTGTGACTGTGCTGTAGCCCTGAGTATCAGCCAGTTGCCTTTCTGAAGGCAGGGTTTGTTAACGAGTTCAGAGTGCCAGCAGAGAAGTTTTACACTGTTTGCAGAATACTCCAGACATGCCTGGAGGCACCAGCTGTTGAGTTCAGCTTGTCTTGTGTTGTATTTCCTGTTGGTGTTGTCTGCACATGATTTGATTGTGAATTTGTCCTGGGTGGCTCTGACTGGGTATGGGACCTCCCAAGGATGACACCTCTAGGATTTTAGTTGCAGTCCTACCTTGTGTTTAGTAGAAATACTTGTTGTGATGTCATCAAGAGTTGTGTCTGGTTATTCTGCCCTGTCATACTTGTGGCTTGTGAAGGCAAGTGAAGTAGAGGGGGATTTGGTCTGAGCTCCCAACTTGAAGCAGGATCTCTACCTGCTTTCCAGCATACTTTGTGCTGCAAAGTCCTTTTTCACTTGTGCTGTTTGATACCCTAAATCTCGTTTGTGTTGAGGGTGTTCTTCCTTTTATCAACAGAAATCCGTGTGTTTATTCTCGCTCTGTCCCAAGGTCACCACTGAAAAGTTTGCATGTGACTTGTCACGAGTTTGAACCTTGAGGGACAGGGCTGGAGAAGCTGGCATGGAGGGCATGTCTGCTTCCAGAGATTTCTAAGGCAAAGCTGCTTGTTTTGTTTGTTTTAGAAAGTCATCACTAAATGGTGCCCTTGCATTTTTCACATGTCATCTCCATATGCTAAAACCATGTTGGAGGGATCCTGCTTTTCCTTTAGATGGTTTTGTTTCCTCCTTGGCAAGATGCAGTTCAGAGTTTTATGCCTCTTATCTTGGCATCATATTTGTTTTTAGACGTATCCTGGTGTAACTTTATGCATATCAGTCCTGGGGCTTGAGTTCATAGTGACATTCACATACTTTGGGGGAGCAATTCGTGACTTGTGTGACAAACTGTAAGTAACATCTGGGATTAGACTGTCTTAATCCTATTACTCGGTAGCCTGGAATAGTCTTGGTCCTCATGTTAAGCAAAGAGTACAGTGCAGAGGGGTTCCAAAGCAGCAGCTCAGTGTGCCCTGAGTGCAGGGGAGTAGCTGGGGCAGTGCTGTCCCAGCCTCCAGCTGTGGTGCAGCATCTGCATCCTCTCTGTGTGGCCAGATGTGGTGCATTTAACCTTGTGATGTGATCCCCTGTGCAGATACTCTGGCCGGGTGTCTGTGGTGTTGAAGGCTATAATGGGGTACTTCTGGTTATAGTTTAAACCCAAACAAAGGCCAGGGAAGGCCAGCAAGCAGTGAAGTGTTTGTAGTGTTTTTGTAAAGTTGGGGTAGGTGTTGAGGTGTTGGGAGTTCAGCACTCGGAGTAACCTGTCTTTGGGTTGGACTGGGAAAGAAACATCTCCCCTTCCCTTCCTGCAAACAGCACTTGTTGTCTAGAGCTTATAGAGCTTAAGATACAAGCAGACAGTCCTTGCAGGAAACTGCACAGTGAAGCTACAACAGTTGTAATATAAATATTCAGTCTGTGAAGGCTTTTACTGAGGGGCTGGGTGGCACGAGGACATGGTGCTTTAGTGGGATTGGGTTATGAATGGCATGTGTAAAAGGTGACACTGGACTTGCACAGTCTACACTCAGACAATGCTTCTACAATTACATTTTCTGATCAGTATAACCTCTGTTCCTGCAAATAGCAAGTATCAGCTGTTTTGCACTGAAGCTTTGTTCAGTTCTTTATATCCCAGCGTTGGAAGTGCTGTGAGGTCACTGGGAAGCATCTGTGCAGCCTGGTGGTACAGCAGCTCTTGGCTCATGGTGAAGAAAGAGTAATTCAGCTAAAAGCTTTCCTCTGTTTCACAACAGAAATGTCATCTGGATGAAACATTCTGAACAGCAGTTGTGAAAATGGATACAGACAACACCCACAATGCTGAAGAGTTTGTTGTATTAGAAGCAAAGTGGGTTTGAGATGAGCTCTGTTTGGTGAGACATGATATGAAGGTGCTGATGGCTGAAGGACCTATTAGGCATTGCTGCTCTCAACAGCAGGCTGTGCCTCCTGTGGGGAGGGGAAAGCAAAGCAAGCTCTTTGGTGCTTCTGGAGGGAAATTTCTAGGTGGAATTTTTCCTCTTTTAACAGTATATTTTTTAGTACTGGACTCAGGCTCAGTGATGTCACTGTAAGTACAACCTGTGTGCCTCAAGGAGGATGAATAATGTGGATTGTTCCTAATCTAGGAAGGAGGCCACGTGTGCCCTCGTTGAGTGTTTGTCAATAAAGACCTGGTGTTGTTCTGTCATTTATTGCCTGCATTAACGATGATACAGCTCCACTTCTCTGGAGCAACTCCTTGTATTTAACAGAGGTGCAAGTTCTCAGCTGCACAGTGAGACAGATCCTAATGTGAAGTGTCAGTTTGCTGTGCTGCAAATTGCCCAAAGGAATGGGGACAGGCAGGAAAAGGTAGGAACAGCTGGCCCATGGCAAGTTAAAAGGAGAAGGCAGAGAAGCATTATGGTCATCTTCTTGATTATTGTAATGTTAACTGATCCCTGTTGTTGCAAAATTCTTTTTCCCCTCTTTACATTCAAGGAATGGAGGACAAAGTGTTGCAGAGTCTTTCTCTCTGATTAAACTTTTTTTAAAACTTTTTTTAACTTTTTTTTTAACTTTTGAAACACTTATTGAACTGTAGTGATTTGCTTAGTAGGCTTTCATATTACTCTTCACCCACCAATGTGTGCTGTCTTTTACAATCCAGTAAGTTCAGAAACTGTCACGAGGCAATTTTATGCTTCCAACTGGATGACTTTAGTAATGGCTTGACCAACATGCTTCAAACTTATGAGGTGTATCCTCTTAAAACATGTGAATGTCATGGATGAAGACAAAGTGGTACTGACTGTGAAGACAATTAGTCACTCTATGAAAGTAAACAAATCCAAGCTATAAAAAGTTAAATCTCTGCTTGAGTATTACAGATAAACTGGAGACCAAATGTGCAAACCCTCCAGCACGTGCCCTCAGGAAGAGTGAAAGCTCTGTTTAGTCTAGACACAGAAGTTAATGGGCTGAAACTCTGATATAAGCACAGCTGTATTTCTTCATGTGCAACAGCATGAATTCACTTTGATTGTTGGTGTCTGATTTAGTGATGGTGGAGCCACAGCCTTTGAAACAGGAGCAGTGTTTGTATGTCCTCCCTTCACAGGAAGGGCCAGGCTGTTGACAGATCCTGAGAGCTGCGTGGTTCCTGCTTTCTGGCACACCCTGTGGCAGGGTTCAGTGCCTCAGAGGGACTGTGGGGTTTTATGGAACACTGACTAATAAACCAAAGTGTTGCTGTACTTACAACTTGCCTTCGACCTCTGAGAGCAAATGGCTGTGGGTTAAAAATCATTTTGGTGTTGAAGAGAAATCTTTCAGGCTAGGTGGGATTCATTACCTTGTGCTTGTCCTACCATTGTGCTAACACATGTGTAATACCCACTTTGAATTGCTTTCTGAATCCTGAAGTTTGCTGGAGTAGCTTCCCAGTGCATTGATTTGTGATTTTAGTTTGTGGCCTTCTGTCCTGGGCTGTGGGCAGATGTCCCGTTCCACACCCACGAGTCTGGTGGGAGAGGTTGCAGTGCTTTGCTGCAGGACTGCAGTGGAGTCAGAGGATTTCCTCCTAAGGGTATTCCTTCATCTGACTCTGCCAGAAGGTTTGATTAAATGGGTTGTCAATACCTTGGTGGACTTTGCCAAAACTACCAGCAAATGAAGGAAATGAAATGATTTGGTCCTGGGGCAGATCTCTGAGGAATCATAGAATGGATTGGGTTGGAAAAGACCTC
>JAWWEV010000167.1:60567606-60603213 GCA_035583235.1 Hafferia zeledoni | reverse complement strand
ACACCCCCAGCTCCCTCAGCCTCTCCCCACAGCACTTGTGCTCCAGTCCCTTCTCCAGCCTCCTTGCTCTTCTCTGGGCCCGCTCCAGCCCCTCAAGATCTTTCCTGACCTGAGGGGCCCAGAACTGAACACAACACTCAAGGTGTGGTCTCCCCAAGGCAGAGTACAGGGGAAGGGTCACTGCCCTGGGCCTGCTGGCCAGGATCCCGTTGGCGTTCTTGGCCACCTGGGCACATTGTTGGCTCATGTTGAACTTCCTGTCAATTAGTCCCCCCAGGTCCCTTTCTGCCTGGCTGCTCTCCATTTAATCTGTTTCCTAGCCCAGCCTTCTACAGGAAATGGAGACGGAGCCAAAGTATCTTGATTCTGGTTTTGTGCTTCCTGACCTCTGGGGAGAACAACTGAAGGACCTGTACAGACCTTGAAACAAGTGGATGGGGCATGTTCAGGAGATTTGCTTGGAAGACCAAAGCCCCCATGAGCTCTGGGAGTGCAGCTGAGCTCGGACATGCTCATCTCAGCCACCAGAATGCTGAAGGAAATGTGGGAGAGCTTTGTTAAAGGCTTTTTTTCTGAAGCTATGGAGAATCCTCTACCAGATCTCACATCAGAAAGGCTGCTTGGATAAGGGGAAAATGGGAGTCTTAGAATCATAGAATAGTTTGGGTTCAAAGGGATCAACAAAACTATCTTATTCCAGCCTCCTTTCCATGGACAGGGACATCTTCCACCAAGCTGGTCAAGGCCCTCTCCAACCTGGCCTTGGACAATTCCAGGGATGGGACAAGCCTCTTGTGAGTCTCTTCTCTTGAAGGTTTAGCAGCCTTGTGACCCCACAATTGGAAGCTGCAGCAGATCCAACAAAAACCTTATGGGAGAACACAGATTTTTTTGACTGACTCTGGAGATACAACATTTTCCAACCAGAATAGAAGGTAACCTGTAGTAGCTTAACCACCAATAGCAGCATCAGGAATTTATTCAATGGAAGAACACAATGAAGGTATGGCAGGGCTAGGTAGGAAAACACAGGTTAAGCCAGGTAAAGAGAGCAATTTTGGAGGGTGCAGTTCTTGTCCTGCTTGACATCTTTTGTGCAAATTCCCTGAGCACAACCCTCAGCTGATCCAATCTGATCACAGCTCAACAAATGGGAATGAAACAGAGAGGACTGATGGAATGTGAAAAAATCTTACCTCAATGAGTTATTTGATGAGTTTTACTGGACCTGTGAACACAGATGAAGAAATGATGGTTTGAAACAGGAGACCCCTGAACTGCTGTTGCAGCTCTTCAGCCACATGTTGTGTGTGGGCATTTCTTGGGCCAAGCTGTGAGTTTGGCCACCAAGGTGTGAGATGGCAATTGATGTCCTACACCTGTAATTAAAAGAGGGATGAAAAGCATTTAAATGTGTAAATTAGTAAAAAGTGTCCCTTTATTGCAAAACCCAATCACAGAGTAACAGAGCAGTTTGGGGATGGAGAGAACAGGGCCCTCATGTGGTTCAGCAGCTGCACTTGGGAGAAAATGGTCTTGGAGATGATGGTGGAGTCACTGTGCAAATCAGACACCAGACCTGAGTCTGCCAATAAGGCATGTGGGTAAATAAATAATATTAGTTTAAGGAAATCAGGTGCGAAAATATAGAGATGATTGTCAGAGTTCTGGGAAAACCAGCTGAGGCAAATGGGATCTGTGACTGCTCAGTGTGTCAGAAAATCAGCTGGGAGGCCATTGAGACCAGTGGAGGCAGGGACTGGAAGTCTTTTACCAACAGTAAAGTCTCCCTGGCAAAGGTGCAAAATCATGGGAAAGAAGATCTGTGTGGGGAAATGAGTTCAGTCTATTTTCCTGTTGGGGGAATAAAATGAAACTGGTTTTGGAAACAATGAACAAGGTGGACTGGCAGCAGTGGGACCGAGTCTGTTTTCCCAAGGAACTGAACCCCCACATTCTCCCAGCCCTCTGACCACAACCACCCATGGCTCCCTTTCCCATCTGGGAGATCTTTATCTTCCTTTTGAATTTTGAGGGGCTCACAAGGTACTGGGGGTATCCCAGTGGATGCACCAGTTCCATGAATCCATGTCCCTCAGATATCCAGGGAGCACACCAGGAGCCACCTCGGCAGCAGATCCAGGCACAGAGGTCCCCACGTGCTCTGGGTGACCAGCCACATCCAAGCATGTCCCTGGTGACCCATCCTGGGCCATGCTCCCAGCCTGGCTGGGTGCAATCTAACCATGTGTTTTTGCAGGATGGGGCAGGGAGACCCCCATGGCCAGGACAGTGGGATGCTGTGCTTTTATTCCACTTTATTCCACTTGGAAGCTCCCTTTGCACCATGTCCACTGCAGTCACCTTGCTGTAAATGTGGGACAGTAGCCTGGTCTTACTTTTCCTCAACAAAACCCCCAAGAAGTCATAAAAAGCAGCTTATTCAAGCCACTTAAGAACAAATCAAAGCAGTGTAACTTTCCTTTTGGTGCTTTGCAGGCAGCCATATATATATATATATATATATATATATATATATATATATATATATATCACAAGTGGAAATACTGCCAAACTCCTTGTTGAAATTCAGAAGCAGTGCTTATTTGTATTGTTAGTGGTCCCCACGAGGACCTGCTTTCCTTACCCAGGGATATTGTTTAGGATGAAGACCAGGCTGGCTACTTTGCCATTAAAATTCCCTGCCAGCCCAGCACTGACAATATTGAAGCTTTGCTAAACGTGTGTACGTGTTAAGTTCATTAAATGGGTGCTGACTGTTGTTCCACAAGTACAGCAGCTGAGTGCTTTCTGTATTAACCTTATCACCTGATGGGCAAAAGAAAAGGTTTAACTAAAGCTTAGGACTAATTGAACAGTATTTCAGTATTTTCTTATGTAAAACTGGTTCTGGTCTATTGTTTTTATTTATTTGCAATAACTGTGCTCATTCAAGTTTGTAATGACACTGCCATGGGTGAGTAGAATTTGCTTTAAGTATTATTCTCCCTTTGCCTATCTCCTGCCTCCTCTAAACTGTGTCTCTCAGGAGAAAATCTGCAACAGAGCTCGGTAAAAAGACAACTCTCTAAGTACACAGTCATTTTGGGGAGATATGTTCCCAAGCTGTGTTTTTAAAATTACTTTAGCAGTTCCTGTTTATTCTCTCTGCCTGCCTTGGGTATTTCCTGTCGGGCTGAGTGTGGAGCTGGAGGAGATAGGAGAGAAAAAGCCTCCTGAGGAAAGGTGGGAGGCGTCTCATCATCCAGACACTGCACAAACCATGAGCACTTTCTTTGCTCAGTTGCCACTAGAGTATGCTCTCGTGCTACAAGTTCCAAGGATTTTTCTTTTAAATAAATCACTATGTGTAGCACAAGGCCATTTTTCAAATGCTTTCCACTTGCCCCAGTGGTTTTTTTTTAAGCAATACTTTTTTTTTAATTGATGTTGAGCCCATACTCATAAGCTTTGATACAACTTTGAGGGTCACTCTGCAGTGAGGTGAGTCTAACTTGGGTTTGGACAACTCCCAACTTCCACAGAGTGGATGAAACTAAGCCAAAAAATATCTTACCTGTCTCTAACAAAACAAAAAAAAATGGGCTTGCATGTCCTTCCTGTCTTGGTTGGACCCTCGGGTCATGGCTGGGGAAGAAGGGGGAGTCAAATCTCACGAATTAATAGATTACTGCTTACAGAACAAAAATGTAAATTCCCTTTTCAACATGAAGTGTGTCTGTAATCCCAGCCTTTGAAATGCTGGTAGTTATTCAGCAAGATAAAGGCTGCTGTGAGCCAGCCCTACCACACTCCAGCAAAGTACTTTGGCACTGGCAGCCTAAAAGTTCCAGTTTCTGCATGGCAGAGACATAAAACAACTTGCAGGACAATTAAAGAACAGCTTGTCCTCACCGTATTATTACCAGCCATTCTTCCACATTTCGATATTCGCCTGTAAATTGCTACCTCCCCCATCAATATAATTGTAATCAGCCCCGGTGAACATTTGTCTTTGGATGCCTTTTCCAAAGGGAAATACAAAGAAAGAAAAATACTGCAAAGAAAAAAGCCCCACTCGGGATAAAGAGCCTCACCACCAGCCTGCTTTCACACACAGGCTGCGCACTTTGCTGCTAAAATTACATTTTCGGAGCCCCGACGGGCGCGGGAACAATGACCCCGCTCATTTCCATAGTGACAATGGCTGGCACTGGAGGATTGCAACGTGTCTTTTTCTTCTCCCTGATGAACTTCAGCCAATAACTGGCAGGAACCTGCCAACAACTTGAGAACATTGAAGCTTGCTCGGCCACCACGGAGCCTTCTGGAGGGAAGGAGGGAAGGAGGGAAGGAGAGAAGGAGGGAAGGAGAGAAGGAGGGAAGGAGGGAAGGAGAGAAGGAGGGAAGGAGGAAAGGAGGGAAGGAGAGAAGGAGGGAAGGAGGGAAGGCAGCCACGTGGGCTCAGCTGTTTGCAACCTGTGGTTATACCCAGTTCCTTCCAGCAACCCCCTCAACTTCTGAGAGGCTCAAACTTCAGCTTTTTCTGCCTGCCATCTCTGTGCAGACTGTTTGGAGTGTGTGAAAAGACCTTCCCTAAATCCATAGAATCAGAGGATGGTTTGGGTTGGAAGGGACTTCAAGACTATTCCAACCCCCGTGCTATGGGCAGGGACACCTTCCACTATCCCAGGCTGCTCCAAGCTCTGTCCAACCTGGCCTTGGACACTTCCAGGGATGGGGCAGTCACAGCTTCTCTGGATGACCTGTGCCACCACCTTCCCACTTCCCAGACAAGAATTCCTTCCCAATATCTCATCCAATGGGAAGCCATTGCCCCTTGTCCTGTCTCTCCAGACCCTTGTGAAAAGTCTAACCTCATCCCTCTTGTAGGTTCCCTTTAGGCACTGGAAGGCCACAATTAGGTCACCGCAAAGGCTTTTCCTTTCCAGGATGAACAACCCCAACTCTCCCATCCTTTCCTCCTCGGGGAGATGCTCCATCCCCTTGATCATCTTGGTGTCCTCTTCAGACTCACTCTAACAGGTCAATGCTCTTCTTGTGCTGAGGACCCCAAAATTCCCTCAGTGTCTTTCTTGGTTTCAGATTGTGCCTTTTCAGGGGTTTTGTGCTGCTGTTTCAGAAGGTCCCTTTGGCAGCAGCTTCCCCAGTCCCCCGAACACGCCATGTGCATTCCCTCCTTCGTGCCAACCCTTAATCCTGCTCTTTTTTCCTTAATAAATGCAAACCTAATTTTCCAACGTCTCCACTTAGATCTAATCCACGAGGCTGTTTATTATCCTCGTTACCCTCTTCTATACCTTTTTTCATTTGTATTCAGAAGCCTCTCTTTAATCTGCCTCAATTCTCCAGGTATGGCCTCGGTGCTCTCTTTTAGCACAATCCCATAATGATTTCCACGAATGTGTTTTAGTCCTCTATCCACAGGTCTCGGGATGCTATTTGCCTTCCTTAACTACTCCCGCAGCGGGAATCGCTGCTTTTAATATTCCATAAGCTGACACTTCCAATCTTTTCCTTCGCCAGCGACTCGCGCAAAGCCATTTAGGGGTTAAAATCTTTATTATTTGTGCACTGGCACATCTGGGCTGCGCTGCGGGGGGCTGCAGCCCGTGCCCACAAACAGGGGCTCGCCCCCAGCACCCGCTGCAGCAGCACGGAAGGGTTTGATGGGACTGGGAAGGAACTGATCCTTAAGATACATTTTCGCTGATGGGACGGTCCAGGGAGGGCGGGATGGGCAGGACGCGACCCCACGTGTCTCCGCAGTGGTTTCGCCCCGCTCCCCTCTGCCCCCCATGCGTGCGATGGTCCCGCCCAGCCGCCCGGCCGCACTTACCCTCCGCCTGTACCAACTCCTCTACACAGGGGGTACAGCAATAAGATGGGAGGCTACTCTGAATTGTCTCAGCAGGCCTGCGGCTCTTCCTGTGTCTATCCAAGAGTTATGGAAAACAGGAGCTTCAGGGAGAAAGGCCGGGAGAGAGCGGGGAGGCGAGCGGCACGAGGATCCCCCCCTCCGCGGGGCGGTGGAGTGGCACGGCCCGCCGAACCCGGAAGGTGGCGGCGCACATGGGAGCGGGGACCGGGACAGCGACCGGGACCGGGATCGGGGCCCGCACCGGGATCGGGACCCGCACCGGGGCGGGAGGAGCCGCCGGGGCGCTGGGCGCTGCCGTGGCCGCTCTCTACACGGCCACGCTGCCGCCCGCCCTGCCCGGCGGGGATGCGGGTAACGTACCCAGCCCGCCCGCGGCGGGGAAGGGCGGCGGGACAGCCCGTGGGGTCACCCCGCCCCCCGGGGAGGTGGCACCGTGGGGACCCTCGCCACGTAGGGGCTGGTGCATGGCGGTCAGCCTTCGGGGAGCGGCGTGGGGGCTGGAGCCATTAGGGGCTGATGCATTGGTGCCACCCCATAGGGATGCTCGTCCTATAGAGGCTGGTGCATCGTTGTCACCCCATAGGAATGCTGTCACCCCACTGGGGCCGGTGCATCGTTGTCACCCCACAGGGATGCTCGTCCTATAGAGGCTGGTACATCGGTGTCACCCCATAGGAATGCTGTCACCCCACTGGGGCTGGTGCATTGCTGTCACCTCCATAGGGTTACTGTGTTCCTATAGGGATGCTCATCCTATAGGGACTGGTGCATTGCTGTCACCTCCATAGCATTACTGTCACTCCATAGGGTTTTTCCCCTATAGTGACTGGTGCCAGTCACAGCCTTGTCACAGCCATAGGGTTCCTGTCACCTCAGTATGGTTCCTGTCACCCCACAGGGGCTGGTGCGTTGCTGTCACCCTCACAGGATTGCTGTCATTCTATAGGATTGCTCACTCCATAGTGTTGCTGTCATCCCACAGGGTTGCTCCCCCATAGCAGCTGTGTCACTGTCCCCCCATGGGGTTCCTCACTCCATAGGGTTGTTCATCCCGTGAGTTTTCCCCCTCCCACAGTCACTGGTGCAGTGCAGTCGCTCTTTGGGTTGCTCACCCCCTTGGGATTGCTGCATTTGAGCCTCCCCATGGGGCCTTTGCCCCACAGCATTGGGACACTCTGTATTGGGGTGTGCACCAGGCATTGCCTGGGGGTCCCTCCGGTGGGGTCAGTGCCCTGGGGCCACCCCGTGCCCACCTGACCCTCTCCAGATGGTTTGCCTGTATTTGAGCCTTTCAGCAGAGGATTCCATCATGGCTCGTGGGGATGGCTGGTGGCATCAGGAGGCACATGTGCCATCCTGCCAGATGTGCTGTCACTGCCTGGGCTGTCCCTTTCTCTGTCCTGTGCGGCCACAGCCAGTGCAGTGGTGAAGCCTCTGGATCTGCCTGTCTGGAAGTGCAGCTTCCCAACAGTGACAGCCTGTGTGATGTTTGGTGTTTGGTGCTGCCGATCCCACCAGGTGGGACAAAATTCTCCTGTTTGGTCCTTCTGTGTTACTGGTTTAATCTGATCTTGCTTAAAAAATACCTTCCTTTGCAATGTTGGACAGCTGAGATTTGGGGATAGAAGGGCTTGGATTTTCTAGGGAGCATGTTGCTATTTTTTTTTTTTATGGAACAAGTGTCCAGGATTCATTTTTTCATATCCCAGAAGAGCTTTGAGTGGAACTGTTTGACTCTGTGCCTCCTGGCCATCACTGGTTTCAAATCCAAGCTGTGCATGAAATCCCTTATAAATAAATGGGCTTTTAATGGATGCATAGATTTTACAGCCTCAATATGTGTGGGGAGAGAGAGAGATACTGGCAAGGCTGGCCAGTGTGTACCCTGATAGCTTTTGCTTCTGCTCCCACATTACCAAAAGGGCTGGTTTTGCTCTTTCTGGATGTATCAGTTTATATGTGATGGTCGATATGTTTACAGTTATTACCATTTTGTCTGTTAAATCTCTTCCTGATGGAAAGTAGATGTCTGTGGATGTGCAGGGTGCCTGTGCTCTGAGCTGTTCTGTGCTGAGCAAAGCCTTGGAACCTGGTTTTCAATTGCACTTGAGCTTGGATCTCCTCTCTGGGGTGCAAATAAAAAGAGGGATGCAGGTTCTCTCAGTGAGGTGATGGATCAATGCTGGGATTTGTTCTTTGCTTGATGTGAATTATCCCAGTAAATACAGTGAGCAACCAAAGAGCACATGGGTTCACCCTGCTTTCCCTGGGTTATTGTGGTTATTTTGCCCCATTTTGGAGGCAGAAGAGGGGTTGATCTTTCAGTAGTATCCAAAGGCAAAGGTTCTTCTTAGCACAGCAGTTGTGTGTATAGAAATGCATATATATACCTGTATCACTCCTCTGCCAACAACTTTGGTCAGAGATATGTAGGACACCAAGTGTGTGTCACAGAGAGATGGCCCATGAGTGGCCTGGAAGGGACTGAGTGTTTTAACAGGTTTCCAGAACCCACACTAGAGGGAATTATATCAGAAGAAATCTCTTGGGATGGTTTCTCAGTCCTTGCCTGTCCTTATTTGTATTCATTTTTTGCATTTTCTCCTAAAATCTGCTGCCTGGCTTGTGTGTGTTTACTGGGGCTGAACAGAGTTGGGCTTGGCCCTGCTGCCCCTTGTGCCTGTCCCAGCCAGCAGCCACCCAGGACTTTTTGGGGGGTTATTCCCCTGTATCTCATGGCTTGAGCAGCCCATGGGGTGCTTCAGCAGGATTCCTGTTGAAGGTCTGTGCATGGCCCTGCTCGAGGTGATTAACTAAGCACAGAGCTCAAACTTGTGCTACCAAAAGCACTGAAGCTACTTCAGTGTGTGAGTAAAGAGCTGCTTAAGGATTTGCTGTATCTGCTTTCAGGCAGGGAGCCTGGTATTTTCTTTTATTTTTTAAGCTATCTGTATATTTTTAATTGTTCCTGAAGTTTGCAGTAATCCAGAAGTGTCAAAAGGCAATCGGTATTTCCATTGGCAGCTTTCTCTTGTTGCTTAGTGTTATAATAAAGAAATGAGAGAGTGAATTATAATTCAGAAACATCCACAGATGTTAAAACAGCTTAAAAAGGGATCAAATAAAGTTAAAAAGAATAAAAACACCCCAAACGTTCCCTGTGGTGTTTCAAACATCAGCTCCAACCTTGCTGGGGATAAATCAGTTTTCAGGCAGCATTAGGCCTGTTGCCTGAACATCTTTATAGGGAATCAAGCTGGACAGTCAGAAACATATTTACATCAGGAATTACAGAGTATCCTGAGTTGGAAGGGACCCACAAGGATCATGGAGACCAACTCCTGGTCCTTTGGAGCTGGAGGGAATAAACTCTTCAATTTGAGCCAGCATCTGAAGATGCCTCAGGTCATTCTCTCTCAAGAGAAACACACTGAAATCAAGTTTGTGGGTGCTAAAGTCTTCCTTTCTGTGTTTTGTTATTTAATATTAGAACTTATCACTTCTCTAGCCCATGGAGGCTGTGGGTGATGCTCAGGTATGTGGGTGGGAGATGGAGAATTAACCTTATCCAAAGCAGTGTGTTTTTCTTCTGGTTTTCTCAGTGGAATTCAACAGTCCTGCAGCCCAAGAGCTTATTTTTACAGGTCTTACTTTTATTTCCTTAATTCTGACAAGCCAAAGTCGTGCTGTTGGCTTTCAAAGCTTGGCAGTATCATCCACTGGTGTATTTTATTTATATTATTTTTTCGGCTTTCTGGTTGGTTTGTGGCTGTGTTGCTTTGGGGTTATTCCTGCCTGTGATATGAACCAATATCACAGTGATGTGCATAGGCTTAATGTTTAGGCATTTTAGATGCACATATTGCTGTATCCCAGAAGGACTTTGCTGAAGGTGAAGCCATGCCTGGCTTGGGAGCAGCATCCCTGCCAACAGCAGTGATGGGTTGACTTACATATGCCTTTTAAATACACCATTTACTGTAATGTCAGCATTTCAAAGTGCCATTTGTACAAATGTCCTCCTTTGCAATGCATGGTAAGGATGTGGTTGTGGAGAAATATTAAATATTATTAATTTAGCATTTAAAGCCAGCAATGCCCTTCATTTGTGTCTTTACCATCTAACAATGGGCCAAAGCTGCTACAACATTGGCACTTACAAACTTTGCAGGACCAGTAAAACCAGGCTGTGCAAAATTGGATTATGAAATTTGGGGGAAAGAAGGAAAACCAGCTGTAATTCTTAATTTTGTCCTCCCTCGGTTCATCTCTGAATGCCTATTGAAAGTATTTAATATGTATCATTTGGGAGAGTTCAGTGCAAAATGCTTCAGTATCAAGTGCTCTAAAAATGCCAGGTGTTATTAACTATTATGCTAACGTGGGTCTTTTTGTGGCAATGATTTGTCCTGGTGTAAAATACAAATGAAATGCAAAATCTAAATCATGTTTCTAATGGGTTGCAGCATCCACTGACAGGTGAAAGAGTTTCTTGCAAAGCAGAATTGCTGTAGCATCGAGGGAGAGCAGCATTCCCAAACATGTGGATGCAGACTTGCAGGATTAATGATTATATTTTCCCTCTTTAAAACTATAAATCTCTGTTTTTGTGATTTTTTTTTTTTTTTAATGAGGAACAACTGGGTTATTGAAGAGACAATGCAGCTTAAACGTTGTAAACTGTGGTGCTTGAAAGTTATTGAGTCAGTTGGTTTTAAATTAAAAATACACACACAGAGAAATGTCTGCATTTTGAGTGTCTCAGGCCATTCTTTACCCGAGCCTACCTATATTTTCACTTATCTGTTCATAAAAGTCTCACGAAAACATACAAAAGATATTTTGTGCAATGACATCAGAGGGAGAAAATATTCTTAGAAAATTTCATGCTGTTAAATCTCCACAGATTTACAGTTTTATCCAGTCAAATTAATGCAAAACCCCAATGCAAGCATTTGGATTTTGAAAACTTTGGAGGAGTGTCATTTCCTAATAGTAATTATTGGTTTTACATTATTTTTTCACAGGGGAGCTGATCACAGCCGCATATGAGCTTGGAGTAAGTATTAGTTTTATTGTTTAATCAATGCTCTCATTAACAGTTTTAGGAATTAAGGAAGTTTAATTAAGCATGGAGTAAAGTAGATTAATTTATTTTCAAACCACAGTTTTTACTAACTTATAAGTACAGCACGCGACAATTTACTTCAAGTTTTAAATCCAATTAAACTAAATTATAAAGCAAAGGCTTTACTGTATATACAGTAGCTGGCTTATTATCAACCCAAATTTTGTATAAGCTGGGGAGAATAAAATAAATCGGGTTAACAATTTTAATAAGTTTTATTATTTAATAAACTTTATTATGGTGCATGATCCCTTTAGGCAAGACCTTAGGACTGTCAGCGCGGTGGTAATCCGATAGCAGTGTGGTCTTTCAACTTGCTAGCCAATAAAACAGTTGAGAAGCTGCTTTTTTAAAAAAAAAAAAAGAAACAAACAAAAAATACAAACAAAAAAAATCCCCCCCCAAAAAACAACAGCCTTTTGAATGACCCTAATATACTGTGAACCCAAACAAGGAGCCCTTTAAGCCACGCTGATGAAACGTGGCACCTCCTTTTTCTCGCCGCCTCATTATTATGGGCGAGACGTGGAGCCAAATCCACTCGGGGAAAAAGAAATATTTGCGGAGTTGAAACTGGTACCAAGGGGTGAGTTGGGGGAGAGGTGCCGCTCGGAGACCCCCTGGATCCCGGTGGTACCACTCTGCCTTTGATCGTGTAGAATTCCAGCCCTTCCCAACCCGCTGTCGATCTGTCCGTAGGTCGCCCACCCTCCCGGCTACCCCCTGTTCACTCTGCTGGCCAAGCTGGCGATGGGGCTCCTGCCCGGCGGCTCCCCCGCCTGCCGAGTCAATCTCCTCTGCAGCTTCTTGGGAGCAGCTGCCGCCTCTTTGCTTTTTTACACGGTTTTCAGGTAAAGTCACTGGGGGTGTTTTGTTGTTTGTCGGCTTGGGATGTTTCCGAAGGCTCCCTCTGTTCCCCTCTGGCCTTCGACGAGTGTTTCCCACCCCCACCTCCCTAATTAGTTCCTCTGATTAACCTAACAGCAATTTAATCTGAATTTGACCTTCTTTCCCGCACAAAAGGTCCCCCTTTATTTTTCCCTTTCTTTTCTGTTAAATAATAATAATAGCAATAATAAAAAGTGCGCCCTTTCCCTTCCACAGACGTGACAGGTTGTTCAGGCTCATTATCACAAATACCGCTCAGTTTAACTAACCAGAACTAATGAAGTTTGTCGTTCTTGAAAGATGCAGATGGTCTGTTTAAATTAACAGGATGAGCTTCACCTATCGGGAAACCGTGAACTTGGTTTAATTGCAGCTCCCGGTGGAGGCGGATGGGCAGTTGCCTGCCGGTGGTGCCCGAGGTGGTACCCAAGGAGCAGGGAGAGCATCCCTGCCCTTCCCTGGCAGAGGTGCTGCGGGCTGGAGGGATGCCCGAGAACATCCCTTCTCTCCAGACCTCTAACCTTGGGAGAGAAGGGAACAATCGGGATGCACACGTGGTTGGGGCTGGGTGGGTGGTTTGTTAACCCTGCTCGTCTTTGATATGCAAGTTCTGGCTGCTCTTAACCTCAGCCTGACCCATATTTGAGAGGATTATCACAACCCGTATAAACAATTTCTGATGTTCTTTTGCAGGGAAAATAGGGCATGTTTTGAGGCTGCAAATGATATCGGGGTGCTTCGGGAGGAGACGGGGCGCTTCCTTACCCTGATTATTTTGACAAAAACCCTTTTCTCCCACCCGTTCCCAGAGCTGTGTTGCTCCTCAGGGAAAGCTTCCCAAAGAGCGAGAGCAACCTAGAAATAAAAGCAGGAATAAATAGGGAATGAGGGGACAGATCCTGCACAGCCTGAGAGCCCTGAACTCACTTAAGTTTGGTCCATGGAGTCCAAGTCCGGGTGCATCTTCCTCTGCTGAAGAGGAGTTGCTTTTAGAGCATCACCTTCCATGTAGCATCAGCTCCAAAGCACACCTAGTGGAGTTGCTTAAGTAATTCCTAAATACTTCCAAAGGCATTTAGAGTGATTACTTTTACTGGTGGGTAATGCATGTAATTAAGTCGGGGTTATTTAATTTAATATCCTGAATTTTACCGGGTATTTGGGGAGCTGGCACTGCCCTCCCTTGCACAGTGCCCGGTGCAGCGACAGAGCACAACTCGATTGTGTTAAAAACTCCTGCAAGGAGTTGCTAAAGGTTTTTAATATTTGGTTCTGATTGCTTTTTAAATTATGTTTATTCCCATTATTGCAGCTACTGGGAAGCTCTGCCCCACTTTTTAGTTTGAGCTGCAGTGTGACAGTTCCTTTCCTGCACAGTTTGTGCACATGAAATGATGCGTCGTCACTTTACAGAAATAAGGAGACAAATGACAGGTTAAATTTTTGAAATATTCTGGGAATTACTTTTACACTTCTGAAGGTTTAATTTTTTTGTTGTTGTTGTTGAATTGGATTTGGAAGATGGTGCTTCTGTCAAATTTAAAATTTGCATAACGGAATGGGAAACCTGGAACAGAGAGATGATACAGAAATTATTGCATAGATACTGACAGGATCAGTTATTCAGCCTGGCAATGATTGATTTTTTTTGAAAATAATTGTAAGATCAAATTTATTTCCAAATTACGCTGTTACATTTTTCCTTTCAAGCACCTTAAAGCTGATTATTTTTTACAACAATCATTTGGCTAAAAAAAAAATTATAATTGTTGACTTTTATCTACTTTTAAAAAAAAAGAATTTAGAAAGTGTTTACTGGCACTGTCTGCAAAACAATCTGAAGGTGATGTGGTGTGTTTTTAACTGGGCTTGTTCATCCTCACAAATGGGGTTATCAAATAATTTTTATCAAATCATTTTTGCCTGTAAATAAAATTAGCTGATGGGGTGACCCCTGCGAGGTACCCGTGGAAGAATCAGCACCTGCTCCTCACGCCACGTGAAACGTGGACGTTAATATGAAAATATGTAGATGTTAGGAACACAAATAATTGATGAAGTACAACATCCCTCGGGAGCAACACGGTTCAAGTGGCAAATCTCCCTCCTGCAACAATAGCCACCCTTCAGCAGGGAGGAAGCCATCTCTATGGAAATGGGGCCGACGCTGCCCTATTGATCGAGTGAAGAAGACATTACACAATGTCAGTTGGGTTGTTACAATTTCATTTGTCGTCTGACCTGAACTTAACCTCTAAAACCTTGCTTTCCTCCCCACCAGCCAGGCAGTGTTGCTGTTTACCCTCGCCGGGTTTTTCCGTGCCTCCCACCATCCCCGGACAGTAAATCTCTCTCTTTTTTTTTTTTTTTCTTTATTTCCTCATCGATTCTTTTTGTTTGAGTCGTTCCCTGAGTTTATTCCTCGGCAGGTCAGCACAATTGTGCTGCTTAAGGGAAGAGTCGTGGTTCCCTCTGTGGCTGGGTGGTGTTTGGGATGTTACGGCACGTGTGGGATTAGGATCGAATTTATTCCTTAAACACGTTCCTCCTTTGCCAGGTGATGGCTGGTGGGATGCCCCACATGTTTGTTTATTAATTTTATTATAGTATACTATATTACTCACCTAATTATTTTTTTTTTAAGTCTGGATTGTTCTTTTTAAAGCCAAATTATGTCGAACCACACAGAAGCAAAAGCCCCTTTGTCAGTAATCCAGCCCATCGCCGAGTGAGCCGTTTGCTCCTTCGAGTTAGTTCTCAAATATGGATTTTTTCCCCCCTCTGCAGTCTTAATAAATTGCTTGTAATTGTCGTAAAATGGCATTTACAAAGAGTTTTCTCAGACTGCTTGTAACTGAGGCAAATAATTCATCTTGGCTTTGAAGGAGGGGGGAGCTGCTTTGTGTTTTTAGGACGCAGCGAGTGCGGCTACAGGATTGTTCCTTTAAACAACTATTTATTTGTTTTACTGTGGGAGGCAAAGCATAGCAAGTTTACAAAGTAAACCAATTATCTTCTTATAATATGATTGCCAAAGTGTCATTTTCTGCATAGGGGATGCATTTTGCATTCTCTGTTGCAAAGAGGAATAGGATGCTTTCCCCAGTTTTAAGGGCATTTTTTTTTCAGTGTATACCTTTCATAATTTGGCTGTTTTGAGGTATTTAAATATACAAAGCTGTTTTATTGCAGGGGCAGTAGCAGAGTAGATGATGTCATTGCCCAAGTGCTTCTAGTAAGTTTTTGCCAGCTTTATTCTGGATAAGTTGGACATGGGGTTTGGAAAAGGGGGAAAATGTTGCATTAAATTAAGCAGTTCACATTTCTTCATTTTGCTGTTCTGGGTGTTGTATGAACTTTTGGACTAATACTTTATGCATATATATATTTATTTTATATATATGTATACTATACACGTATACATATACACACATTTTTTTTAATATATATATACTATATACATATATAAATATGTATATATATATATTTTCCCTGCCCTATAAACCTTCCAAGCAACACACTGTGCATGTATCTAAAACCCAGAGCCCACTCTTCTCCCACTGCCAACAAAAAGGAGTGTTAGGTGTGTTGCATAATGAAATCATCAAAATCATCTGATTATTTTGAAATCATCACAGTGCTTTGGAAATGGCACTTGACCATCCTGATGGGATTGAGCTTTCTGGCTCCCAGGATGTGTGTCCTGGAGCTCTTGTAGGAAGGTTCCCAAGAAGGACCAGGAGGATGGGTGACCTTCCTGGCCATCTCAGGCGAACCTCATGGCTGATGCTCCCTTAAAACTAAGTGATAACTGGGAAAAGTTATTTTCTGCCTCTTCTGAGTGAGGAAATGCACCATATCCTTGGGGCACATGGGTTTGCCAGAGCAGGAGTCATCCCAGGACAGTTTATCCCCTTTTTTTGTGGATGTGATTTGGGGAAGGTGGAGGGATGAGAGAGGAGAGGAGCCAGTGCCCGCTCAACCAGAGTGGGAAATTAAAAAACTGAGCTTTGAGGAAGGAGCAATCTCTTTGCAGGACATATTTGCATTTTTCCAGATTACAGATTGTCACAGATTATCACTGTTGTAGTATAGCAGGTGGATCTTGGGGGTTTGGAAAGCAGCTGTGCTTAGTAACAAGTAGTTACAAAGTTTTAGAAGGGAGAAAAGAAGAAGGTACTCACATACTAATTTGCTTGTAAAATATCTACCATGGCCTCTGGCTAATTGATCTTATGTATACTTTTATTTTTTTCCCACTTGTCCCCACAGTAAACCAGCACTGAGTTGAGTCTGTTTGAAGACATTACCAAATCTGTTCATTTGCATTTGGCTCTAAAGTAGGCACATGAGGCTGCAGTAACTCTGAAGGGGAGAGTGGGGAGGGGGGGAAAGCAGGGCAAAAAAACTCTCTTTTTTTTTTTTTTAAGACTGAAGAGTCTTTTCTGACAGCTAGTCAGAGTTAGAATTAGTTCAAGGAAATGTTAATAATGCACTGCCTGGCTTAATCCCTTTGATATCACCAGGTATCCTCCTGTTCATGGGTTAATTGCTTTAAAAGCAGAGGCAATATTCTGAGCGGTGGGCCGCTTCACCTTTTCACAGCTGTTACCATTGAGTGACAACTAAATCCCATGTGTAAGATGAGGAAGAGCTCAATCTCCAATTGGGAGAAAATTTATGTAAACCGCAATCCCTTCAGAATGTGCGGAAGTCACAGACTTTCTTGATTTACTCTGCTTTTCCCAGAAAGCTCCATTGTTCCCTTCCCTAAGTCCCATCAACCCTTTGTAGCAGAATATCACAGCGGCGGCAGATAGCTTGAAATATATAAATGCTATCATAGCTCTGATTAATAGCGGCGCTTATGAGTCAAGTCTGATAACGGAGCAGCTCTCCACTCAATTTCAGATACCGCTAATGGAATCTGTCTCCTGCAATTGTAATGTGAGAAGGGCTAATTTGCCATGGAGCTTGGAGCTGTCACCAGCCGGGGATTGGGGGGTCAGATGGGAGCTGCCAGGTTTTTGCCCTGCAGCTTGTATCTCTTGCTTTGAATAGCGCAGCCCCCTGCCTGCCAGGGAGCTGATAGGCCGCCGGGGGGTTTATGCCACTCGTACAATAGCGAAGGGCTGCATGGGCTGACTTGGTAATTGTGAAGCCAGCTCATTTTTATTTTATTTTATATTTTATTCTATTTTTTTTTCTCTCTCTCTCTCCCCTTCTCTCTCTTTCTCTCTTTTTTTTTTTTTTTCTGCAGCTGCATAATTTCTAATAAGGGGTTTTAACAAAATGTCAGATTAGGAAAAGTTTCTGCAATTACAAAAAAAAAGGGAAAAAAAAAAACTTATAAAACATTTAAATAGCTCGAGTCGGTTCCTACTGCGGGTTGGGGTTTTTTGGCTGCTGGAAGCAGGCACTGGTTATTACAGGCGCCTGGGATAAAGGTGTACCTATTTTCTAAGGATTGTGAGTCAAATAATGGGTTGAACTAATATACCCTTTCCGCTTGCAAAGACACCAGGAGAGAAGTTCTCATTTGTAATGGCTGGAAGCACAGTTTTTACAACTCCAGTGTGAGTACAGGGGGATGTTTATTAAAGCAGCGCAGCCGTGTGTGCATTTTATTGGTCTGCCATGAGCTGTTCCACTCGTTGAACTGCCCTGGAATAGCTTGGCACGGAGGCACTGAATTTAATTACCAAACTTTCTTGGGAAGGGGCTGCTGGAGGCAGGCTCTGCTCCAGCACTGTGGTGGGCATCTGGGAATGAGCAAGCTGTGAGGTTGGGATGTCCCATTCCTCGCTCCCCTGATGAGTCCTCACAGGGGGATCCTCCAATCCCTGGTGTCCAGACCCACTGTGGACCCACTGAGGTCCTCACTGCCATTCCATAGCACCTCCCATGGTCCTCCCAGCAGGAGGATCCAAGGTGGCACGGCCCCAGAACTCAAGGGATGGAGTGCAAGATGCCTCTTGCATGTGCTGGTGACATTCACAGTCCCACGTTTACCAAGGGGATGGGCAGAGACTCAATATTATCCTGCATAGGGAGTGTCCTTACTGGACACCTGTAATCCAGGAGGACATACACAAGAGGGTGCAAGGACCAGCTCCCCTTTGCCAAAATCCTCACTAGCTCAGCACTCTTTAACCACCCTGGGCCACCCCCTCTTCAACTTGTGGTGTTTTGATGAAATAACTAAAAGAAAGAGGAGTCAGGAAGTGGTGGCAGTCCCTGGCTGGGTGTGGGGGAAGTGGCATTCCGTGCACGTGGTGGGATGTGAGGGTGCTGCCTGCTCACCCCACCCCAGAAATCACAGGTCTGTGGCAATGCTGAAGTTGTGTGATGCTGAAGTCCCATTTGGCGTGAAGGACATCAATCAGTTCTAACCAAACTGCCTGTTTTGGGGTTTTTTATGATTTTCCTGCCTCTTTGCCTCTCTTCTCATCACCAGGAAGACTCAACCAGGACAGACAAGCCAAGCCCTGCTCTCCCTTCTCCTCCAGCGCCGGGAGCGGAGGCTGCAGGCAGGGCTTAAGTGGCTATTCAGCTCCAGGTCCTTGAGGAAGAATAAAATCTGGTTTGCTATTCCCTGTAGTACCTGCACTGGCTCTTCAGCCTGAGAGCAAGAGAAACCGCCTTTTGTCATTGAGTGTTTGTGGCTAAGAGGCAGGAAAACCCAGAGGGATTGGGTTTTTCTCGGGATAATTATTATTGCTAAAGTCCTAAACTCATGTTTGGAATTTTATTTGTGTTTTATTGTTCAATAATTCTTTTTCAGCACCGATGCACATGTACATTTAAAATTTATCTGGTTTTGAGTCTTCTATGTCTCATTCTTTTTAGCCCCATGAAAAAAGAAATTGGGATTTTAATTAATTTATTAACAAGTGAAACCTCAGATTCAAAATGTTAAATCTTTATTTCACTGATGTTATATTTCACTAATGTTATACCTTGAAGTAAAAATACATTCAGGGGATGTATCTTTGCTATGGCAAAGTGAAGTCACAGCATTGCAGAGGCAGAAGTTGCTGCTGATGTCCAGGGAGCCACTCACATCAGGGTCATCATCTGCAGATGCAGAGAGAGACTGAAATTAAAAAAAACCCACATTAATTAGTTAATTAGTGGAGATTTGAAAAATCAGGAGAGTTTTTTTCTTATTCCACTGCCTAAAAAAAAAAAAAAGATGGAAGGCTGAGATCTGCTGCCTGTAAAGTTTTGGAGGGAACAGAAGGCAGAAATAATCAGCTTATTTCACTAGGTACAGATAGGTGTTTGCAGTGTTAAATACATCAGCTTTAAATATAAACCATTCCAATTATCTTACTTTTCTTAATGAATCCAGTGCACTGAAGATTGCATTTGAGGAAAACATTTTTAATTAAATTCCAATTCCCATCCATGTATAGCCTTATACTACTCATTTAATACGTTTTTGCAAATTATAAAATGTCTGCTATTATTTTCTAAATAAAAAGCAAAAACACTGCTGGTGTTTTTCTTAAATCCATGTAGATGTATCTTGTGCTCTTGGGTAATAGCAAGTTTTACCAAACTTAGAGGAAAGGCTAAATTTTAAATCACAAACTGACATGTTTTAGTGATTGCCAACAAATGAGAAGCTAAAAATTATAATGGCAAAAAAACCAGATTAAAATATCTAATTTCATTTTTCCCATAAGTTTCTGCAAACTCTTAATAAAAACCTGCAGCTAAAATAGTCCTGATTAAGGCAAATTTCTGCCTCCTGCATCCTTGGAGCTGAGACCCAGCCACACATTCTTTTACTTGTGTGCCTGAAAAGGAAAACAAAATAATTAATTTTTGGTTTTACTCTTTTCCTTTTAGGTTTAGGGATGCCATGGGGAAATATTTCTCACAGAGGACTGTGTGACCTCCCCTTTGCTGGCTGTTTCTGTCCCTTCTGAGTGCATTTCCAGCTGACAGGAATTTCTGCCCATATTCAGAAGTTGGTTGACTGATAGGAAGGGATGTTCTTCCCACTTGTTCTGTCTTGATAAAGAGCTCCATGTGCTTTGAGCAGGTCTTGCCCCAAACTAGTTAGTTTGCAAAATCAAAATACAACCTGTTCCCTTGGCTTTTTTTTCACTTGTGATAAATGAGCCTGGAAGGTGCTTTGATCCAGTGGTAACTGTGGGACTCCTGGAAGAAGTTTTGAACACTTTGCCACTGTTACCTTGGCTTCAGGTCTTTCCTTATTTCATGAGCTGACTTGTGCATGCTGGGGCTGTTCCCGCAACAATGTTGGAATGTTTTCTCCCAGATGACCCAAGGGATAGTCCTTTCCCCAGGCCTGAGGGTCCCCCTCCACTGGACTGAGCCTTGCAGTGGGGTTTTGCCCATTTTTTTCTCTTTTTGTGGGAGTTGCTGCCAGGTAGTCTTATGCTGGCAGGTGAAAACTGGATGGTTATTTCCATTTTGCCATGGCTTTGTTGGCAACCTCTTCATCCTCTTGTTCCAGTCATCTCTTCTTTCTCACACCATTCCCAAAGACTGGGGAAAACAGGCTGGTTTGGGGGGAACAGGTAGCTACTCTCCCTACTCCCAGGAATCAGTGGGATAAAGCCCTTCTAGATGTTACTTTTAGGTGAGACCAGTTGAAGATCTGGCTGACAGGGGTCTTTGCCGTGTGTTTTGTAACATCTCAACTCTATTTGAAAAATGTGTTTGGAGATGGAAGCATGAGTAGAAGTTGAGTGAAGATAAGTATCTGTTGCTTTCTACTTGGGAGCCCTGATGTGCTGTCAAAAGGAGAGAGAGCAGCTAAAAAGGTGTTTTCAGGAAAGGTGCACCCTGAAACCTCCAGCCAGTGTAGGTGGCAGTGTGTGGGTCTCCAGGCTGGGTGGTAGAGCCTGAAGGCTCTGTGATTCCTTCTTGTCCAGCAAGGCTTAACTGCAGGAAATATTTGCATTGTCATTGTGAGTCTTGGTGGTTGATTTTGGTGAGGGATGTGACTTTGTACCACAAGAAAACCCCTTCCTACCTTCCACACAACAAATGGCATCTTGGTCTTGTTCCTTCTCTATCTCAATGTTGGTAGTTGGTTGTTGAGCTCTTGCTGCAGTTCTGGGAAGTCTCTTTACCTCTTGTGTTTATCTTCTACAATATACTCTGCCTTAACCACAGAAATGCTGTCTGTGCCTGTAATTAAAGCAGCCATTATCTTCTGGCTCCCTAATGTTCTCCTTCTCTCTGCAACATCACCAGCATCTTCAGCTGTAGATTTCACTGTCCTCCTCTTTTCATCCTTTTTATAGACTCATAGGATCATGGAATGGTTTGGGTTGGAAGGGGCCTTAAAGACCATGTTGTTCCAACGTTCCTGCCATGGGCAGGGACACCTTCCTCTAGACCATCTTCCTCCAAGCCCCATCCAACCTGTTCTGGAACACTGCCAGGGATAGGGAAAAGAATTCTTGGCTTTAAGCTTCTTGACCTCAGTTTCAGAGCTCTGCCCCATCCCTTTGCTCTTTCAATTATTCCCATCTCTGTTCTACTCTCATTTTTGTGCCTTTTCCAGACAGTTTTTTATCTCACTCTACTTTTCCTTGCTATACACCCTTCAGTGTCCTCACCCAGAGTTGTTCTTTGGTCCAGAGGCTGACCTGTGTTGCCCATGCCTGACATTTTTTGTCACCTCCTTGGGCAGTGTGTGCATTTGAGGTCATCTTGGTGCTGTGGAAGGAGAGACACAGCACAGTGTCACTCTGTGCTGGAGAGGTCCAAGAGGCTGCCAGATGGCAGGGGCAGTGGGGCATGGAGGTCCAGCCAAATGAGCTGTATAGCCATGTTACCCCATCCTCAAGGCAGGGTTGATTTGATTTGGTCCACATCATCATGCTGACAGTTTCATGGGATTCATTTCTACTCATCCTGCTGGTGCTACTTGGCACTGTGAACTGTTGTATTGAGTAGACCTGAGGGACATGTTTGGAGTTTTTTTCTGCCAGGTGGTCTTCATCCACCTCTGGAGATACCTGCTCTGTGCTTCCACTCCTGAGAGTTTTCTTCTGAATCAGCAAGCTCATAAGTCCTTAATTTCCATTGCTGGTAACAGAACCTGCAGAAATACTCTTGGTCTCCAGCTTCCAGTTCCCAAAGCTGCTTTCTTCATGTTCTTCCAGAATGCAACACATTCCATTTGGTTTTTTAAGCTCCAGTGTGCTTACAGGAGCTTAGTGCTCCATGTCACAAAGTTTGCTCAGCAGTCTGGCTTTCCCATGAGATCTCCAGGAAACTGGTGGTTCAGTCTGGAGAAGAGAAGGTTCCAGGGAAACCTTAGAGCAGCTTCCAGTGCCTAAAGGGGTTACCACAGAGCTGGGGAGGGACTTTGGACAAGGGTCTGGAGAGACAGGACAAGGGGGGTATCTTCAAACTGAAAAAGGAGTGATTTATGTTAGATATTAGGAAGAAACTCTTTGCTCTGAGGGTTGGCAGGCCCTGGCACAGGTTGCCCAGAGAAGCTGTGGCTGCCCCATCCCTGGAAGTGTCCAAGGCCAGGCTGGACAGGGCTTAAAGCCACCTGAGATAGTGGGAGGTGTCCCTGCCCATGGCAGGGGGTGGAATGAGATGATTTTTAAGGTCCCTTCCAACCCAAGCTTTTCCATGGTTCTTTCTATGATTCTATGGAACTAAAGGCAGCACCAGCTCTGTTGACAAACAGGTCTGTGGACTCCACCTGGTTTTGGATCCTGACCCCTCAGTGCCTGATGAGCAGAGGGGAACTCTGCCCCACATAGCTGGAATAAGTCTTTAAGCTTGGGTTGAACAGCTTTTGCTTAAGCCTTATTTCATAAAACTCAACTTGCAGGTTTGACACTTTTTATCAAGAGGATGGGATTTCTTTCATCTCATTTGAACTCTCATGATATGCTTAAATATTTTCTGGGAAAGACAAGGAGAATTGGTAAATGACTGGGACGTTTGCCTAAAATGGTGCTTTTCATCCAAAGATTTTTGGGAAGGTTGGTTTAGCTTTTTTTTACCTTATTTCCCTGCAAGAATTTCAAAGGGTTTTACAAAGTTGTTTCTTTAGAACTAAAAGTTTGAATTGTTTGAAAGGTTTAGTCAAAACACAGGGATGTTATGTGGTAGGTTTGTGTACTGGGGATCTCTTGGGTTTAAATTGCACATGGCCCTGCTGCCCTTTCCTGGTATTTTTCTTTAGGAGCAGAAGCCACTCCTGGCTCAATTCCTGCAAACTCCATTGCATCTTTCCTTTTTCTGTTTTGGTGCCACATCTTTCTGGTAACAGGGAGGAGGAGAGCACAACCAGAACCATTGAGGCTTGAAACCAGACAGGTTGTGTGTGTCTCACCCACCCCTTGGAGGAGATGGACTTGGGGCTGCTGGGCTGGTTTTTGTGTGATTTTGAAACATCATATTAATGCAGTGAGTGACAGGTCTCATCTTGGAGAATTTCCTGCCAAATACCTGGACCTGTGTTGAGCCACAGTGAAGTTCAGACATTTGAAGAGTCCACCACAGTGACACGTGTTGGTGATCAAAGCAGCAGATCCCAGGAGTTTGGTTTGCTACTGAAGATGCTCCCCATGATTTTTCTTCAAAAGCTTAAAGGGTACTTTGCAGACACAGGTTTAGAATCATCCAGTCCTTGAATCACAGAATGGGTTCAGTTGGAAGGGACCTTGAAGACCATCTCTTTCCAACCCCTGCCATGGGCAGGGACACCTTCCACCAGGTTGCTCCAAGCCCCATCCAACCTGACCTTGAATGTTTGTTTCCCTTTGGTTTCACATTTGATTTTAAACAATCCCACTTGCTGTCACTTGGGAATTTTCAGACATTTTTTTTTTCCACTTGCACTGATTTTTGAGACTTCTTCCCACAGTCTTGATGTTGAACTCTGTGCCACCCTGAGCTTGTTTTGCCCTGGCCTTGGAACACCTCAGAGTTTTCTTTTTCCCTGGTGTTGACTCCTTACTTCTCACCCTCCAGCTGCCTCCTGCAGCTGCAGATCTCAAAATACTTTGCAAAAGAGATAAAAATCATCAGGCTTATTTTTCAGATACCTGCAGGTACTTTGACAACAGCGGTGGAGTGGCTTGTCCCAAACCACCCAATATGTCCCATGTTGGTGGCAGGAGGAAGACTAAAGACCTGGTCTTCCCAACCCCTCATCCCAGCTCTGTCTCCTCATGAATCTTGCTTCTCATTTTTAATGGACTGAAAATTCCTGTTCAGTCTACATAAGTCCTTCTTTGACATCTACAAAAATAGGGTGTCTGAACTGAGGTCATTTCAGGAAGGTGGAAGGAAACCATCCCCAAGAAGAGGAGCCCTTGCTAGCAAGTGCTCTGCCAGCAGGACATCTCTTCTTGTAGGGGCTGTAGGGTTTGTGTCCTCGTTGCCTTTTGTCTCAGAGTTATGTCTGGATAAGCCTTGTGTGGAAATCCACCCTCCCATCACCAATGGGCAGAACAAGCCACCTGGGGACATTGGCTGTGCTAGAGAATATGACCAGTATTTAGGAGCAAATTACACCTATGGCATGGTGGAGAAGTTGGGTGGCTCATAATTGTTGGTTTAAACCTTCTGGAAATGTTAGGAATTAATGGAATTGTGCATCCCTGAGAACTAGAAAATACCCAGTTTGTGGTAGAGACTGGCTTAGTCTTACAGTGGGATGGTGAATTTCTGGAGAGCAGCTTTGTCCACAGCTATTTCTCCATTTGGATAAGGCTTCATTGAGCTGGTTGTGCCCTATGTGGCATCTTTTCAGGGTGACTTCATGAAGGGGAGACCTTCCAAACAGGCAGAGTTGGAGCTGCTCCCAGTGAGACTTGGTGGGAAGAGCCATTATTGCGGAATGGGAGTAATAGGTTTCCTGGGCTCAGTTCCATCTTGTGGGCTCCCTGTGCCGACTGCAGGATCAAACTGAGTTGGGCAAGCAGTTCTGTGGGGAATGTGTGCCATAATCCCATCTGGGAGTTGCAGAGATGACCTTCTTTTGGGCTCACAGCCATCCCAACAGTGGGTGCTTCACCCACTTGCTGGACCTGACACCCATTTTCCATGCTCTGACCCTGGTGGGCACCTCTCCCTGTTGGCACCACGGGTGCCACAATCCCTACCCACGCCCAAGACACTAAACACCCTGCAGGAAAGCTCTGCTAATGCTGTCCATCATGGATAACTGTAATCCACTCTTTATTTTGGGCTGCACCCTTCCTAGCAGCTCCTCCAGCAGAGTATCCCGTTAGCCGTGTGACTCCCTGGCTCTGCTCACCACGACCCACTGGGCCATCACTACTCAGGGTTTCTGAACCAAATTCCACTCTGGAAGTTTTCATGGCACTTGCAAGAAGAGGGTTCCTTGGTGTTGGGTGGCTGGGCAAAAGGGCAGGCTGGCTCTTCCCAATTGCAATCCTTTGCAGAGAAATTATTAGGAAGGTATTAACCATCTAATGTTTTGGCAGGGTGCTGGGTGGCAGCCACGGCTGCTGCTACAGGATGTTTAAAGAAAAAAAAAAAAAGAAAATAAAAAAAAAAAAGAAGGACAATAAAGTAGGCTTTTTTGTTGGAAAAGAAGATTTCATGTTATCTGTGTTTGCAGGCTTTCTGGCTCATATGCTGGAGGAATCCTTGCTGCGGGGGTGTTTTCATTTTCTCGTCTAACATGGCAATGGTCCATCACGGCGGAGGTTTTCAGCTTAAACAATCTGTTTGTGGGGCTGCTGATGGCTCTCACTGCTCACTTTGAGGAGGCATCCGCTGCAGAAGAGAGATCCAAGGTAAAACATCTCCAGCAAAGTGAATAGTTCTTTATCTTTTAGTTAATTAGTTACCACCTGTCTGTTTCATTTCCTATTCGTTGGGTGTTAATTTAGTTTTGTTTAAATAAAAAGGCTGAATTCTGGGGCTTGGTTCAGCACCTGTGCTGGGTGGTGTCCATCCTACATGGATGTTCAAATGTGCCAAACATTGGAAAAACCTGTGCACTATTTTTAAGGATTGAGTTGGGACCTGTTGGATGTTTGGGGTTGGTTTGTTTAATACCCACGGGGTGAAAATAGGAAAAGCAAAATCATTTTCATATAAAGGTTTTAGGTCATCTTCCATCAACGACACAAACTAGGCTGTGGCTGTTCAAGGTTTTGTTTTCAGAACTGATACTTTTCTTTGGGGTAAAGAGATATATTTTACATAAAACTTCATTAAATCAGAAATGCAGGTTTCTACTCTAAAACAAAACCAAAATTTCAATCCATTTTTCGTTTGAAATTAAACGTGCCCCTAAAACAATACCATTGTTAAACACAGAGACTTTAAATTTCATGCTTTATTCTCTACTTTATAAACAGACTAGGCAGCCAAATGATATTTTCACTCAGCAGTCTTGTTCCTTCTACTTTTGTTTGCCAGAACATCTGATCTCTTTTCCTCCGACAGACTTGCCTGCTGTGACTCCTGTAAATTGTGTGAATAAAAGGATTTTTGTCAGGCTAGGCTAGAATTTCAGGAGTCTGCACTGGTAGTTTACTCAGCTTCGTGAGTTCTCAAATAACATGTTTTATCAATGGTTACAGAGACCTTGTTTCACCACTGGATTTTTTTTTTTTTATTTCCTAATGAGCAGTGTCCCAAGATCCCCCACGACCTGAACTCCACTGACACGGAGCTGGGCATTTTCCAACCTGCTCCCAGCGTTTCACATGCCCAGTTTCCAATGGGATTTTCAAATGAGATTTTCAGAAGCAGTTAAGGAGCTTGTTCCAATGGTTTTTTGGGTGTCTGGTATCCCATGCCAGGCTGTCAACAGCAAGCTTTTCATAAATCAGATAGTCATACAGACATCTTCAGGGATATGCTCAGGGTTCATCAATATACTTAAAAAATCACTGAGGTTGTTCTGAGTCCTGCCAGGCAGCTCTGAAAAGGTTTTTCTGAAGTTATGGCAGGTGTTTCCATGGCAAGGCAGCTTCCAACACAAAATGCTCAGCAGTTAGTTAAAAATTACAGGGTCATTCCATCACTACACCAAGGCAAGTTTTGCATCTCACACAGCACCCTCACCAGTGGCTGAAATAAGCAGGGGAAGTTTAGGTTGGATATTAGGTAAAGATTTTTTTCACCCAGGGGGTGGTTGGGCACTGAACAGGCTCCCCAGGGCAGTAGGCACAGCACCAAGCCTGACAGAGCTCCAGGAGTGTTTGGACAAGACTCTCAAGCACTTGGTGGGATTGGTGGGATTGTCCTGGCAGGTCCAGGAGTTGGACCCAATGATGCTTGTGGGTCTCTTCCAACTTAGGACATTCTATGTTTCTGTAGAAGTGCTGTCCTTGGGAATGGGTGGGAAGATGAGGATGGATTGTCTGCCCCTGTCTGTGGGCTCTGGTGGCTTTTTGCCCACCAAGGAGCTGCTCTTGGCGTGGCTTCAGAGTGTAACATGGACCAAATGGGCAGTGATGATGGAGGAGGAGGCAAATTCAGAGGAGGAGCACTGGTGTAGGTGGCACTGACCCAAGGATTCTGTATGGAGTTGTTCTTGTAGCCTTCCTCAGTGAATATCAGAAATACTCTGCACTGTGTTCCATAGTCTGGGTATGTTACCTGTTTTATCAGAAAACTCTTCCAAAGATGCTTGAAATGGAGCTTTGACACTAATGAGGGATATCACCCTTAATTCCCTTGGCTTAGGAAGTTTGTGTAGCCCTGACTTTAGTCCTCTGTGCCTGAAGGAGAGGGAAAAATCATTCCTGCTATAAAAAATGAGGTCTCTGTAGATAATGGTATTATTTTAAGGTATGACTTCTGAAAAATTTGCTTAATTTGGAGTTAACTGGGCAGCCTTCCCTTTGCAGCTGGAGTTTGGGAATTGGACTCATCATCAGGGTGTGATGATGCTACATGGGATCTCTGTGTGCATGGAGACATAGCAGTTAAACTGGACACTTCTGAAAGAATATTTTCTGTTAAACAAATGAAATCCTCCTGTAAATAATCAAAAATAGCCTGTGTTCTGTTCCAACTGACTGGTGCTCACTGACGTCTTTGCCTTTCTCCTGTGAGGGTGCCGTGGGCTGCACTGAAGCTTTCTTGGTCTCTGGATGTTTTTACAAACTGTAAACAGTAATTGTGGATGTTTTTTTCAGATCTCCAAGCTTGGTGCCTTTTGCTGTGGGCTCAGTTTGTGCAATCAGCACACGATTGTGCTTTACATCGTGTGTGTTGTGCCTTGGGTTCTCGCCCGGCTCTTCAGAAAGAAGGTACATGTTTTGCTGACCCTGTTTTTCTAAAGCAGTGAGTGATTCTTCTTTCCAAGCACTGTTGCCACTTCTGTGGTGCTGTACAAACAAGGACAGTCCATGGTCTGCCTGAATTGGTCAGTCATAACCCACTGAAGCTGCAGTTCATCTGCCTGATACCACTGAGCTGAAGGGCTCTGGTTTAAAGGGGGTCTGCAAGAAGGCTTTTTACAAGGGCATGGAGTGATAGGACAAGGGGGAATGGCTTTAACCTGAAGGAGGGCAGCTTTAACATTTAGATATTAGGAAGAAATTCTTCCCTGTGAGAGTAGTGAGGCCCTGACACAGGTTGCCCAGAGAAGCTGTGGCTGCCCCATCCCTGGGAGTGTCCAAGGCCAGGTTGGATGGGACTTGGAACAACCTGATTTAATGGGAGGTGTCTCTGCTCATGGCAGTGGGTTGGAACTGAATGGTCTTTAAGGTCTCTTCCAACCCAAACTATCAATGATTCTATGATTCTGTGATCATCATTTAGGAGCTTTGCTTGTGCCAGCAATCTGTGACCCACTTGTGTCTCCTGGCACAGGAACACTCTGCCCCAGCTGTTTGCAAATACCCTGTAAGCTAAAATAATTCTTGGAGCTAAAAACTGCTCAGCCTGTAGAAAATAACAGCAAGTTCAATGACCTACCAAAGAGAAGAGCAGATAAATGTCTGTTGGGCAGAGTCAGAGGCACAGGCAGTCCATTGTGTGCTACTTCTCCCTGGTGACAACAAACAATAGCCCTGCCCTCTCATGGCAGAGCATCTTCTGACTGCCGTTGATGGTTGAAGGGGCAGCCAGCATGGCATAAAGGGCACAGAGGTTTGTCTTTCTTCAGGATGTGCCAGGCTCAGTGGCCTCCAGCTCTGGTGTATCCAGGAATTTAGAGTCCTAGGAGAGATCAGCTCGCAGGTGAAGAGCTGGAGAGGACCAAAGGAAGGTTGACCTTCAATGCAACAGCAAGTCTGTGATCCCCTCAAATATATCCCCTTCTCAAGATGTCCCTTCTACACATCTTTATTAAACTTGATTGTTGTGTAAGATGGTGAAAACACATTCCTGGTGAATGGAGGTCACATGTATCCACTTGGCATCCATCCTGGGTGCCAGTCAAGGACCCTGCCATGCTCTGGTCTGCTGTAGCTGGTCTCCTGTGAGTCAGGGCATCCTGTGGGTGCAGATGTGTTGCAGGAACTCTGCCCAGGAAACAGTGGCACATCTCAGCAATGCAGGTGCTCTGACCATTTTGGAAGTGGCTCTGGGAAGCCTCCACCTACTCCCCCCTCTCTCTTTTGTCCCTCTGAAGGTGACAGTTGGGCAAGTTGCTGCCAGGCCAGTCCCGCCTGTATTTTTCCACCCTCAACCAGATAAATCCCGGGTGGTTCTCAGTAATGGCACAAGGTGAAGCGTGTGAGCTGCAAGAGGTGTGATGCAACTCAGGAAAGCTTGATCCAAAGTCTGCTCAGCATCTCCAACAAATCCTTTTCTAACTCTATAATTCCCTTAACACAATGAAGACTCACTTCTGCAATATATTTGTATTCTTTAAACAGAATTTTTGTTGGGTTTTTTTTTAACCAGGAAGGTCCAGAGAGGCCTCTGTGATTTTCAGCAAGGACAATGCTGTGCCAATATAATATTATAATATAATATATAATTATATAATAATTATTATAATATATAATATAATATAATATAATATAATATAATATAATATAATATAATACAGCCCAGTAGTGCCTGCTGCAGAAAACCACTTAATAACAAACATAATTGATGGAAAACCGCCTTGTTAAAGTAAAACCGAGCCATCTTTCTTCTGAAGGAGCTGTGGCCACCACTGTTATCAAGCTCCTTTTTCTGCTCCATGGATCATCCCTCTGAGTGGTGCCTCTTCCCTGTAACCCCAAATGCTGGGGAAGTGCTTTGATTGACAGGGCAGTGGCTAACGATAAAGCAAGCGTGCAATATTCTAGGGTGGGATTTTCCAAAGCACTTAAAGGAGTTAGGCACAGAAGTCCCTTTGAAAGTCTTGTCTTCCTGACCCCTTAGGCAGTCTTGAAAATCCCACCCCAAAAGTTGGCCTATCCAATTTAGCCACTGTAATCACGATAAAGTAAATGGCAAAACTGACTCCTGATGATGGTGGTGATGTGTGTAGTTGTACTAGAGCAGCATTTATGTGGTGTTTTTTTTTTTGCCAGATGGAATACCAGCCAACTCTTAATCGCTGCAAAGTGGGTTATCTCAGCCTTGCAGTGCTTCAGCCATCTATGCATGTCATGCCATGATTTAAATGTGAAAGATGCAATGAGTATGATACTCATGAGTCCTAGCTAATATTATTTGCTTCACTTAAATTTCACCCTGCCATGCAAAGGAGATCAGTTTGATGCAGTTTCCTAGTAATCCACAAAATCGTAAGGTTTAACATAGCATTTTGTAGGGACTTACTATAAATTGAGAGATCAGCTCTGTGTAAATATATTTGATGTTTTTTCTTTATCTGTTCTTGAAGTTCCAGCGTGATTAAACTAAAATAAACATTGTTATGCAATATGACATATTTTGGTGCAGGAATTGTCCCCAGGCCATTTGCTGAAGTTGGGTTTATGCTTCTTGGCTGGTTTGCTGCCTTATCTCTATCTGCCTGCTTCGTCCTACCTCAACCAAGCCCGTTGGACATGGGGAGACCAGACAACTCTACAAGGATTTTTGACCCACTTTCTCAGGGAAGAATATGGGACATTCAATCTGGTAAATAAGGATCATATTTCAAATGACTTTCTTTTAACTTACACAACTGTTCTTCGTGATGATGAAAGGCACGCGGGGAAAGAAATTGGAAATGGTTTATTTTTTAAGGTTTATTTCTGATTTTGACCTTCTGGCCTGTTGGCTTTTCTGGGAAATGGATCACATGGCTGGGAAAGCAGAGAGATAATTCTGTTTGCCTTCCTGGGGTGAGCCATTTTATTTCCTTGGAGCTGTATGTATGGGTGTCTTGTGTGTGTAAGAGCCCAAAGAGCAAACTAGAAGGAAGTGGTGGCATCAAGTTTTCTTGTTTTACGGCAACTATTGTCATATTTTTAAAGAGGTCACAAGCACTTTTTGTTTAAAAATCATTCCTCCTAACTTACTAATATTGAATTTAAATGAATGGTTGGCTCTGATTTGAGTTGCTGAGGTCTGTGCTCTTGCCAAGGAAGGGAAGCATTGCATAGTGTAGGGTTTGGATTTGCCTCCTCCAACCCTGACTTGGATGTTTGGCTGTGGCCACCCAAGGAAAGCACGTGCCCATCACCCCAGTTTCTGTCCTTTTGCTTCAGAGATTTCAGTGCAGGGGGCTGGGAAATGGCACCACTGGGAAGAAAAAGATGAAAAGGTGTGGTCTCCATGTTGTATCACCCCTTGGGGTCCTGGAGCCCCATGTCCTCAGAAATTAAGCCCCTGCATGCAGCGAGCACCATCACTGTCCTATTACAACCTTCTGGGAGAGCTGTGTGGCTGTAGGATGTGTGTCAAAAGACATGCTAATTCCTGCTGCTGCCACTAAACCTTTCCCAAACTCCTACAGAGATAAGATCCACCCTCTGAAGGACTTCTGAGATTTCCCCTGTTGCCCTATTCGCAGCCGTCTCCTGAGGATAAGACTCGCTGGGCAGAGCAATACCAAGGCATGCAAATCCCTTAACTCCTCTCTCCATCAAATATGATGAATTCAAGTTGATGTTCAGGAGGCTTAGGGATGGACTGCGTGTAATCCTACACCACAAATCACATTTGCAATGAACTTGTCTGAAGCAGGAGCAATAAATACAGCAAAATCCAAGCGTTTGGTCCCAGTGCCAGCTGGGCTAATTCCAGAACGCTGCCTGGATGGACAGACAGCCCTTGCATTCCATAGCTCTGTTTTAAGGGCAGACAGGGTCAAAACCACCTCAGGAAATACTCAGGAGAGGGTTCCACCTATAAACCATGGATCAGAAATGTCATCTCCTGTGAGGGATGTGTGTGGGGCCAGGAGGCATCAGCTGCCAGCAAGGTGGGGCTTCAGGAGCTGTGAGCTGGCTCTCCATCCTCTCACACTTATTTTTTAATTAAATCCTGAGTGCAATTAACTATTTTATTTTTATTGAGATTAAATATTCCTTCCAAACCTCCCAAATCCGTTTACCTTACCTTTTTTCTGGTAGCCACCACTTTTCCAACAAGCAGTTATGAAGGTAATTCCTCACCTCCACTGAGCATGCCTTCTTTCCCAGACTTGTGCCATGGATTGTAGTAAAAATTCCCATGTATCTCATACAAATGTCATACAGCTCTGCCTCTGTCAGGGACAAGTCTGGTAAGCAAGAAGGAATTGAGGCCCACAGCTTGTCTCAGGCTGTGGGGAGATGTCCCAGGAAATAATTGCACCATGCAGATGTAGGACATGGCCTCAAGTTATGCCAGGAGAGGTTTAGGTTGGATATTAGGAAAAAATTATTATCAGAAAGGGTGGTCAGACATTGGAATAGACTGTTCAGGGCAGTGGTGGAGTCTCCAACCCTGGAGGGATTTAAAAGCCATGTGGATGTGGCACCTGGGGACATGGATTAGTGGTGAGCTTGGCAGAGCTGGAGAAATGGTTGGCCTCGATCTTAGAGGGCTTTTCCAACCTAAATGATTCTATGATTCCATGATACAGCAGAGATTATGGCTAAAGCACATGACATGCTCAAATCACATGGTAATGCTTATCCAAGGAGTAAAACCTACACAGTGGCACTGCATAAAATGTGGGAGAAAATCCTACCATGAGGGTTTGAGTAGAGTTTGCTGTCCTTTTGCAAACAGAAAATGAAAAGACTTTTTTTGCCCCAGTGATAATCTGTCAGTGTGTGGGTTTCTCATGGATTTCTTTGTTTTTAATCCAGGCCAAGTCCGAGACAGGATCCAGTGTGAGAGAGATGCTGGTGTGAGTAACATCTTGATACGCCTCTTAATGGAGAGAAACCTGTTGCTGCTGCTGGTATTTTCTCAATCACAGAATCCCAGACTATTCTGGGTTGGAAGGAACCCACAAGGATCATCGAGTCCAACCCTTAAGTCAATGGCCCACACAGGGGATTGAACCCATGACCTTGGCATTGTTACAACCAAGTTTTAACCAACTGAGCTAATCTCAGGATCATTTTGGCCAAAGCTGGGGCTGTGTGTGTCACAGGGACAACATACATGCCTGTCTGTCTTCCCCCTGAAATGCTGGATCCCCCTCCCCAGGGATTTTGCCTTTCAAATCCTGCTGAGTAAACCAACCTTGTTCCCATTTCTGGTAAACTTAATCACAGCAGAATGGGAATATGTTATGTTGTGCTTATTCCCTGTTTCTTCTGGCACTTTGAGTGCAGGGAGCAATTGGAGGATGATATATCCATGCAGTAATTTCTCCACAGTTTCCAGCTGGAGCAGATGAAGTCGGAGCTCTCCCTTCCTGTCCTTGCCCTGGCACTCGTGGCCTGTGGGAGCACAGCATTGCTGTAAGTAGGAGGAGAATATTTGCCTTGATGGGCAGCTTGCTTTGCCTTCTTCTTGCTGGGGCAAAAATTGCAGCAATTGGCTGTGGTCATCTATTATTAAGAGCAAAATATCCCTGTGCTCCTGGTTAACCCCATGGCTTTGTAGAAGGCAAGCTCAAAAATCCTGAAATCCTGATGGGTTTTGTGTGTTGAAAACAGAAGTTTCATAAGTGGCAAAGAAAGGCTCCTTGTACTAAATGCATCTATGTATTCAAAGAGTTAGTGGTTTTCAAGCACATATCACTTCTGTTTTGGTTTTCATTGTGCCTCAGGAGTGACACATTACTTTTTTTATAGGACTAAGCAGCAGAAACCTGTGATCTGGCTCTTCACTGCAATGCTCTGTCTTTACTCCCTTTTCTTTGCTTGGAGAGCAAATTTGGACATCACAAAGCCTCTGTTCCTAGGTGTGGTAAGTTGCCCTCCAAAAATTCCTCTGGTGCATTAATTTTTGGAAGAAACATTAAAAACCTTAAAATCACCTCACCAGGACAGGAGCAGGTGGTTGTCTTGAAGCTGCATAAGGTGCAGAAATATAGCTACTGCTTCCTTTTAGTTTGGGGACACAAAAGTAGGATTTGTGAGATGGCTGCCCATCCCTGGAAGTGTCCAAGGCCTGGTTGGACAGGGCTTGGAGCAACCTGGGCTAGTGGAAGGTGTCCCTGCCCATGGCAGGGGTGGAATTGGATGAGCTTCAAGGTGCCTTCTAACCCAACTGTATCAGGAATTCATAGTGTTTACATTTTGGTCTGTGTTTTTGCTCCTGCCACCTGTGAAAGATTTATTCTTTTCCTGCTAAGTTCTAAGGAACAAAAGCTGATAGAGTGAATGCTTTGTCCTTGAAGACAGAGTTTGCATAAACTGAAGTTCTTTGGGTCTCTCCTATTGGTTGACAGCCTTTGAAGGACAGTTGAAGGAGGGAGCGAGGAGAAAGAAAGAGAGCAGAGCCTGAGACCTCTACTTGGGTGGTGCTGGCCACACCTCCCTAGGCAGATGTCACCAGCAGGCTCAATAAAGATGAGAGGACTCATGCTCTGGGTGTGGTTTTTTCCCCCAAAAGACAGCAGGGATGCCTGCTGTCTGCCAACACCTAGAAGATGTAGTCCCTGCCTTTGGGGGACTGTCTTGAGTTAGTAAGACAACCTACATGAGTAATGCTTGGGTAAGGGAGGAATATTTACAGGTGGGGCTTCTGTTTATCCTCCTCTCTCTCCCTTCTCTTTGGGTTCCTGCTATTTGGTCACCTCTGTTAATAAAGATGTTTTTCTGAACTCTTAATGGTGCTCAGCCTCACTTTTCCAGCAACTGTAGAACCCACCCTGCTACACCAACCCACTGTGGCATTCTGTGGTCTTGTGTGCCAGGTGGAGAGGTTCTGGCTGCAGAGCAGTGCCGTGGTGGCTGTGCTGGCAGGGCTGGGCCTGGCCACGCTGACCTCCATCGGGAACACCGTGCTGGAGGGCAGCCGGCTGCTGCCCTGGCTGGAGTGGCTCTGTGCCCTTGCTCTTGTTGCTTCTCAAGTTTGGACAAATTACAGGTAAGAACCCCCCTGGGCATGTGTCTTGGTGCAGGGTTGTGGGGTGCTGTGCAATTGAGGTGCTCCTGTGACCCCCCCCACCCCTGCTCCTGGGGTTTCTGTCCATGTCTGGAAGTGGGAAAGGCACTTCTGACATCCTACCTAAGCTCATGTGGTCACAGCCTGCAGGATTCCCTTCTTTGTTCTCCTTCAGAGTCACCAAGCACCAACTCCAGGCTGTAAATGAGGATGTCATCATAGAATCATAGAATCGATTGGGTTGGAAAAGACCTCCAAGATCATCAAGTCCAACCCTTGGGCCAACTCCAGT
>JAWWEV010000167.1:60548964-60563469 GCA_035583235.1 Hafferia zeledoni | reverse complement strand
ATGGCAGAGGTTGGAATGAGATAGTCTTTAAAGTCCTTTCCAAACCAAACTATTCTATGATCTATGGTTTTTAGTAGTGTGAAAAATAGCGAGGACATTTCTAGTCATGTATCAGGTCCATTTGTGACCTTAAAACTTGATCAGGAGCTAAAATCATTGAGGACTTTAGACATCTAAAGCTTTAAATGTCATAGACTGACCTGCTGTGGTAAAACACATCTCTTACTTTGGGAACTGGGTTGCTGTGAGACACCTGATATGCCAGAGGCTCCTTCTATGGACAGAGAGCAGTAAAGTTCATGAATGAGGGAGGATCAGCTGCATTCTCTGCTGTCAGAGCCATGGGCTTCAGGACACATTTACTTCTGCCTGAGGGGTCTGTAGCTGTCTGGGTTAGAAGGGTTGTGGTGGGTGAAACAGTGACATGGATCTGATGGCTGAATTTTATTCTCATTCACATTTAGTTTCAGTCCCTCTTCCTGGGAAGCTGTGGCCAACGAGGAGATGTGGCAGGCCAGGTAATTCTGCTTTGCTCCCTTCCAACAGCCGGTGGGCAGTGCCAGCTCACTGGGGTGGAAGCACACACCAAAGTGGGCAGCTTGATGGGGCATGGCCTTATTGGATCCATGTGTGTCAAGCTTGAGAAGGAAAAGGCTGGCAGGATGAGCTGAAGCGTGCAAGGCCTCCAGCAAAGCCTTCAGGAGAGTGCTCATTTTGTTCACCTAAAGGTTCTGCTCAAAGTATCTGCAAGGAGCAGGAAGTAGTTGGGGCTTAGGGTGAGAAAACACATCATTGAGAGAAATTTGTATCACTGATGACTTAAATGGAGGTGCTGGTGCTCTGCCCCATCCATGTATTGACATGGTGAAGGTGCTGTAACCATGTGATGTGAGCTGGTTGCATTAAGCAGTTACTACATAGAAGTTTTTCTTCTTTTCCTAGGATGAAAACAGCTTTCTTTATATTTGACCTTGCAGAAAGTGCCAGCGTGACTGCAGAAATGAAATCACAACTTTACACATTTGCATACAATGTAAGTCATCTATTTGGGTTAGGAGTGCTCCCTGCAGTCTCCGTCATCTATTTTTTTCCCTTTTCTTTTAAATTTCTTAACTCTATAGAAACGTGTTTCCATCCAGGCCCTGTAATCTGCATTCCCCTTGTTTATCCAAACTGGGAGCACAGCCGATTCAGAGAGATTTCCTCAGGGATTTTATCCTTTCCTACTTGCCCCCTCGGTCATGGAGGATGCCAGAAGCTAACCAGTCAACACCCTGCTTTTGCTCTAATTATGTTGTCTGTGCTGGGCTCCAAACCCATGCCAAGAGATTGCTTGTCCTGAAGTCCCCCCTATGCACTTGTCCCCTCTGTCATTACACAGTCGTGCGTCTGAGCCAGCAAGTGTAAAATCCCACAGTCTTCTCACTGCAAATTAATTCTGCTGCATTTCACACCAAAGAATAACACCCGTAAGCTGGTGTAGGTATCTCTGGAAATACTGGACTGCCTGAGATGCCAACAGATGCACGAAGTGATCAGTGTGTGTCAGCAGAGAGGAGCAGTATTTCACACGCCAGCAGAGAGTCAACAAAGAGTTTCCTTCATTCTTGCCTGTTGTGCTGTGATTTTTTGCTGCTCTGCAAAGTTCCCAGGCACATGCCCACTGTTGAGCTTATGAATATTCTCTCTCAAGTCAACACACTGCTTAAGTCCTGTGGAAGATGTCCTGATCTCCTGAAATATTGAATAAATGTCTTCCAGGCACGGCAGTTAAATCTCTTTTTTTTCCCCAGCTTGGTGTAACACCTCTCTGGGGGAAGCACATAATGTGCCCTGGGGTTATCACCATCATCTGTGATGTTTCTAAACAAACAGCTGCCATCGGAAGGGAAACGTTTCAGCCCCCCTTGGATTTCTGATTCATGCTGTTGAATGGCAAACACAGAGTGAATTACAGAAATACTCCAACTCTGGACTTGGACATCTAAATAGCATCTGTTCCTTCACGGGCAGTTTTGAAACACTGTTAAGAGCTGTTGGTCCCCTTCATTCCATTAATTTGCTCCCCCCTCCTTTTTTTTTTTTTTTTTTTGTTTTGTTTTGTTCCTTTAACAGTCATACAAAGAAATTGTCAACTCTCATCCCCGTCACCCGGTGAACTGGCACAAAAACTACGCCATCGCCTGCGAGAGGATGTTGCGTCTCCGTCGGGGGGATGTGGATCCCGAAATGCTGCTCTCTGAAACTGTGAAACATTTCCTTCTGTACACTGAGAAAGCAGAGGATGATCCCCAGCGACAGGACATCCTGCAGGCTGTGAAGCACCTGGAGAAGGAGCTGCAGGGGCTGAGGAAAAGGAAAGCAGACCTGAGGCGGGGAGCTGGGTAATGCCCCGTCCTCCACCCACCTGCTGAAGGGCTCAGAGTTTGAAGTTGAGGCTTAAAATCTGAATTAGTCCTTGGCTGGTTTTAAAAGGTGACAGAACTGACAGCAGAGAGGAAATCGAGTGTGCAGGAACATACTGATGTTTCATCTTTGATTACTGTTGCCAAATGAACTTTGGGAGTTCAGGGAGGAAGCCCATCACTAAATAAAATATGGGTTTCCAAAAGGAAAGTTTTCTTTTAAAAGGAACCTGTGATTCTGTTGTACTGTAAAGATCTTTCTTTTTAATAAGTGCAGCATCCTTTCTGTATGTAAAAATGTACTTAGCATTTAATTGTGTCCTCTGTTACTGAGCCAAGAGATTTCCTGCAGCCATTTTTTGTTAGCTATGCTGTGTCTGTGTTTTTATGGTCATGAGGCAGTGTGGCAAGGTGGGTTTCCATCAGGACAAGCACGTGGGATGGTGCCCTCACAGGAGCCTGTTTCAGATGTGCTTTGTGCCCTGGCTGTGCCTGTGCCCAGGGGCGCTGCAGGATCCTAATCATGGAATCACAGAAGGGTTTGGGTTGGAAGGGACCCTAAAGCTCGTGTTGTTCCACCCCCTGACATGGGCAGGGACACCTTCTACTATCCCAGGTTGCTCCAAGCCTCATCCAAGCTGGCCTTGAATGATTCCAGGGATGCGGCAGCCACAGCTTCTCTGGGCAACCTGTGCCAGGCCTTCACAGTCAACAATTTCTTCCTAATAAAACATCTAACCCTGCCCTCTGTCAGTGTGAGGCCATCATCCCTTGTCCTGTCACTCTATGCCCTGATAAACCATCCCTCTACAGCCCCTTCAGGTACTGGAAGGGCAATTCATCCTGCTGGCATGGAATGGTGGATAGGGACCAACCCATATTTTTGTGCCTCCCTTGCTTTGCAGGGATGGTTTTTTCATTACTCTGGGATTTTTTGTTGGGATAGGATAGACTTTATTGCTCTAGTTTTCCTACAGTGAGCAAGCAACTTATTTGCTCTTCCAGTGCCCCATGGCTCTGCAGGCAGCACTGTGGCACCTCTTGCACTGCCTCCACCTGGGCTGGAGGGTCTGTGGTCCTGAGACCCCACATGGGAACACAAGAGCAGCTGCCATGAGACACTGCTCTGCCTGAGGTTCATGGCATCTGTGCTGTGCCCATCTACTCTGCCACGTGGTACTGGGGATGCCAGAACTGTGACTTCAGAGATGTCTGGGGCTTTAAGCAAAAGAATAGGGTGTGAATCCATCCTGCTTTTCAATCTGCCCCAAAAGCCAAACAGTTTGATTACCAAGAGCTCAGCTACTTGTTTAAAAAATAAAAAGGCACATATTTTTCAAAATATTGCCAGTTAACATGTACTTCAAATGCTTAAGACAGACCCAAAACTCTGGTGTTGTCCCCAAAAGTTGTGTTCATTTAAATTTTCATGCTTTGTTCTGTGATTCTGTGAGATCTCAGCCCAACAGGAGTCAAATTGCTGCTAGGCCGAGTTTCATTTGGACTAATAAACTTTTCAGAGGAGAATGATGTACTTCTGTGAAGTTCATGTTATCAAATGGCATCTCTGGAAGCTTCCCCAAGGCTTGGAGGAGCAGACTGGGATGTGGGCAGGAGTGAGGGGTGTTGCGGGTAAATACTCTGTTGGTTTAGAGTTTTGAGGTGTGTGTAGGGACATGTGGCCCCTATTCCTAATAGATCCTTCTTAAAGTGGACTATTTCTCTCCAAGTGCTGATCTTCCCAACTTTCATTGGGTGCTTCCTGTATAAGAATCAAGTCTAAGTATCTCAAACTCCAGTTGCACAATAACATCCTTGATTTTTCACCCTCTCCCTCTGATTTATTTTTGCAGTATGATTTCCATAGCAATTCCCCCTGTCACTGCTATAAACCAATTCCTGTACGAACAGCAGATGAGAAATGAGCAATAAAAAGAAGGAAAACTGCAGCTGCTGGGTTGCAAAGCCACAAAGCAGAGGGGTGAGAAGGAAGAGGAGCAGTTCAGGGGTGTCATTTGGACTCTTTGTGTTGTAATTGACTACATTTCAGGTCGGCTGTGCCTCACTTAAATCTCTTCCTTCTTCTCAATCCGTGCAGAAGTGTTTGCACAGAGCAGGGGAATATCATACATTCCTCTGTGCAGCTTTCTCAGGGCTGGCTTTCTTCTCCCTTCTCCAAATCAGTCCTTCAGCCTTAGCAGAAAAGCATTAGGAATCCAATTTTTGAATGCTTTTGTTACCTGCATTATTCAAAATCCATTCAAGCAAATATACTGAGCCAAGGGTTTTCTTTATCTTGATTAGATGCCCCTCCTTAGCTTCATAGTCTTGAAATAATTGGAAGCTTTTGTGGATTCCACTATCTGCTCTGGAGAAAAGAGGGGCTGTATCCCAGCCTGTATTGACTGATGTGTCTTCCTGCATTGCAATAAACAGTGGCAGAAACTACAAGAAGGACTTTCCCACTGGTAAAAGCCTTCCCAGGTGTGAAGAGCAGTGGAAAGGGGGTGCTTTTCTAGGAAGCAAAGCAGAACCACGTTGTTGTTGTTCACTGTGTCCATATGAATCCTGTGCACACGTGGTGCAGGTGTCTGTGCTGGGTGTTCAGCTCCAAGGTATCCCACAAAGGGGAAAATATTTAAAAGTGATGGAACTTCCAGAATTCCTCCTCCTGAACCTGTTCAAATGAGATTTGCTGGTGCTTGCGGACGAAGCTGCTGTGTGGATGTCGCTGAGCCTGTTGGCTGAGAGGCAGAGTTTAATTTTTATCAGCTCCTCTTAGGTGGCACCCTGAAGTTTATCAAACAAGCAAAGCTGATTTGCTCTTCGTTAGTCTCAGTTGCATGAATCGGTTGCCAAGTAAACAGGATTTTGCATTTTCCTAATTACTTTCATATTTGTGTTTTACCTCTATTTGTTCTCTTGCAAAACTGGTCCTAATAATTAGTCAGGCTCCTGCTGCCTAGACCCTAAAAAAAAAAACAAAAAACAAAAAAAGGGTGGGGGGAGAGGGGAAAAAAAAAGACTTCTGAAGGTTTTTTCTCCCTTATAAATTCATTTTTGTTACAAGCATCTTTTATACATATTACTAAAGGGAGCGCACTAAGAAATGCAAATAACAGTTCTTTATTTTATTATGACAGTTAATTAATAGCAACCTGTTTTAATGAATAAAGTCACTCAGAGTCCTTCAGCACTTCCTAAGTAGAGGCCAGAATCTGTAGGGATTCTTTTTTCCCCCCCATTGTATAGCTCCAAGACTCCGAACACTATATAGGGCCTGTATAGAAATGCTCGCTAATGAAGAGGGAGGGCGAGGAACTTGTCTGCATTCAAAGATCACTGGTGAGTCATTCAGCGAGAAAAGGCCCCTTGCTAGGAATAGTCACAGTTCCGCGGCATTGTGCTGGCAAAAGGGTTTGATCAAAGGTCTCCTGCCGAGCTTGCATGGTTTCCTTTCATACGACGACCATAATTAAAACCACTAATTCTCTTTTAAAATGCTGCAGGATGCCATGTAGGCATCTGTCTGGAGTGTCCTTTGTGCTGTCGGGAGCTGTTAAGGACCAGCGCCGAGGGCTTTTCAGCGACATGCCAGTCAGGAAGGTGATTCGACATAAGGGTGCCTCTGAAGGCTTGACAGGACCTTGACTACACAATTCCAGCTGAATTTGCCCCTTGTCAGCTGCCAGTAAATAAATCTCAAAGAAGAAGGAGGAGGGGGGAAAAGCTGAAGTTTCATTACCTGATCCCGGCGGCTTTGTTGGTTTTGGCATCGCCCAGGGGGAAGCCCTCGCCCCTCGGAGTTGGGGATGGCCATTGGAGACCCCGGGGCTGTTTGAAGACCCTCAATACTTGTAACAGTTCAGCTGTTAGGAAGACAAATAAATGGAAGAGCCCATTAATCCCCTTTGGGTACTCGGTGCCTTTTGCCCTTTTATCGCAGCCTTATTAGGTTCCTACTCATCTTGAACCAGGAGGGATGAATTGAAGTTGTTGAGCGCTAATTGGCAAAGACTTTTCATCGCGGGCCAAGAACTTTCACTGACTTGAAAGTAACTTCGCTGTGGGGAGGATCGGCAAATTTTTGCCTCGCCATTAAAACAAAACCCCAAAGTGCCATTGGGACTCAGTGTGGTGGTTAAAAAAAATATTAGAAGGGAAAAAAAAAAAGAGGGAAGTGCTAAATTGTTGGGCTTCTCCTTCATGAGGGTGTTGGCAACTTATATTTGCTCTTTCAAAGAGAGTCACGGAGGTGGATGTGGCAGAGGGGGATCCATCCCGGAATGCAGTTGAAATCCACGTGTCGTGTGTGTGTTACTGAAACCTGCTTGTGGAACAGGCTTCCCAAAAGGAGTCTGGGAGATGGTCTGTGAGGGGGGACCATCGTTCTTGACAGTTTGCAACTGCTCAAGCATCAGGCAGAGCAGTGCTGAGGTTTCCATATGCCAGTGGACAATTCTGGCTGCCTTGGAGTCCTCCCTGGTTTTGGTGATGGGATTTCTGGATGAGAAGTTCTTCAGCGTGAATGTTCTCATATGAATTGGATTCAATGTTGATTAAATGTAAATGCTGTATTAATTTGGAGGTATTTATTGCCCTCTCTCCCCACCTCCCCCATTGCATGTTTGAAGTAAAGAATGAAACTTTTCCCAAGTTCTGAAAGCATCTTATACATGATAAGTGACAATGTCATGGGCCACCTCTGCCTGGAGGACACTGAGCTGGGGATTTTAGAGCACAAAATCCTATTGACCTCTGCATTCAGGAGACTCATGAAACAAAGTGCCCACATTCAGGTCAGTATCTCTCAATGGATTGCCAATCTACCTACACTGGCAAAGCCCACCCATTTCAGAGTCCTCACCATCTTTCCAAGAGCTACCAAGACTGGGAGCTTGGCATTGTGCTACGTGAGCAAACAGGCAGCTAAAGCTCCTGCAGGTGCAGGAGGGAATGAAGACATCATTGTCAATACCTTTGGAAAGGGTGTTTGGTTTGGATCTTCCCAACAAAGCTGGAGTGAGCACTGCTGGTGTTGCCTGTGCCAGGTGTCTGTGAGACCCTTCCCAGCTCTACAGCCACCAAGGGCCACACAGAGAGGATGGAGGATCCTGGTGGCACCATGTTGTCCCTTCTGCGGGAGTATTTTAGCGCTCTTGGGTATTCTGGAGTTGTAACACGTCACTATTAGTCAGACACGGCTGAACTTGGGGGACAAAACATTTAAGAGGTGCATAGGATGGTTTGGGGGGGTCTTTTTTTGTCATGTCCTTTGATTTAGAGGTAAAGCCACTTTAAAAAATGGCATCTGAAGAACTCTGCTGCTCCTGAAGCCTCCCCAGGGAGGATCTGCTCCTGTTTCAGGCCACAAGGACTTGCAGGCCCAAATCACTGCCAATTTTTTCCTAAAATTTATTATTTCTCCCTTGCTGCCTCTTGACACTTCTTGTTATATTCAAAGTTGACATTTCAATAAAAGCTTTTTTGAAACAGAGTGAAAACAAGGAATGAGTGTAAATTGGAATAACTTTATTCAGATGAGTGGAGCTTGAGTAAATTTGTGCTGGTGGAGATCTGGGTGGAGATGGTGCTGTGATTGACAATCTCCATCCATCCTTCCCTCCAGCCATCTCTCCATCTCTCCATCCATCCATCCATCCATCCATCCATCCATCCATCCATCCATCCATCCATCCATCCATCCATCCATCCATCCATCCTTCACAGCCTGCTTCTAACAAACTGGAGATGAGAACAAACCAAGGCAAACATACTCATTATCAGTGAATTTTATCAGTACATCTTTGTTGGTCAGACTGCAGCAAAACTGGGGTTTGCTGGTGAGTGAGGAATAGACACAATGGCCTTGAGGAAGATGAAGGTCAGCCTGGATACTTTATGTATATGAAGGTTGTCACTGTTGGATTAAGAGAAGTTCTCTGTAAGTGATTATTTTCTGCCAGCATTTGGGAAAAGAAAAACCAGAATTTACCACTCGATTGCAAGCTGTGGTCTGGCATGGGGAAAATGGGATTTTTTTAGAAATCCACAATCATAATTTTGATCTTTAAACTTAATTGAACTAATTCAATTAGACCATGCCAGTCTTGCATTTGATTGAAGACTGCAGTCTGGTTTTGCTGGAAGGTAAGAGTGAACTATGAATAATTCTGACTAGATATGAAAGAGGATTTTTCTCTCTTGTGGGGGCTGAGAAGGGAGGTCGGAGCCTCCTTTGGCTTGGTTATCACACGGCCCCAAAGTGTTAATTTGTGTTTTGCACAACTTATGCTGATATTTGATCAATACACCCCATCACAAATCGCATCAACTCTCCCCCAAACCTACCGAGACCTCTTTTGTGTCACGTAAAAATCATGACATGCCAAGAGGAGGATTCAGCTCCTTCACTTGCTGTTTTATTCAGGTCCATTTGGGCCACTGTCACCTTCAAATAATTCCGGAAAACATGAGAAATGTGGGCAATATGGGCCAGGTGTTTTGTCCTCCCATCTGAAAGCAGTGTCCTATCGAGGGCCCCGGCAAATGGGTGACCTCCAATATCATTGAAAATATTGAGTTTTATTGTGCTTTTCAATTCAGTTGCATCATTTATAACATTTTAATTCTTCTTGTTGTCCCTGGTGTTGAAAGCCACCAGTTTTAAGAAACCCTGGGGACCCCTGAATACCCTTTTTTTCCCCTTCTCCCAACTGGGATCTAGCTTTTTACCATTTCCTTAATGTTTGCAGCTAGAAATACAGCTTAAGTGGCATTATGCTAAGTAATTATTCTTACAGGATGTGAAATGAAACAAATTTTGCACAGCATGAAATTATTCCTGCCATGTATGGCGTTCAGTGGCAGATTTTTTCCGTTTGGACCATAAACAAGGCTCGGTGGCGACGGAACAACACGGAGAGGAGGAGGAGGAGGGGGGGGAGGAAAAAAAAAAAACACTACCAAAGGTAAGTCCTTGTAGCAAAAATATTTTTGGCTGGATCAAATATTAAACCTGCTACTACAAATTTCACGCTTCGCATTCCTAAGGCCGGTGCCAAGGGATGATGCCAAAAATTAATTGGAAATAATCTTGCTTGCCTTGTGTGCTGCATCCAGCAGAGGGCACAACGGATAAGAGATGGGTGAGATGCCGAACCCGCCGCCGCTGATAAGGCTGTTTGGAATTATTTCTGCAAAAATATGTAGCAACATGCTTTGGTGCTTATTTACATTTGAGGATGTGGTCTGGAATGGAGGGTTTAGATTTATAACTGTTCCTCCCTCCCCTTCCCCCCACCCCCCCAATCCCCATCAATACATGGGAGACTTTGATGTTTTGCCCACTTTGTGTTTCGTTAAACTGCTCGTTAAAGTAAAGGGAGCTGGTTTAATCTTTGGGTATCTTCAATTAAAAATTGAAACCTTGGCTTCTTAATAGGGAGAGGATGCATCTTGTAGTAGTGTGTTCTTCCAGCAGCTTTTTTACAAGGGTTTCTGTAGGTAAATAAAATGTTGTTAAAGAGTGGGAAAAAAAGATAAGAAGATAATTATAAGGAGAATATTGCCCCTTTTATTGATGGAAAATTATGAGTTGCTGTTTATATATAGCAAAATAGTAACAGGGAAGGGAAAGTTTCCCATTAGTTTCATGTACTATAAAATAAATCCTCAGGCATTGGAATGGACTGCCCAGAGAGGGGGTGGATTCACCATTCCTGGAGATTTTTAAACGCAGATTGGACGTGGCACTGAGTGCCATGATCTGGTAAATGGACTAGAGATGGACCAAGGGTTGGACTCGATGATCTTGGAGGTCTTTTCCAACCCAATCGATTCTATGATTCTATGATTCTATGATTGCATTTGGCAGGAAATAAGTGGGGAGAAGATGTAAGAGAAGCCTAAAACAACTTTTTCTTTTTTTTTTTTAATTGGCTAATAATTTTTTTTTAATTATTTTGATTCAGTGAATTATGCAATTGACAAAATAGGCCACGATGCTGGGGCACAACAGTGGTTTTCTAAGGCAGAATGTTGTAAATATTCTTAAATACAGTCAGTATTCAGAAACACATCTCCCAGGAACAGGCTTAACAAGACTTAAAACAGCCTCTCTGATTAGGGGTGAATTTTTTTCATAAATGATACAGGTCAGAAAAAAACCTGTTAAGATGTTCTTCCCACCCATCCTTGTTTGGAAAGCCTAATACTTCCAATAATTCCCGGTGCTTCCAGTCTCCCTTGAACAAGTGGAGTGAAGAGGGAAGGAAGAGAAGGAGGGGGAAACATGTGCTAGAAGAAGTAGAACAGCACAGTCTTTCTCAAACAACTGAAAAATGTATTTCATGCTGGTTCCTTCCAGTTTCACAACATCTAAATAGGTGCTGCCTTGGAACAAGTCAACATTTGAAGCAAACAAACCTCAGAGCTCAATCTGTGCAAGAAAAAAACCAGAAGTCTGTTTTCATGCTCCAGCCTCTCCCTATCTTGTTTCAGGGGTTTTGTTTAAATCAACACTTTCCAACTGTGTAGATTTTAGCTGGAGGTTTTTTTCCTTGCTTGTTTGTTTTGGAGAGGAGGGGGGTTGTAATTTCCCAACGTATGGGAGATAAATGAGATGTTTAAAGCGCCTCAGTGGAGTGGCATAAAAGCTGGGAAATCAGAGAGATTGTAAATCTATGTTTGTTTTAGAAATAAAATAAAATAAATCAAGCAAGAGCAGGTTAGAGCTGCTAATACTGAGCTGATTAAGAGCAGCAGTTACATAAAAAGCAGCTAGAGTCCATATTGTAAGTAAGTATTATTGCAGCCATGAGAAATGCAGCTCCAAAGCTTTTAAGGGCTGGTGTGGCTTTATTTTTTTCTTCTTAATTTTTTTGTGAATTAAGTGCTGATGAAAGGTATGGGATTGACAGCTTTGCAAACTCAGTGCTGCTGTTTAATCACATAACCCTCCTACAAGACCTGCAGGAGCAAGTTGTCCCAGACCTCTGTTGTCTCTCTTTTTAGGGACAGAGATCAGTGAGTCCCCTCAATCCAGGCTAGTAGAGTCCAGGATCTATTTGTAGATCCCAACAAGGGGAAAGCATCCAAGAATTTGCTAAGCTGCGAAGTGGTGGAGTCACCATCCCTTGAAGGGATTTAAAAGCCCTGTGGATGTGGCATTTGGGTACATGGGTGAGTGGTGGCCTTGGGTTTGGGGGAATAGTTGGGCTTAATGATTCTCATTCTTGCCATCCCAAGCCACTGTGCAATCTTTGGGTTGGCACAGGTGTCCCTCAGCCCCCAAATGCCTCCCACACCTTCTGGAGAGTAGTGAGCAGTGGAAAGTCACAGCTCTAACAAGGCAGGAAGGCCAGGGGTGCTGCTGTTCTGAGGTGACTGAACTGAAACTCCCAGAACTGGAGGTGCAGAGCCTGAGGAGGAGGGAAAGCTGCTCCTGCCCTTCCCTTTGGTGGAGTTTCACCCAATAGGCTGGAAATGTGCAGCAGACTTGGCAGGTGGTTCTTTTTGTCCTTAGAGGGAGTAAGAGATGTGGAGACTGAGTGAACCCATTACAGGAGGTTTTGTATCCCCTCCTCTTGGTAAGGACAGGCTGGCTGCTCCCTCCAAGCTCATGGCACCTGGATCCTTCTCTGCTAAATTGCTTCCACTATTCTGTCCACATCCTTCACCAGAGATCTTCCCTCTGCAGCTCTTCCTCCAGCATCAGCCAAGGGGAATACTGGACTGTCCCTCTCCCACTGAGTCATCCAGGTTGATGGTAGTGGATATTTCTACCACTCACATGGCAGTGGCAAGCAGGAATTACTACTGGGAATTATAGAAATTATTTGAAGTCAGTTTAGGTTAGACTAGGTCATGTTTTTTCTGCTGTGGAAACATTTCTTGTGATGCTGCATTCACCAGCAGTGAAATGATTTGCCTCGTCTGGAGCATTATTTGACCCTTTTGGTTCCAAAGGCTTCTTTCTTGTAGGACCCTTTCAAAATGGAAACTGTCCTTGTTCAAAATTAGAACTCATACATTTTATTTTTTTAGGAAAAAAATCCCCTCCCCCTGAATTTTCAAACCCAAATTCTGAAAATATAAAATCCTAATAATGATATGTTTGATTCTTTTAAAAAGATAAATTTCTAATGCATTTCCTGTGGCTGAAATGTCCTGAAATCGTGCTGAATACAGCAATGGGTTTGGTGTCCCAGGACTATTTAGATTTAGATAGTGGTTATTCAAGATGTTCTATGTACTTTCACCTTCCACTGCAAACATTATTTGAGGTCCTTTTGGGGACAGGTGGTTGTAGTTCTCAGTCCTTTATTGCTAAAGCAGAGAAACACAAAAATATGGGAAGAATAAAAATGAGTTTACTCACCTTTTGTTCTTCTCCAGGGTCATGAACATCATGGTGGGAGATGGTGGAGAGGGAGAGGACTTTGCTTGTGCCCAAACTGTCACTGCTGGCCCATGGTCCCCAAAACTGCCCTACAGCTCCTGTCTGCCAGGAACCCCACCATGGCACTGCTCTCCCATTCCCCCTCACCCTGAATGGAAACCCTTCCATGGTTTCCAGTCATGTCCAGCTCAAGCTGGAAGGTAACTCTGGAAGGTCAGCAGATCTCTGCAATCCTAAATTCACATCTCTGCAATTCCCTACAGTTGCCTCTGTTTCCTCAGCTTCACTGATGTCTCATGGAAAATGGGACATATTCCCACCTGATTTCTGACTGGATCTCCAGGGTGGGAGCACTGCAGGATGAGGACACCTGTCCAAACATCCCTTCACATGAACCCTTTGCATCTCAGCCTCCTCTCTTCCCAACAGCCCAGGGAAGCCTCTCCTGGAAGGACCCCAGGCTGCATCCCAGCCAGCACAGCAGTGGGTGATCCATCCCATCCCAAGGCAGCAATCCTGGAGGAATCCAGGGGATTGCATGGTTGGGACTTCCCTTCTCTCAGTTCATGCTAGAGGAAGCCCAGGGCAGCAGCTCAGATGGGCATCTCCAGTGTGGGAAATCCCACCCAAGGTGGCAAACCCTTCTCTAGCTGGAATTTGCATTTTCTGATCACAGAAAATAAGTAAATAGCCCCATTTAGCTCTCCTGGTGTACAAGGTTGGGAAAAAACCCCAGGATTTATACAGATGTGTATAAGCTAAATATTGAAATATGACTGAAACAACATTTTAGAGCTCAGGCCCACTGGTATATTCCACTCCAAGCAAACATTCAACATCAACTGGCAACTGCCTAGAAGAAAATATAAGAATAGAGACAGCAGGAATAAGTTACAATGGGCCAATTGAGCTGTTTTTAAGAGAAGAAAATAAGTGCAATTGCTGATTTCTTTGGCCTTGTTCTCAGCTGTTTTGTGCCACAGCAAAGCCTTGTGCTGACTGTGCATGGGCTTAGCTGCTGCACAGAGGGGAAAAAAGGATCTTCTTGGCTTTTATTTTGTTTTAGTGGCATCTTGTCCTGAGCAAGACAGTGCCCAAAAGCCCTGGTCAGAGCAGAGATGGAGTGGGAGGGATGCAGAGAGTCCCAGGAGGGGAAGTCTCAGCTAATGCATAAGAAAATAAATGATCTGTGGTCAGTGATGAGGCACAGGCAGTTTTTGTGAGTCCCTCCTGTCCCTTTGGTCCCTCTGAGGAAGGCTTGGTGTGCTCAGAGCTGTCCAGGTGCACTGAGCAGGTGGCTGCACAACTCACCTTGGGATAGCTGGGAGAAACAAGTGGTGTGTCCTGATTCATCCTGGTGGCTGATGAGGAGAAAATCAGGATTGAGTGTGTAAATGCATCTCCAGAGCTCAGGTTTCACCATGGGACATGAAGAACTTTCCAAAATGGTATGTTGCTTTCCATTGAGACATGTTGGTGGAGCATTAGCCTGGAGGAAATTCATCATCTGTCCCTGCAGATGCAAAGGATGTCCAAGGATGCTGTGGTGGAGCAGAGGTTTGTGCCCATGCAGTGTGTGTCACCTTAGGGTGACAGAAGGTGTGGCAGGATAAGCCATACCAAAAGTCACCCTGGCAAGTCTGTACCCACCTTTGTGCAGGTGAGAATTACTCCCCACATATTCCTTGTGCAGCTGCC
>JAWWEV010000167.1:60513332-60527090 GCA_035583235.1 Hafferia zeledoni | reverse complement strand
AGTGGGGTTGGATCAAGGGTTGGACTTGATGATCTCGGAGGTCTTTTCCAACCCAATCCATTCTATGATTCTATGATCTTCATGTCCCTCTGGCTTTAATTCACAGCCAACCCATGGTGACACCTCCCTGGATGAGCTGCCACCAAGTGCAGGTAAGAGGGCTGAAACTGGGGCTGAATACCCTGGTTTTTAAATCTTTGCAGCCCCTTCTCTGAATGGCACAGTTACATCTGGCTGGTTTTGCTCATTTTCAGTTTAATGTAAATACCAGCCCTGGAAGTCATTTGGGAGGCTTGTATATGCTAATAGTTTGTAGCTGAATTATTATTGTTTTTTTACATTAAACAATAATATTGATATTTTCAAACTTTGCATGCCAAACACTGAAATTGAATTAAGTATTGTTTAAAATAACAACAATATAAATTTGTTTTAAATGAATTTAGTGTCATTTCACTGTTTGAAATGTAATGTGGGAAAATATTACTGCTGGGGCAAGAGTAAATATCTAAGTCTGTTAATTTTATTGAAGTAGTGGATAGATCCACATGAACTATTTCTCTGTGTGTTTGGTTAATATTTTATTGAAAATTGGTGTTAGCTCTAACTAATGAAAATCCAAACTCACTTCACATATGAAGGTGTAAAATGCATCCAACAACTTAATAACCCGTTAAATTCAATGGAATTTTTTATGTTAAAATAAAAAATAAGGTGTTTCAAAGGGATGCATAAAGAGTGGGAATTGCCCAAAACAAGTCAGCCCTTATTCTGAATTAACAGGGATGGAAAAGGGGGATGTACAGCCAAGATCCATCATTATCCAGCAATTGTCAGCACCATTTGTTTGAAAGGATGATGTAAGAAAGCCCAGAAAATAATTACATGAATCTGTACTTCTGAAATAAATGCTTTCCATGTGTCAACATTGGAACATTTTGCAAAGGGCAGCGGAGTTTGCTCCATTTTACAGGTGGTGAAACCGAAACACGGAGTGGGAATGTTGTTTGCCTGGGCTCACCCTGCCAATGGCCAGGACCAAATCCCTGTCTCTCCACAGCTAATCCAGTGCCTAAGCCAAGATGGTCTCCTGCTTCAGGAAAATGCTTCCTTTGTAGGTAGCACTTGAGCACATGTTAAAGTCAAGGGGACTTAAACGTCTGCTCCAAGTTAAGCCTATACTTAAGTACTTTCCAAACAGAGGGTAAACTTAAACCCATGGTAAAGCGCTTTCCTGAATCCGGGCAAAATCTGTCCAAAGGGCTTGATTCTTCTAACTGCCATAATTAATGGTGTGGAGAAGTTGAATTCTGGAGATTTCTATCTCTTTCGGTCCTTTGCTTTGTTGTTGCTTCCCCAGGTTTTCCATAAAAAATTTTTAGCAGGCCTCCTAAACTTGGCTCTGCATGTCCTTCCTATCCAGATGAAATTCCAGCATTTATTATTACTGTTTTATTGTGGATCCTGCTATGCTTGAGACCCATATGCTTTTACTTGATTATCAACTCTCACATCTGTGTAATGTGAATAAATGTACTTATTAAGAGAGGACCAACAGTCCTTAGTCCAACAACACAGTGAAAAATATCAGGAAGCCTAACCCAGTATCGTGTTGGGTTTGTTGACCTCAGCTAAAACCATGTCCTTGCTGCTTTGTGGTGTTTCTGAAGTTATGAAATTGCAGTCATGGCAGATCAGGGTACGCATCTTGTTTGACAGAAGGCAGGGGGAATATCAAAGTGCTATTCTTCCTTCCAGCATATTATAACTGCAGGGTTTGCACTCAAGAACCCATCAAAATGCAACTTGTTTCTGTGTAACACCGATAACAGTTCAGTCGTGCTGAGGGAGAGGTGTGTGTGGCCTCAGTCCTACAGCAGACAATTTGATCTATGGGATGATCATGGTGCAGAAGGGCTGTTCCCTGTTAACCTGGGCTCAGGATCTCAGCTGCTGCGTGGGGTGCTGTCTTTGCTTCAATCAAGGACTATAAAAAGCAGCAGGTTTTATATCAGGGCCCAGACAGGCAAAGCTTTACACGTTCCCTGTTACTGCAAATCTGCTTGGAGCTGGGAAGATGCTCCAGTGTACAATCATTCAGGATTCCTCTTGAGTAGCCAGTTAGCAAATTTTAACACTAATAATGGTTTCAACTCTATTGTAAGAAAGGCAGAGAGCCCCCAGACTGCACATTTTCATGGTCAAAAGTAACTCAATGCTGGTGTCTAAAGCAGGTGAAATCAGAGTATCATAGGATCATACCACGGAATCACAGAATGGTTTGGTTGGAAAGGACCTTCAAAATCACCCAGTTCCAGCCCCACTGCTGTGGGCAGGGACACCTTCCACCAGACCAGGTTCCTCAGAGATCCATCCAGCCTGGTTTTGAACACTTCCAGGGTACTCAACACTTCCAGGGTGTAGGACAGCTCAAGGGTTTGAACATGTAAAATGTGGGGGATTTCTTTTAAAGGAGGTGCAGAAGTTATTTAGAATTTCCATTGTTCACCAGTGAGGAAAAAAAAACCCCAAACAACCAGTCAGGAAGGGATTTAGACCTGAGCAGACAAATAACAGCTTTGAAAAGGGTATATGGAGTGAAATGGAATGTGTTAGGAATGGGGGAAGGGGTAGGTCAGGTAAAGAAGCCACGTCTTGAAGGTTTGGAGATGAAGGTCTGAAGTTGGGGTATGAGACTGAGAGGATATTGTACAGTAAGGAAAAGAAAAAATAAAAGGCTCACTAGACCCGTAAATGAAAAGAAAAAGAATGGATGGGTCTACCACGCAATAAGCATAGGTTAGGGATTAGTATGTGTCATCCAGACATTGAAGAGACAGTACCTTGGCTTTCCCCAGGGATGAAGATGGATAATGGGAATGAGTAAACAGAATGGGAGAAGGTCATGTGCAACCTGCAGAACTCCAAGTGCTTCATATATTCGAGTCTGTAAGCGTCAAATCAGCCCTGGGAGAGAGAAGGAACTGACACGTGAAATCACCATCCCGGTGGCAAAGACTCTCAATAAACTGTTCAAAGCCTGAGGACTGTGCCCTGAGCAGCTGACTGGGAAGTAGCACACATGACACCTGTAATAAAGGATGGAGCAGCTGCTCAAAAGTGATTAGGGAAAGTCCTGGCTGTACCTCAATACTATGCAGTGCTTTAGAGTAGCTTTTTAAATAACTGAACATGTGAAGGCACATGAAAATGGGATAAATGCAAGCTGGGTTTGTGAGAGGGATAGTGTTGGGTTCCTTGGAGAGCTTTCGTTGAGCAGAGCTTAAGAACAGTGTGATGCCCCAGACTAGCTGGGCTCCTCCAAGAATTGAATATATTGTGATGTGCAGGGAGTCTGTGATGACAGTGGAGAAGGTGAGGATTAAAATCAGTGTTTTCTCATGGGTCAAAGAGTGTTCAAAGAGGCAGGGATAGAGTGTGACTTGGGAAGAAGAAACGAGGAGATGGGAAGTGGTTATGGAGTTATTTAAGCTAGTGAAACACAGGGCTGATAGAAAATTTGGGAGCGTTGCTGATTTGGATCAACACACAGAATTTGGGTATTGTGAAGTACAAAGTCAATGCACGTTGGGACCAATAATAGAAGTTGCTGCCTTAACCCGTGGACTCTTCAGCTTGAAAGACAGACATAGAGAAAGACTGTGTTAAATGCTTAGGGAATGAAGAGGGGCCACTGTGCAACCTGGCTGTGAGCACAGCAACCACAGCCCTCGAATATATCCATTTCATTGCAGAACTGTAGCAGAGTTAATATTGCTGCAGGAGGCACGAAGGAAAACGTAAGTGGGACAGTTGTGGTTACCCATGTTTAAGATTCAGACTGGCAGGGTTACTGGGGTGACTGGGGAAATGGAGAACCTATTTTATGAAAGAAGGCTGAAAGAGCAGGGCTTGTTCAGCCTAATAACATGAAGGCTGGGAAGAGATAGGCCTGCTCTCCAGAAATGCATCGAGGGGGGGGTAAACACTAGGGAGGGATAAGAGCCATATAAGCTGAAATGCTGGCACAAGAACAAATAGGCAGGAACTGGCTCTGAATAAATCAAGGCTGGAAGTTAGAGGGAAGCTTCTAACTGACAGAGGAAAGGGGCTCTGCAACAGACCCCACCAGTGTAAGCAGGACAGGAATAATTCAATAGTTTTAAGATGGTGTTTGATAAACTGATGAAACCTGTGCAGTTTTGTTCCCTGTGGTGTGAAGAACCAGGTGGCCCAGACTTAGAACAGCCCTTAAAATTCTACAATGAATTTAACATCCTAAGATGCATATGACAGATAATATATGTCAGGGTAATTATTTTAGGCTCTTTGCAGCCTCTGGCAAGCTCCAATTACCTGGAGTAGCAGCACAGGAGGAAGGTGGAGCAGGGCAAGAATCAGTTCCTGTTCCCTACTACAAGGATTGTAACTACACTTAGTCATGAGAACAATGTGCTTGTGCTCTGCTGGAGCCCAAGATTTTTTATGTTCACTAGTAAAGGCTTCCTGCATCATCCATGGTGCCCATCCTCAGAACTGCGAGTCTTCCATGACTTCAGTAGGAACAGAATCCCAGCAGCCAGCAAAGCATCTGGAAATTGTCACCTGAAATTCTCTGTTCTGCAACACTTCCCTGGCCCTGTTGAGTCCTGTGGATAATTGAGGCGGGTTAGGGATGGATGTTACCTTGAAAGGTTGCAGCCAAAGTGTGACATATTTAACTCCAGGTCACCCGGTGCCCTACAAATGTTCCCAACTATCCCCCAGAGGTTTTTACCCTCCTCAGAGACTGTTTCTCAAAGAAAACCCTCCTGAGACTGCAGGAGTTCTGCAATCTGCTGCATTCTAAAATGATCAATTAAAACACTAAGTTTGCATAAGGTAAAGATAATCTGATGCAAACCACCTGAAGGTCACAGAGCCTGAATATAAGGTCACCAAGGGATCTCCAGGTTCATGTCATCAGGTGGAAGAATAACGAGGGATGTGTTTTGACAATGTTTATGTTTAATTTAACAATTAACACTGGCCTCACCTATTGATCTTTAAGCAAACATTCGTTATGGTGCACAATGACATTGTAGTTAGCAACTTTGGATTGGATGAGTTGGTTTCAGCTGAGCTGCATTAAGAAATGCTAATTGCAACAGTCTTGAGGAAGGAAAACTGAAACAAAAGGGGAAGCCACACATCTTTGATGAATGTCCTTGCTCTGGACAAAGATGCCACTACCAGGGACCTTAGAGGTGAAATGGTTGTTTTATTTTTCCCACTGGGGTGATACGTAGTTAAGTCTTATCTTGTTGTCAGCTCTGAATGAGGTTGATAATTTTTTACTTTACCAAACATAATTTAACTCACTTTCACATTGATGTGACTATTACCAGTCTTCAGCTTTCATTATTCCTGTGTAGGAGAGTGCAAGTCAGCTGGCACAGAGGCCTGAGGACCCTGAATGGGCAAGCACTGCAGGAAATTCCAAATACACTGTCAGGCAAGCCTATGGATGGAGCAACGTGAAATGAGGGCTGTGCTCTTTTATTATCAGGACTATCCATACTCCAGGAGAGCTCAGAGGTGGAGTCTGAAGCCATTTGCTGCTCCCTTCTCCAAATATGCATGTCCACCTCCTCCCTTGTACCCACTCCAGGGTTCCTGTAGCTCTGCTGTGAACCCAAAAATACTTAAAATTTGTGCAGATCAACCAGTACAAAGGAAGAAGAGGAAAATTGCATCCCTGTCCTTTATTGGCAGATGTGCTGTTGGAGATGGGCTTAAAGTGGTCCTGAAACCATACCTGGGTTGCTGTGCTGTGTGTGCCAGACCACCAAAACATGAGGAATTCTCTGGGAAAATTTCAGGTGAAGTAGGTAGGATGCTTGGAATGAGCAGGAGGAGTTAAACTGCAGAACTGAGGTGATGGATCTGGTTGGTCAAAGTCATGGTGCAGGCAGGAGAGAACCAGAGCCCAGTATTCAGCAGTCCCAGCTTAGTGACTCTCCTAGAAGTCTTAACCATTATAAAAAGTGATGGACATTGGTTGCATCTGCTCTGGATCCATCCTGGTGAGTGACTGATTTAGTATTTCTTATCGAGTTACTCCTCACAGCTGAACCTTAGTGATGACTTCCCTGAAAGAAGTGGGGCTTGGTATAGAGTTGCCTGGAGGGCTGGGAGGTAATGTAGTGTTTGGAGAGCAAGACAACCTGTGCTAGATCAAGGAAAGGAATCGGTATTTTGGACAGACTGCAGGAGAAGGAGAGGAACTGGAAAGAGAGGGAAGTCAGAGAGGTGACAGCAGAATAGAAATAGATATTTTAGTAAGGGAGTGAGTGAGAAAAGGGCTGACTTGAAAGCCTTCTCTGGAAGCTTCCTAATCTACTATTTTTATAACCTTCCCCTGACCCTTTTTTCCTCGTGTCCTCAATTATTTGGGGTAAGCATTGTCCCTGTCTTCGTTAGCTCATCTATATGTGCATGCCACCTAATGACATCGGTGAGCTACTTAATCCTAGTCTGTCAGTGTCAGCCTGGATTAATTTACTCCTCTTCCGCACTGACTGTCACTTGGGTGAGTGTCTCCTGCACCTTTTCTTTCCCTCTACTCTTTTTTTCCCCCCTTTGCTCATGCCTTGGGCAGAGGGGCCCCGTGGCTGAAGTGCCCCCTGTGACATTCCACCAGATCCCCCCTGGCCACTCTGGACGCTGCAGACGTGTCCTCTTTGTCTGCTACCTCCATCTTAATTCTTTATCTGCTTACGCCGTGTGTCCCCCCCTCCCCATTACTGACCTTGTGGATTAATGTATAGGATGGGACTGTAAGCTTTCTTGAAGGCTGGGTGAATTGTGTCCTCAGCTCCCCATCTGTCGACATCGGCCCTTATTGCCTTCTGCACAGTGACACGGACGCAGCTGAGACTTCATAGGCAGCAGATGAAAGAGCTGGGTGGAGGGTTTGTTTGGTGTGTTGTTTTGGTGGTTTGTTTTTTTCTGTTTTTCTCCCTCTTTTATAATTTTTTTCACAGGGAATTTCCAATTTGGCAACTGGTCTCTACCAGTGGCTTCCTTGTGGGTGTCTTGTTTAATCAAGGGATTGTGAAGTGTGAATATTAATCAGCTCTATTTAAAGAAGTTGGAGACACGAGATGTGTAGTTGCTGTGGTAATGTGGAAGTCGAGGTGCAGTCAAGAGTCTGGTTTGTGTGGCTAAAAGGAAAGGCTAAACATTTTGGGACTGAAAGAGAACAGAAGATGAGACTACAGGATGAATAACTGGGAGAGAGCTTCTTGTTCTGGGGATATTAAGGTCTCTTCCAAAGCTACATTGGGGAAAGCCTTTCCACAGGTATATGGGGAGCAAAGCCCTCCCTTGGCCAGATGTAACCCCCTGGGAGAAGGCACAGAAACAGGGACTGTCAAAGGTACTGGGGAGCTCCTCCTCTGGCAAGAGAATTGGAGCATCCCATGGAAACACAGTGTTTATAGCAACCAAAAGAGTGGCTATCCCCTTGCAGGGTGTCTGTTTTGTGAGGAGGAAAAAGCAGGTGGTGCCCAGACTCATGATCAGGGTCTCAAGACAAGGCAGTCACATGTAGTGCTGATTATTCATGTTGGATCTGTGGGGCACTTTCTGGTGGCCTGGGGTTTGAGATTGTTTTTCCTGATGCCACTATTTCTCCACAGAGCCCTGGCTGGAGGTGTGCAGAGAGCCAGCTTCCCTCTTTTGTTTCCAGCTCTTACTTTGCATTAAAAGATGATGAAAAGCTGCTTGAAAATACATTTAGCATTTTCCTTGCAGTCAGCTTTGTAGCACGACTGCCGTGTGCTTTGGTGCAAAGAATTACATGTTGCTCTTCTTGAATGTTTACTTTGGCATTTCTCTCCTCTCTTGTGCTGGATCTGCCACCCCCCTGCCAAACACACACAATCTCCTGCTCCACTTAGGAATTCCACAACTGGGTTGTTCCCTCCAGGAAGATTTTTTGTGCCATTGGTTATTTTGCTGTTTGGAATAGGCAGTTGGATGATTTGGAATTGGGGCTTCATGTGTGTGAATGGGAATGGTACTGGAGTTGGCCAGGACTCAGCCAGGCTCACCAGGTCATGTTTAAAGCATTTTCTCTGCTCTGTTTTGAAGCTCACGGAGTTGAGCTGGTTTTGACTAGCCAGGAGTGTGGTCACATGCTGCTAAAAGTTAGGAAATGCCATCAAAACCCCCAAACCCCAGACTGTTCTGCTAAGGAAAAGAAGTGTAAGGAGCCAGTTCAAGCACCAGCCCCTTTGTCACCTGTGCCACTCACTGAGTAAATAATAAAACTCCTTGACCAACACTGACCAACAGCAGAGACCACCAAGGTGATCAGGGCACAGAGAGCCTGAGAGTCCTCCTGGGTTTGTTTGGCCAGAGGAAGGGGTAGCTGAGAGGGCATCTACCAGCTGCCTTCAATGAGTTAGTGGTCCTAGAGTAGACCGACTGTTCTTAGAGTCACACTGCCTAAGAACAAGGGGCAACAGCATCATGGAAAATTCCAGTCAGCTATTACAAAACAATTATCCACATGAGGGTACTCTGGACCAGGGGATCAGGACCTTATGGGACCTCCACATGCACTGTGGAAGCCAGGTGGCCATCCAGCTCTGAGACAAGGGTTTGGTCCCTGACTGTCTTTTATTTGCATTTAGACATAGCTGTAAAAAGCAGTGGCTTTGTAACAGAGAAATGACCTCTCAATGGATAGAGCTCCTACTGCTCATTGAAAAATAGAATTTCTGTCCCATGGGAAATTCTGGTCTTTTCATATTTGTTTTCATCTCAAATTGGAACAGATAATTCCTAAAAAGAATTGATTTGCAAATGTCAGAGTGTTTCATGTTGACATTTTAAGACAAAATGAGATATTTTTGCTTGAATCAGGTCATGATTTGCCTCTGCCTGAGCAGCTTCTTGCTTACAGGAGCTGTAGCTCCGTTTCCTGTGATCCCAGGAAAACCCACCACTGCCTAAACTGCATCTCCCATCTATCTGTCTTTATTTCTTCCAACAGCTGATTACTTGGGGGAATCAGGAGTCTCCCAGTGTGCATGTGCTGTCTGAAGCAGATACAGAAGAAAACAAGAACCATCAGATTTCTGACTGGAACATTTTTGGGAAACAATTTTTCCCTGCTCTTGGTTTGAGCAAAATCTCATTTTCTAGAGAGAGAGTAGTTTGTTTCCCCCTTTTTTTTTTCCTAAGGAAAATGTTCAGTCAGTTCAACATGCAATAAATATTATATTTAATATATTTATGTGTGTGTAAGGTGTTTCTTCTCTGCTTTAACAAAGGCTGCAGCCACATTCTGTTCTCATTTCCCACACATGAGCTCAGACTTTTCCCAGTTGCTTTCAGTGGGATTAATCCAGGCACAGAGACATAGCCAGGACTAAATTTGGCCCAAAGAAGAGATTTATTGTCTTTAGTAAAAACACAGAGATGGAGCCACAGCTGGTACAAACCAAGGAAATCAGTGGAATTTGGATGACTTATACCTGCCGAGGTTCAGCCCCAGAAATATTAATAACTAACTACCTGTAGTGCTTACAAATGCATTTCAGGGCTGCTTTGGGTAGAAGACAGCACATTTTCAAGCTTTTCACACTTTTTGGTCTGTGAGCATCATCCCTTCTCCCATTCCTTTTCTGTTTGTCCAAAGCCTCTGCAATATCCACCTGCAGATCTTTCTGTGCTCCAAACCCTGCGTTCTGCAAAGTCACTGTGAGCTGAACACAGGCATCTGAGGACATAATTCGGCCTTAAATTTGGTAGCACATTAGGAGCATGTTAATTGCCTGGGGTGACATCCAGCTGACAGATGATTTGATGGTAACCACGTTTAAAATTCTATCTCCTAAATAAATGAGGGATGGGATCGATAGCCTTGCTCTGTTACCAGGAGGGCTGTGGAGCACCACTGTGATTTTGACTTTGCTGTTTTCTTTGCCAACTAATTACGACCAAAATGACATACCAGGTGATCCTCGCTGGTTCCTGAGGCACTTTTATCACCACCTCTCAGGCACTTTTCCCAGAACCAATGGCTTTTGTCATCTGCTTCTCTGGTTTCCTGCTCATTACATTTGTTGACAAGTGGAGAAAAGGAGGCTCAGGGGGGACCTTCTCCCTTTCTCCAACTCCCTGAAAGGAGGTTGTAGCCAAGTGGGGGTCAGGCTCTTCTCCCAGGTAACAAGCAGGACACTGAAGTTGTGCCAGGGGAGGTTTGGATTGGATATTAGGGAAAATTTCTTCACTGAAGGGGTGATCAGGCACTGAAACAGGCTGTTCAGGGCAGTGGTGGAGTCACCAACCTTGGAAGGATCTAAAAGATACAGATGTGGCACTTGGGACATGGTTTAATGGTGGGCTTGGCAGTGCTGGGGGAATGGTTAGACTCGATGATCTCAGAGGGTTTTCCCAACCTGAATGATTTTGTGTTTCTAAGTGCTCAGATGAGCTTCTCCAAGTCTTGTCCTTGCTGTTCCTTGCCTGGCTGAGGTGTTTCCTTCTCCATGCCAGGGTGGGTATATATTTAAAATATAACTCACTTGATTGCTTGATCAGCTTGTTTGCTGATGAAGGTATCTACACAGTGAGAGAATGTCAATCAACTTAATTGCATGTGCAAATTCCACTCTGCATGTGTAAACACGGGATCTGTGTGTGGTTTAAGTCTCTGCACTGGGAAATTGGGCTTTGCTACCTTTTAAATACATTCATTAAGAATTTGTATGTCTATTCCTACAGGACAATGGAAAATGGCCTCAAGCTGCAGCAAGGGGAGGTTCAGGTTGGATAGCAGGAAAAATTTCTTCACTGAAAGAGAGGTCAAGCATTGGAATAGAGTCCTCATGGAAGTGGTGGGGTCACCATCCCTGGAGGTGTCCAAAAAACAAGCAGACATGGCACTTTGCAATGTGGTTTAGTGGGCATGGGGTATTTAGTTGAAGGTTGGACTGAAGATCTTGGAGGTCTTTTCCAGCCTTAATGATTCTTTCTGTCAATGTTGCCATGGATAAAGTTACTGCCAGGAAAAAATGTTAGGATGAATTAAGGCAGGAATGATATCTGTGCAGCAAGGACAGACAGGGCTGGGTGTCACATCCCACAGCCTTGGGCTGTGAGCAGGGAATGGACAGTTGGGAAGGGTTAATGTCCCATTTACATGACTGAGAAGAAACAACTACGGGAAATGCCCGGTTTACTCTGCAAAAAGTAAAACAGATGTGGATTGGGAGGTTCAGGGGGACAAAAGACTCACAGATAACTCGAAGCAGTATAACCAGAAGAGAGAACATCTATTTCAGTGGCCTGCTAAACCTCAGAGGCCTTATATCTGTATGGCCAAATCTCTGCATAGTTGGTTAACTCTGCCCTCATAAAAGGAGTTCAGTGAATTTCTCTCTGCACAATCTTTGGATGAGATTTTCTTACTTTGCCCAAACACTTTCCATGGGAAGTTCTCTACTAAATCAAAGCAGACATCCCTCTAGCCCTCTCTCTGATAGTAGCCAGCACCACTTGCTTCAGACTAAGGTGAAGCAAATCCTGCAATGGGAAGCTAAGGAATAATTTGCTGTAGATAAAGTTACTTTGCTCCGAGGTTATCTTCAGCCACAAAGCAGAATTCCTGCTATCTGATCCCTGGCAGCGTGAATCTTTGCTTGCCACTCTGCAGGAGAATGAGATCTCTCTATTGTTCCTGGTCTCCCACATCCATCTTTTCTGCAGGATGGATGTACCTTGTCCCTAGATGGAGCTCTATGTCACTGGTGTGCCAGCCCCTTCCTTTCACAGCTTATTGTCAGCAATATTGCAATTTGCTGCCTGTTGTTCTCCCTGGTGCTCAGTTCTGCTTCTGCCTTTTTTTTTTTTTTCCTGGGGATTTTTGTGCTTGGAAAAAAAAAAAAAAAAGCAACAGAAAAGCAAAAGAAAATTATTGTGTAACCCCCAGTACGGGAATCTGATTAGGAACAGACACAGCCTTCCAAAGAGGCCTGGGAGAGGTAGGGGCAAATTCTCTGAGTTACTTTGAAAATTGTCATGCATTATATTGCCATAAAATAACAATCAGGAGCTGGAAGAACTAGGATTATTCCCCTGAAAAGCCACTTCTCCCAAACGGCAGCACTGCATTAAACCAGTTGTGTACATAATATTTCATTAGAAATAATATTGTTACTAACAGATGTCCATTTTCAGCAGAGCCAACGTAGATGGGATTTTATTGTTTCTCACTTCCACATAAATGGATCTTGAGCAGTGGTAGCCCAGATTATGAAAAGCAGCAATTAAATGTTAAAGCAACAAAGCTCAGGTTAACCATCTCCCCCAGAAACTTGTCTTTCTTCCCCAAAGCAGGTGAATAAGAAAGGCAGGGGTTTGAAGTGTTAACCTGCTGCAGGTTTTGGAGTTGTTTTCTAGGCTGGGTCTGCCTCCTTTTCAGATCCATACAAACAAACCTGCAGATTTGTGTGTGTGTGCACGAGTAACCCAATTTTTGCCTTTCATACTTTGCCCAGATTAGAGGCCAATGTGGTGGCAAAACAGCCAAGCTGGAGTGGGGGCTTAGTTTTTTCAGTATTTGATGTAACAGGTAGATAGACATGTCCCCTCATGGGAACAGGTTTATTTGATGCAGCTCAAACATTTTATTTATTTACTGATGGCCACAGTCTTGTTTTGATGCAAAACTCTGCCTGCCTCCCCCACCCCCCCTTCCCCTCCTGCCTTCCCTAGAAGTGACATGATCAAAAGCTATTTCTTCTTCAGAGTGATTTCCAGTAACCTCCGGAGCAGTTTTTTTAATTAAATAAACCTCATCTTGTCTAGCTTTCTGGTCAGCATTTTGAACCCCCTGCAGATGGGTCTGAAGGATTAACAGCAAATCCTCCTCGACCCAGCTCAAGCAGATGGGCGGCATGTGTCTGATAAATACTAGGACAAGGTCTGCTTCCTCGTGTTTCCAACAGATAGACGGTATACCCTGTAAATTAAATTTAAAATGGTGGCCCTTTCAACCCGTAGAATAGCGGAGGAAAAGGAATACAAATGATATGAATTTCCTATTTCCAGCACATTTTCACCTCCCGGCCACTGAGTCAAACATCACCTGTTGGGTGAAGTGGTACCTCCGGGGAAGGTTAGGTCAGGAAAATGCTGAACTTGGGGAGAGCACAATGCTGTGAGTCCCCATTCCTGACTGCCGCACCTCTTTGCTGATGGCTTTTATTTGCATATCAGTTCGCAGAGCATCCTCTTTCCAAATGAATGTCTCTTTAACATTGGCACCCATAGGGCTGTTGCAGGAGAGGCAGCCCCGAATTCCTGGCTGTGCAGGGAGGTCAAAGGCTCTGCCTTGTGCATGAGTGACCTGAGCAGAGAACGGGCCATTTCCCCCCCTATTCATTTGCAAGGGGCAGGATTGCTAAACCTGGCTTCGGGGGACAAGGACGAGCCTTGGGGGCTCTGCATCCAGGTCTCATTTGCCTTGACAGAGGTTCTGCAGGCCCGTGGATTTGCCAGTTCCTTATCAGAGATGCTAAAGGTAGAATCATAGAATGGGTTGGGTTGGAAAAGACCTCCGAGATCATCAAGTCCAAACCTTGGGCCAACTCCAGTCCCTTTACCAGATCATGGCACTCAGTGTCACTGCCAAGCTCACTTTAAAAACCTCCAGGGATGGGGAATCCACCCCCTCTCTGGGCAGCCCATTCCAATGCCTGA
>JAWWEV010000167.1:60483805-60508207 GCA_035583235.1 Hafferia zeledoni | reverse complement strand
GAGCCCATGGAGTGCATCCTGAGGCCATGGAGTGGAGCCTGAGGCCATGGAGTCCATCCTGAGACCATGGAGTGCATCCTGAGGCCATGGAGTGCATCCTGAGACCATGGAGTCCATCCTGAGGCCATGGAGTGCATCCTGAGACCATGGAGTCCATCCTGAGGCAATGGAGTGCATCCTGAGGCCATGGAGTGCATCCTGAGACCATGGAATCCAACCTGAGACCATGGAGTCCAACACGAGCCCATGCAGACCCCCTATGCCTGATGCCCACCTTTTCCCCCAGCCCAGAGCACTCAGTGCCGTGGCCAGCCCTGCCTTGGGCACCTCCAGGGCTGGGCACTCCAAACCTCCCTGGGCAGATGTGCCAGTGCCTGACCACCCTTTCCAGGAGGAAATTTCTGCTGCTGTGCCCCCTGCCCTGGCCCAGCCCCCCCCAGCTCCCTCCTCCTTGCAGGGATTGCAGAGCCAGAAGGTCCCCCCTGAGCCTCCTTTTCTCCAGGTTGAGCCCCCCCAGCTGCCTCAGCTGCTGCTCCAGCCCCTTCCCAGCTCTGTTCCCTTCCCTGGACACCTCCAGCCCCTCCATGTCCTTCCTGAATGGAGTGGTCCAAACCTTCTCCAGCCCTGGAGGTGCCCCAGCCCTGCCCAGCACAGGGGCAGTCCCTGCCCTGGTCCTGCTGGCACAGCCCAGGTGCCCTTGGTGTCCTTGCCCACCTGGGCACACGTGGGTCACATGCAGGAGCTGTCACACATCCACTGGGCAGGTTTGCAGTACCTGCCCCACACCTGGGGCCTCCTATGGGGCTCTTGAGACCCAAGGGCAGCACCTGCCATTGGGCCTTATTGGGCCTCATGTCATTGGCCTCTGTCCATCTACATCTCATCTATATGTATGTATGTATGTATCCATCCATCCCTCCCTCCATCCATCCCTCCCTCCATCCCTCCATCCATCCCTCCATCCATCCCTCCCTCCATCCCTCCCTCCATCCATCCCTCCATCCATCCACCCACCCCTCCATCCCTCCCTCCATCTCTCCATCCCTCCACCCACCCACCCATCCATCCAAAACACTTCACTGTAGGGCTGGAGGATTGTTCTCTCAGTCCTCTGCAGCAGGGACAAGCTTTGTGGTAGGTGCTTATTGACAGAGGTTTTCTCTGATTTTCTGTTATCTTTTAGCAGGTTCTGTTGCCATCTCTCATGCATTGTCATTCCTTTGCTTTTCTAGATTCAGGGACAGCCTCAAGTGGTGCCAGGGGAGGTTTAGATTGCAGATCAGGAAATACTTCTTCACTAAAAGGGTTGTCAAGCACTGGCACAGCTGCCCAGGGCAGTGGTAGTCACCATCCCTGGGGAGATTTAAACATGTAGATGTGGCACTTGAGGACATGGGTTAATGGTGACCTTGGCAGTGCTGGGGGGAATGGTTGCCCTTGGTGATTTTAGGGGGCTTTTCTAACCTAAAGAAATCTTTTATGGTTCATTTTAAGAATACTTACACTTGCTGCTGTATCTCTCCCTGTTCCCATTAGCCCAAGACACTGTTGTGGGCTGGGAATTTCTAGAAGCTTTATCTGACTCAACCAGTTTCCAGTTCACCCCTTTACCCCATTCTGCAGTGAGTGACATCTGCAGCTTGGTAAGAACTGGAGAGGGGCAGTGAGGTGAATGGTCAACAAACTTGCACCATAAACTGAGTATCAAAATACATTCCTGTAATGCACCAAATGCTGTAGGCACTTTACTGTGAGCACACAGAGACCTTACACTTGCCAGCAGAGCTTAGAGAGGAGAGGACTTGCAAGTCCAAGAGGAGCAGACACTTCCAGCTGCAAGTCTGTGCTGTCCCATGCAGTTATTGCACATAATTTAAGAGTCTGACCACCAATGTTAAATTATTTTGAATTCTCTGAGTATTGATCACACTGGACTGATCACATTGAATTTGTTTACAGTTATGTGCAAGATGTTACAATTTCCCTTCAGTTCTTCAAAGGGATCTCGTGACAGCTGCCACAGTCAAGGTCTTAGCCAAAGAGTCCAACCTCCATCAGATGTTTTACTGCTCTACTGAATGTTGGCTGCCAAACTGGTTTTTAAGCTTCTGATGCTATATCCAATCACAAAGCATTAAGGCAGCTGGATGGTTTTTAATCTAAATATTTTAAAGGAAATGCATAATAATCATTGCTACCAGATATTTTAATTTTTGTTCTGCTTTTATTTCTTCGATTAGTTGATTTTTTAAGCAAGTGTTTTAGTTCATTATTTACAACAGGACTCTCTATAACAGAAACAAGTTCTATTGATCTGTAATACATGGCTTGAGGATCTGGCACAACTGTAGCAGCATCAGGTCATTGATGCCTGTCTGCTGCCCCAAAAATAACCAGTCAAAACCAACTGTATGGATGATTTAGGCTATTCTTAAACCAAGCTACAGCATTCTCTTCTTCTTCACCACTGGCTTTTTATGTTAGAGCCTCATATGATGAAGGTGTGGCAGCCAGAATAGCAACACTCACTGATACTCAACCTCTGCCTGCCTTTCCTGGGGTTATTTTGGAAGTCCCTTGGAATAAATCCTTTGGAGACTGCAAGTTAAAGGCAAAATCTCCCTGTGGTCTTCTTGTTCCTTTCTTATCAAGTTCTGTGAGCAGAGTGTTCAGCAGTTTTCCCTCTTCCCATTATGGAAACAAGAGGAATCTCTGATATTTTTTGGGTATTCTGCAGCTGATGTAGATGTGGGAAATGCATGGAACAGTTCCTGAATTTCCACAGGGGGAGGGATTTATCTACTCGTGGGAAGAGAACAGATTTAAATATAAATAGTATATAATATAAGAGATAGGTGTCAACTACATAGAGATATGTTGAACAGTTATAATAAATCAATGCTATTGACTTTGACAAGGCCAGCACAGAAAACCTTTCCATGGCACGACCCAATCTCTCAAAAGTTTGGAATTGTTCCTGGGTAGAACACAAGCCATCCCCTGCTCTTCTGGATTGCTTTTGATGTAGATATTGGAATTACAAAATGACTGTTCCTGGTTAACTGAACCAGGGCAGAGTATCCTTCTCTAATTTTTGAGGTAGATGTTTGCCTGTGCTGCATTAGTTCCTTTTTATTTTCTGTAGCCAGAAGCTGTGGCTACAATTTTGTTTTCCTAATTTCCTCTGATTTTAGTAGCTCTTGATTATGGTGCCCCTGAGTAATCATTCAAGGTAGATTGTTAGTGTAAGCTGCATTGCAAGGTCTGCATCTATTCAATGTGTTGCTGGCTATAACAGAGGCCCCAGACTAAGGTCAAAATTATTATGTGGAGATTAAACTGTAGAATTTAATTATGTATTCTGTTGCTCCTAGTACATTTATTAATTTAGCAGTACAAACTGACTGGAGCTAAACAAGCAGGGCTGATTAATTTGCAAAGACATCTAGGTAACAGATTGTGATCAAAGTGGAGACCTGATCCTGTTAGATTGAAATGTGTTGTTTTGTGCTACATGAAGGACATAGAGCAGCATGGTTTATCTTTATCAATGCTTTCCTCTGAAGGAAAGGAACAAGCTTGCAGATATAATCAGCGCTGAGGCAATGCCACTCAATAATTACCCACTGTCTCATCATAATCCCGGAACTAAGCCCCTGCCCAATCCATCTGGGACACTTTTCCATCTATTGCACAGCTCAAGAATACGTGTGTAAGCTATTACCTCTGGTCGTGCTATCTGTCCCCTGAGTAAAGATTCATAGCAGTGACCAATTATGTTGCAAGGGGCTTCTCTGTCTTTCTGTCTGGGTTTTTTTTTCTCTTTGCTACTGAATCATCCTGTATTTCTTAATTATAGTAATGGCACAATAGTGCCCTGCTACTTTGGAGTGCAAAAAACTGCAGAACTACAGAAGTGACTCTCTTGGCACCTGTAAAGCAAATGTTGGAGTTTTGGGGATGTAAGGAAAGCCTTTATGCCATCAGACATCTGAATGCAAATTCAATGCTACAGGTGGAAATCACTGTTCTTGGGAGAATGAGAAGCATCCAGTCTATATGGCAGCTGAAGCTGTGGAAGATCACAGCCTGAAACCCTTCTGTAGAAAAAAAAATGACAGAGAACCAGGGGCCAAAGCATGGGTTTGGGATGGCATTATCTCATAAAGGAAGAAGAATGGGCCGGGTTCCCCTTCTCATGGACACAGGATGCAAAACTGAGGTCAGCACTGTGCCAGCAGCTACTCTGGTCTACAACCCCATGGCCAAGAACAAAGACAAATCTTCAGCCCATGGCCCAGAGATCCCAAAGTTCAAGTCAGTGTTTAAAAGGGGAGCAGAGGAGCTTCACAGAGGTCTTTGCCTTAGACTAAGCAGGATCAGCAGGGACAGCTGGAGGGTCTTGAAAGTCAGGACACTCATTTAGCGCGGATTTAAGAGGGTCTCTGGTGGTGTTCTGTGCTGATAATCTGGTGGTTCTCATGTGCTAGGCAAAGAAGAAAAGTGGAAGGAGGAAAGAGATGGCTTGAAAAGGATGAAATCCCAAATAATTGCTTTATGTGATTGCTAGAGAAAATGTTTTGTAGGCACGAATCAGATTTCCTCCCCAAGGCTGATCATCGTGAGAAGTTGCTGCGAAGTCTAATTCATGTCTGCGAAGTATTCCAGTGAAATGCTCTGATCACAGCTCTGCCCAGCACTGCCATCACGAGGGCTTCATTCAGGAGATGACTCTGGATGTCTCTTCACCTGTTCCCTCATGCACAGCCATGGAAGGGCATATGCACCTTTCCCTTCCTTTTCAGTCTCTCTGCTGAAGGAGCAGGCACACAAACTGCTAATGAGATGTACAGTCACTCATTATCTTATGGACAGTGATTTTTGGCCCCAGTGGAGTCTGGGGCATAAAGATCCTCAAGGAATGTGTTGTCTTTATCAGAAAGGCAAAATATTGAGAATTAAATAGAAACTCTGAGAGATGAAGTGTCCTGGAAAACAGGGCAGGTCAGTGATAAAACCAGGGGGGCAATTCCAGCAACTCTAGTGCCCCTCTAAATTCTTGGAATTTAATAACAGAAGTGTTTATACCACAGGAATGCAGTAAGTTTAGCAGAGGAATTATATTCATGTAAGTGGGACTCTGCCAGATGTGCCAGTTTACAGACAGAGCAATGAATTGCAAAGACACACAACAACAAATTGATCTCTGAAGAACAGAACCAAGTGGGTGTTTTTTTCCAAAGACCCAGAGATAAATCCATATTTTGGTGCTCTAACAGGTGGCATTTCTTTCAAGGAGAAAGCAGGACAAGGCTGCTGGATGATACAAAAACCCTCAAAAAATCAGGTAATTTATTTTTGTGTGTTGTTTGAGGACTAATCCCCTTACTATAAATTCCTTCTGAATTATTTCCGCTTCATTCTGGAAATCTCGTCTATGGGTAAAAGCAAGCCTTTAATTTTTTTCTCTTCCAGAACTACTCTCAATAAGCCTTTTTTTTTTTTCCTAGATACCTTTTTGGCTACAACTCTACATGCTACAGAACAAACAGCATTTCCAAAGGACTCATTTTCTGTACAATGAGATCTTTAAAGACCCACAGGTTTTATTGTTATTTCTAGAATGATTTACCAGTGGAAACCTGTGTCTGGAGGGGGTGTGTAATTTTCCTTTTTCTGATTGATAACCCTGAAAATGACAGGAAGGGTCATCCCTAGGCATGGTCATGGCTAGACTGGTCCAGATGGTGCCACGTTGGATAACTTCCTGTCAATACTCTTAACAGCTTACAGGTTTATCAGGAACGGGCAACAACTCAGTCTAGACAAGGGAGTCTATCAGGCATCTAAACTAACAGAAGGAAGGCAGAGGATATTCCTAATTTTCATGTATCACTTTGGCTGCCCACTTAAGACCTGGTGTGAGCTGTTCTCTGTGAGACATAAATTGCTTATTATGACGCTATTCTGAATGCAACCCTCTGGGTAGGGACTGATTCCTCCTGTTTTCCAGATGAAATTACTGAGGTTGATTCCTGCAGAAATGAAACTGCAATGCTCAAACCTCCTTTCTCTCACCATCAGTGCTCCCAGTTCAAAATTCATCTTCATTGAAGAGTAAAGGTCCCCAGACAGGCAGCCTAAAAGTTGTCTTTGATCAGAAAACAACCTCCTTTGAGTTTTCAAATATTCTAATTGTGCTGAATTGAACTCCATGATCTTGGGTACCTTTTCCAATCTAAATGATTCTATGATTCTAATTCTTACTTTTTGTTTGATCCACACTCATAGGATTCAAGGTAGGGCACAACTTGTTTCTCCCTCTTCTCTGCAAGAATGTGAAGTGCCCAGTAGGTCGCTGGGAACTGGGGACTGGTTTCTAATCTGGCTTTTGGTTTTGATATTCACAATATCCTCAACATCCAAACACCTCAGTGACTGCCACTGTCAAACAGCAGTCTGCTTGAGAAGAGGGCTGAAGATCCCCTGCTAGAGAGTGTGTTTGAAGGCTCTGTTTAACAGCCTTTTCAGCAGCCTGAGGAGTGATCAGAGAGCACAGTGTTGTATTGGCTGCCTTGGGTGGAATATTCTGCACGATTCCTGTAGTCATGGTGCTTCCAATGTGCTGATGTCTTTGTCTAGGACTATTGAACCTTCTTCCCTCTCTCATTCAGTTAAACACCTCTGGTTCTCCTGGTTTACTCATGAAAAACACTGTATGAAAATATGCACCACTTGATTGCTCCCTTTATTTCCTCTAAACCTCCCAGTTCGTGCCAGACTCTCATGACTGACATTCCTCTTCAGGATGGAATCAAGGACTCCTTTTATCACTGGTGATAATGGAGCTTCTACATGTCTGGTGGGACCATCTGCAGAAGAAGACACAGCCTTGGATCAGTTTGGATAACAAAATAGGACCCTTATTCCAGTGTACACCTCCATCTCTGCCATTTGATAGAGCTGGGCTGAGTTAGGTTTTTTAATTTTATTTTATTATTAGGCTTCATGGTTGAGGGATATTCATAAATGGTTTATGATAATTTATCGGCCCACTTGGGTGAATATTGAATTTTGTATTTTCCGTGGCATGCCAATTTCCCATCTGTTGTATTTGAATAATATACAGGATAGACACTACCACTCAAGTAATCCCTTTACTACCAAATCAATATACAGTACATATGGTGCTGTTTGGCCCACAGATATTTATTGTAGGTCTCTTTGGATAATTATCTTCTAACTCCCCCTGTGTCCTGGTTCTGTAAGCCCTGATCCTGCAAATGCATATGACATGAGGAGCCTCACACATGTGAGCCCTTCAGTGATGTTTACTGCAAGATTGTTTGTAAAATCTTCCAAATATTCTGTTCATGGCATGTTTCATTGTTCACAGAGAACACCTGGAATGGGATGGTTGGTTGTTGCAGATGATGCTCATCTTTGCTGTTCTTTTCCAGGATTTTCTGTTCATGTAGATTTGCATGACATCTCTTTGACTGGAAAACATTTTTTGGGAATCCTACTTTAAGTTTCAAAGAGAAGACAGTCAAATTAATTGACCAAAAGTTCTGCATTTTCTGCAGAGGTAATTTGACCCTTTTTGGTGAGAAGATTGTTTTTAAAAGGTTGGGTATTTGTGATCATTGTAAAAGAAACTTACACTTTTTCAGCTGAGACTGAATTACAACGAGGCTACAACATTGATGTGGATGGTGCTTTTAGCCCCATGGTGACATTAATGTTCCTCCACCAAGTCATTTTGGTGCCTCAGAAAAATTGTTTCAGGGCTGCATTTACCAGGGAGCAAATATGGAGTATTTTAGGATGTGACTGAAGGGCTGAAAGTACTCAGGATAAATAAATGTTTTCTTATTTCCTTTGGCACAAGAAAGGTCTCTCTCCAAGGCTGCACCACACTCAGGTTCTGAACTCAGCTTCAAAGAACAAACAACTCAACCTGGATTCCTTCCTGCTGAGGGGATTCTGTGGGAGGTAAAAGTCACAGAGTCTTTCCCTTGTTCACCAGTGCTTGAGGCTGCTCAGCAGAGGAAGGAAGATCGATTTTATTTGCCCTCCTCCTTAGGGCATCAACACACAGTTTGACAAGAGGAGCAAAACAGGTTCTGGGTGGGAGTTTGGAAAGGGGCACTGGTGAGGCTTGAAGGGACAGTGGGCAGGGCTGGGAGTGGGAGATCTGACTCAAAATCCATGATTTCTTTTTTTAAAAAAATTAGTTTATTGGTCATACTAATGCTGACGTTTTGTCCAGGCTTTTCTTGTTTGCCTCCCAGCTGACTCTCTGTGTGCTGCTCTCTACGGCAAAACCAGCAGGTTTCAGGAGCTTTGTGGGGATGTGAAGAAGGAGAAAAATCCCAGAACTTTGGTGGTGTTTGGACAGGGCTGAGGAGGTTGTTGCTTGCAAGGTCCTGGGCTGACATGTTGCTGTGGGTTCAGGGTTTGGGGAGTACAAGTGGAAAAATCAACTTTTTCCCATCTTCCATATCCCCAGCTTGGACAAGCTTCACTGGCACAGGGTACAAGGGAGGGATTGGGATTTGATGAGTGTGGGACAGCCTTGGATATCAAGTACCAGCTTTAAATCTTGGTAATTCACCATAAGTGTTGCAACCAGCTTGTTTTCTGCGTTAGCAAAGGCTCCCAAACACTGCACAGGAACTGAGCTGTCAACACAAGATTAAGAAAAACCCTCCCTTTGACATCGGCAGCACTTCCATAAATGCCCAAAATACATCGCTCTGGTTTGGAAATGGGAAACAAATAAATACTAATGAATCAATCTGACAGCTCTCAGATGTGCAACAGGGCAAAGGTGCCTTAGCTCCAGGTAAGCAGAGATGAGCAATTAAAGGAAATAATTATTATGTGCTTGTTTAATTGAAAATTCCCCGAGGGAAAATGAGATAATTCTAAGTAAATGCTTTCACCAGTGCATTAAAAATGCATTTGTGATCAGGTCTAGATTCTCAGAGGCAGATGGGCTGGCCTGCAGGCAAACAGATCTTCTGCAGCCACCCCTGCAGCACCGGGGTGGGATGGGCCCTTGGAATAAGGAGGGAAAGATAAAACTAAGGGAGTGGTTGTTAAAGCCTGAGCAGGTGCCTGCAGAGTTTCTGTGTGGTCATTGGTAGAAATGGCTGGTTGGATCTTCTCATCTTTTGAACAGAGATGGAGAACTTTTTTTGGACTCACTGGGGGAATATTTTACATCTTCAAAACCTGTACATGCTGAAGTGCACGTGCCTGTATGTGCAACATATGGTCATTTGTTGCCCACAGCTACATCAAGTGACATCTACCTATGAAAAGGATTTTCTCAATGTTTTCTTGGCTTTGACACGTTCAAAATAAGGTTCTCTGAAAGTCCTTGTGCAAACCTCACCTAATATTTTGAAATTTGCTGGTTATCTTTGAAAGCAAAGTCACATGCAACTCAGTTTGGGCTGATGGATAGTGGGAAACTGGTTGTAAATGTATATAAATATTTTATTGAGTATTTTCTCATCCTGGTTAGTTCTGTTAAAGAGTGAAAAAATATTTATATTTCCTAGATTATAAATACATAACTCTCTGATCTATGGCCTTAAATCTTGTAGCTTGAAGACCTGAGAATGTTACTGGCTCCCAAGTTCTGTTGGCCACATGCTAAGGATGTGATGTTATGCCTAAAACTGAAACCTGTTCTCTTGACTCTCCTGGCCCTACAGTGGAATGCATAGTAATATTTTTTAGCATGTTACCAAGCAATCACTTTGATAAGTCCTGAGATAAAGCAGGAGGCCTGGTAGATGCTAAACAAGCATTTCATTCCTTAATGGGCCATTTCTTTATTACCCTGCACTTATGCCAGATGTGCCCAGGTCTGGAACTTTATATTTCTAAGTAATTTCTTTGTCTTTAAAACAGTGACTTGCAGGGTAACACTTCAATTCAGATATTACTGCAGGCATTTTAGAATCATTTTGTTCACCCTTGCACTTGCACACACACACACACACACACACACACACAAACACACGTGTTCCTCAGTCTTCTGTGCTACATCCCCTTTGCTTGTGGATAGCACAGAAAACTGTGAGATTTTCACATGCAGGAGGTGTGTCCTCAGCAGTTCTGGGGCTGAGATTCCATCTGTGCTGGAGCTGTATTGTGTTTCTTTCTGTGTTTTAATACTTTTCCATTAACACCTGTGATATAATAAAGTGTGTGATCCGAGGTGATGAAATCCAATCATGCTGAAACTCCTCAAGTTCCCTGGGACAAGACAAATTTATGAGTGGCCAGCATTTATCTCAGTCCTATGCCCAGCAATGCAGTTATTTCAACTACCAGGGCTGTGAGTGTGGTGACAGGAGGGATTTGGCAGAGCAGGAGTCAGGTGGGAGCTGTTTTACAGCTGCTGTATGTGGGAGGAATTGCCTTGGGGGTCTGCAGGAAGGAATACAAAAGGTTTAAGGAGAGGGTTATTCCTGAAATAGGAAAAGATGGTAATCCAGACACCAATTCTTGCAGTAATCCACTACCTAACTCTGACAATCCCTTAGAGCAGGTCCTTTTTTTTTTTATAGAATCCCAAAATGGTTTGGGTTGGAAGGGAATTTAAGAATCAACCAGTTCCAACCCCCTGCCATGGGCAGGGACACCTTCCACTATCCCAAGTTGCTCCAAGCCCTGTCCAACCTGGTCTTGGACACTTCCAGGGATGGGGCAGCCACAACTTCTCTGCCCAACCTGAGCCAGGGCCTGCCCACCCTCACAGGGAAGAATTCCTTCCCAATATCCCATCTAATCCTGCCCTCTGGCAGTGGAAAACCATTCCCTCTTGTCATGTCACTCCATGCCCTTGCCCAAAATTCCCTCTCCATCTCTCTTAGAGCCTCTTTAGGCACTGGAAGAGCTCTAAGGTGTCCCTGGAGTCTTCTCTTCTCTGGGCTGCCTGGGTCATGTCAAGCTTCTCATCCAACAACACCTCCAGATCCTTCTCAGCAAGACTGCTCTCAATTCTCTGCGCAATCTGTGCTTGGGATTGACCCAACACACTTGCAGGACCTTTTTTTTTTATTATTATTATTTCCCTATTTTGCAAGGCTTTTCACAAAAGGCCATTTACAACATGTTGGATTTTATATGGGTTCTCTTTCCATTCGAAAATTATCTTCACCACTGGAGGAAAACATGAATGACTGGGAAGGGTCAGCCTGTGTCCCATGGACTGACAGAGCCTCTCCTCCCTCTCCTGGTCCTCCCAAAAATGCACAAAATCTGTTTCCTAAAAATGCTGGTTTTCCCTTTTTTTATTGAAAGCTGAATTTCTGCTGTGAAATAATTTCAGGGAGGTTTGGGTAGATGAAAAATATGGAAGATACAGAAAATTTCAGCCAGCTCCAGTCCTTAGGTTTTTTTAACCACCAAAATCTCTTGACTAATTAATTGAGTTTCATGGAGATTTTTATCTTGGTGTCCGTGCACACACACAGACATCTGGAGTGAAGCTCAGGGGACCTCAACCCCACCTCTCCATTCTGTCAGAAGCTAACCCAGAACCTCCTCCTTTTGCAGCTTCTCCCATCCCACCAGACTCGCTCTTGCAATTTATATTCCTCCAAAGATGTGTGAATTCCCTGAAAAGGGGCAGTGAAGCTCTCCCTGCCACAGACTGGCAGTGCCCAGCTCTGTGCCTCGGCTCCCCCTGCCTCACTGTGCCATTTCCCCCCTCTTCCAAAGCCTGGCTGAGGCAGAGCTGTGGATCAATGCCATTTGGCTGAGGGTCAATCCAGAGAAGGCAGAAGCCATGGTTCTTGGCAGAGGGAGGCACTCTTGAAGAATTGGAAGACAGCTCCTGCTCCATCTATTAACAGACTTCTGTCCTTCTCTCTCCAAGTCATTTGGTGCAGCCCCACTCCTGAACACCCCAACAGCAGCAATGTCTTCAAATGCTCTTTCATTTTCATCTACCCAAGAGATCCCTTTTCTCCAGGACCTTCACGTGGTTGTCTTTGTCTGTGCCACTGCAAGGCTAATCTGAGGGTGCAGGCCCTACCTTGGGCTACCCTGGAAGGCTGCTTGGAAGGCTTGTCTAGCACAGCAGAGCACAGCTGCGCTTCTTCTGAGCGAGGCAAACTGGCAGGAGCGTGTCCCACCTGTGCTCCACGCTCTGAACTGGCTGCCAAGGCACTGCTGGGCACCATCCAAGGCTGGTTAAATATCGATAAAGCCGGAAATGAACTAAGCTCTGGCTGGATCCAAGTCTGCCTTGCCTGGTCACAACACCTGAAATGCCATCTGAGCCCACATCCATGTCCACATGGCTGATGTCCTGCTTGGCTAAGGATTTCCATTCACAGCCCATGGCTCTGGGGGACCTGAACCCCAAGCCTGGGAAATCAAGGGGAGTTTTCCCATTAAAAAAATGGGAAGTGTCATCTACAAGAATGTTATGTCAAGAGAGGAGGAAGCAGGAGCAGAAAAACAAAAAGAAGGTTTGCTTACCTGGGTTGTCCAGAGAAGCTGTGGCTGCCCCATCCCTGGAAATGTTCAAGGCCAGGCTGGATGGGGTTTGGAGCAACCTGGGCTAGTGAAAGGTGTCCCTAACCATGGCAGGGAGTTGGAATGAGATGAGCTTAAAGATCCCTTCTAACACAAACCATTCTGCGATTCCATAACCTTTGAGCTGGACTTCCACATCAAAGGAAGGAGGAGAAATGTTTGAGAGGCTGTGAGAGTGGAAGATGAGGGATTGGCTTCTTCTCCTGTTTTCTTACCATTAGACAGATATTTTTCCCTCTTGTGCAGAAAGCACTTGCAATAGAGGACACCTGAGAGCTGTGACAGTGCATTTGCTGTTAATGCTGAGGTGCAGCACCCTGTGGGCTCAAACCATGCACATCCACTGGTTCATCCTCCGAGTTCCCTCAATATCCTCATAATTATGTTTTTGCAGTCAGTGAAGAGACATTCCGGGCTGCAAGCAGTGGGATTTCTTTGTAGTGACACAGAAACAGGTTTGGGATTTCCTTGTCTTACCAAGCTTTGGCTTTTTGAGATTTCCATCCTGGGAAATAATGGGAAGTCGTCCCCTAAGGGAAGGAACTCCCAGCTGACACATGACTACCTCCAAATCATTCTGCTGGCCGTTTCACCACCGGACAGAGACCAATCTTGGTGGGCTCCAACCACCTGCCTTGGAGAGATGCAGGGAGCCAAAAAATGCCCTAAGTGCAGTTCACTCCCTGGCTGTACTTCAGAGGCCAGAGCACAATGTCCATCATTCACTGACTGATGAGCTTTGTCTTCAAACCCCTTCCAGTCCCTTTGAGTGCTTGTGACACCATCATGGACAGGCTTTTTTATAGCCCACTCACTTTATCGCACCTTAAGACTCTACAAATTGCAGTCCTGGAGTGAACTGAAAAAAATCAGTTTATCCCAGTATGTTTTCACTGGTAAAGGCTACAGACTCTTAGGGCAGGGCAGACATACAGTGAAAATTCCTCTGTATGTTGTTCCAGTTTCCAGACATCTGCAGCTCAGACACTTACCAAGACAGAGACAGCATCTTTATAGTACGGATGGATTTTTCTTCAATTAATTCATTTAGAGGCTTTTTGATTTAAAATTTCATAATCCAAAACTTCCTTTGGTAATAAGTTCAGCAGCTTAACAGCAAAAAAGCAGCTCCATTCATTTGTTTGGGATCTCTCAAATTACCATTTTGGTTAATATTGCCATGAGACAGTGTATCCTCATTCCTGGTCACCTCCTCCACCCACTCTTTTGATATTATAGAGTGTTGTTTATCCAGTTTCAGTGGGTTTGGGTTTTTTTTTTTCACTTGTGAAGTCTTTGTCAGTTTAGGATTCCTTCTATGGAAGCCATTCCTTCAGCAAACATCATCACCCACCTCTTCATCCTTTTTTTAGATCTAAATCTCTGCCTGACATGGCGAGATGAAAATTGCATGTGATGCTTAGGACACTGGGCACACCTTCGACAGGAATCTTTGCACACAAGGTGTTTTGCAGCTCCCTTACCAAGGGCACCTGTGGTGTGGAGGAGCAAATCTGCCTCACTGCCATGTGCCAACCTCACAAATGGGACATCTCAGAACTGTCCCTACAGCAGCAGCACATCCCAAACAGGGATATGGGGATGACATCTGCAGAGAGTTTGAAAGAGTGAGAGGAAAAAATGTTAATAAGAGAGAGGAACCTGGGATCAGCTCTTTGGGCACTCTGGAAGAAGCCAGGCATTCACTGTAACTCAGAAATGGGTATAAAAGCAGCTCATTCCATCACACAGGCTGTGGAGAATTTCATGCATGCGCTGGAGAAAAAAAAAATCATGATTGCTAAACGCTCCATTTTCTTTTCAAGACACTGTGCTAGTCTGAAGTGGTGTATGTATACATTTCAGGCAAATGTGTACTTTGTCTTCAAATGAACAGCTTTCAAAATGATCTTTGGTTAAGCTCCCTTTTATTTTTATCTTTTATTCGCCTACAATGCCAGCTGAGGTTACCCATCTCCCGACAGCTACCAAATGGACTCGTAATTGTAAGGCTCGGTGATTTAATTAGACTCATTCTAAACACTCACATTTTTATCAATTAGTTAATGGGCTAAAGAGAGTCTTATTGTTGGAGCCAGGTCATTTGGAAGCTGCAGCCTTCGTGAGGGCAAGAAGCTGAAGAACAACAGCGTTAATATCTGTAATTAACCTCACGAGTCCTGGTTTGTTCAATTAGGACTGAACCCCCTCTCCATCCATATGCCTTTCGTCAGATGGGCTTTTAATTTGAAATAATTGTTACAGAAAAAAAAAAAAATCAACAAATAATAGCTTCCTTCTTTCTTTTTCTTTTCTTTTTTTTTTTTTTTGTTCCAAATGCAGACACATATAAAACAAAAAGCACAATCTTGACACACGTGCCTGTGAGCTATTTATTAAAGCCTAGTTAATTCATGGCTCCCGTATAAATAATCATTCTAGGTTTTTAAAGATTAACAAAGCTCTTGGTAACAGATATTGTGGGATCTTTTCAAATTGATCCTCATCTTGTAATATGTATCTGTGTCTTTTTTAATGCTGCCTATTCTATTACCACCAAAAAAAAAAGTTTGGGCTTTGATTACTTTTTGCAATTTGTTGCATGTGATTTCTGTGCTTTGGAGAGTCTGATACATCTGGTAGTTGGTTTGTTGTTTTTTTTTTTCCTGAGGACGAGCTGTCTTGTTTAAATACATCTGTTACAAATTAAAAAAAAGAAATACAGAACAGTCTACAAGCATTATTACAGAACTACAGCAGGTTCAACATGCCTCTGTGGATATATTTAAATACACACGTGTATCTATGGTGTTTAATTAGTCATGTTATACTGTAAATATTTAAATGTATATGTTTCTAAATGACTGTATATATTTCTACATGCACCTAACTGTGATGATTAAGCATTGCTTATTGTGTGCATCTGATCTTTCTACCTTTAAAAATTCAATTATTCATTTTTCTTTATAGAGATTATATACATGTCAGTGTGTACATACAAATGCATCTATATAAACATAAAAGCCACTTTCCTGGCTTGCTGAGACAATAGGCACTCTGTGTGTCCTTAATCTTGTATATAATGTACACACAGTAAACATGCCCTTAACACTTGCTCCTGCATTTTCATCCTCTCAAACTTCTTCATCTTTATTCCAATTGCCATCTACAGATAAATCCCAGGACAGACACACAGATGATTTTTTTTTTTAAGCTGCCTTTTGAATTCATTCAGTCAAAAGAGAACAAAATTAATTAGAAAGATTTAAGGATGGGCGTGATCACATCAGTACAAGGCATTTAAAAGAGGGTCGGAGGTAGGTAAGTAGATACTAAAAATACCTCCTGGATTACGTTGGGTCCTCAATCATAGGCATTAATTGCATATTGCTGCTGCAGAGAAATGTCTCTGCCCAGCCAACACACCCACACGTGCTCAGCACCTAATTCCCCTGAATTCACAGGTTGTGCAGATGCATAAGGGGGAGATGGTGCTGTCAGCATCCTCACTGGATTTTTCCATGGGCAGGGTGTCCCTTGCAAGGAAGGAATTCACCCTGAAAATGGGGTGCAGACCTTGGTCCAACTGCTTGGGAGGCCTGAAATCCAAGCCCAGACAACACAGAGGTGTTTTTGAGCCCATGCAACAATCCCAGACCCCAAACCTCAGCCTCTGTGGGGTGCTGGGCTGCACAAGGGCCACTGCACAGTGTCACCAAAGCCACCAGCCCAGCCCTGCTGCCACCCTGGAAAGCCCAGGCTCAAACCCAGGAAGGATCGAGCCCTCTCCAGCACAACCATTCCCATCACAAAGCACGGCGGGTTCAACAATAATTGGCCCCAAATTAAGTAGGATTAAATAAGAGAAACGTAACATAGCATAAATGCCAAGAAGCCAGGCCTTCTTTTTTACACAGTTATCATTCCTTTTTAACAACGCCAAAGAAAGAGGCAAATTGTTGTGTAAAAATACACGAAAATAATAGTGGTCCTGGAAAGAATGTTTTTCTTCTCTCTGCCTGCTACAAAAACAGTTGACTACTGAGAAGCAAAGAGCAAATTTGCAAGAAAGGGCACAGCACAACAGCAGCGGGGACCGTTCGGGGGAACGGTAGGCGCTTTGTTATTTAAGGAACTTCACTGTAATTTTAAAGTGTTATTTATAATAGTAATAATGCCAGCCAACTTGTCCCTCCCATTTAACTTAATACACAACCAGCCTAAATAAAAGACCACAAAAGCAGCTGGGAACAGTACAGTTTCCTACTGTAATTGTGTGTACGTATCTGAACATCTGATGAGCCCCTGTTCTACGTTTCCTTATTGTTGTGGCCCACAATTATACCCGTGCATGCGCCGCAGAGACGGTGCTCTGCTGAGCTGCATAAATGCAGCCTTTGTCTCCTTAATTATTAGGCAGACAGTTCATTCTGTCCCATGTCCAAGTTCCAGACAGGTGGAATAAGGAGGTGGCATCTGTCTTAATATTGAATGCCACGCTTCCCCCATCTGCCGTAATAACAGTGCGGGGCTGCTTGGCTTCAGTTATTCCATTCTGCACACAGCCAGGCAGCCCATATGCCCTTGTGTGCCGCACGTGCCACCAGAGCCGGCGGCCCCGGCGATGCCGCGGCGAGCGCGAAGGAGCCTGGGCGCGGGGCCGGGGTCAGGCACGTGCTGGAGTCAGCAGGTGACAGTCAATACAGCTACTGAGATCCGCTCCAAAGCGCCAATAGAAGAGGCCTTCAAAGTCAATTGACAGAACAGAGCGCGCTGCCAATCAAATTTTGCAGGGCATACCTTCCAGGCTAGGCAAATAAGAAGATTTAGAGCACATGGCAGTTCATCGTTTATAATCCTGTCTTAGCCCAGCATGGCTTAGTGATAGTTCTGTGACAGATGATGAGCACATGACAGCTGGGGGATCTTATACAAACTCATACAGTAAAATTAAAATTAAATTAGTGACACACTTGTACACATTAGTTGTGCAACAGTTATGCAATCTGTTCGAGACCCTCAACGCAAACCATCTCTGATTTAAATAATTTATATATTGATGCAGAGGTGCTGGGTTGTGGGGTTTGGTTTTTTTTTCCCTCTCCCAGAAGGAATGCAGCATTTGCACATTTTTAGCTTTAAACAGCTCTGTCCTTTTCATTCTGTTTGTCCTCTCGTTTCTTCTTCATAGGGACTGACAGCAAGAAAGCAGAGATTTATATTTTTTTTTAAGTTGAAATGCTCAGAAGGGTTGGTTTGGGGGTCTGGAAGTGTTTTTTTTCTTGCTGACTGCACTATGCAATTCATAATATTATGGCTTGTTTATTCTCCTGCATAGCTTAGGCTGCCACGAAAAAAAAATTAAAACCAAATGAAAACAAACATACTGCTCTCCCCCCTCAAGATGTGGAGTGGGAAGGAAACCTATAAGATTTGAGTGTTTTAGACGCAGGAGTATAATAAACTGGCTGTTCTTTGGCTCTTTAATCTGATAATCTTGTTACTATTTTATGTTTGTGTGTTGGGGAAAAAAGAGAAGTAATCACTGAAATGTTGACAGTAGATCTGCAGTTTGAAAAGACTCATAACTTTAAAGCTTAGAGGGCCTGATCCTTTTATCCGCGTGGGCTTGACACCAGCCTACCTCTATTAGCTTTAGTGGAGTTACACCTGATTTACACAGGGTAAACAGAGACAGCATTCGACCCTGAAATCCTTTTCAGGAGGCTACTCTCTCTACCAGCAGCGTGTATTTACTGCTCCTTCCCAATCCCTGAGCATTCCTCAGTCACTAAAAAATAATTCAGTCACATAAAGTGTTTTTTACACTCTTGGGCAATGAGACTGTGGTGTACAAAGAGTGTTGTAATGCTGATCTGTGCAATAATTCAGGAAATCATAATGATTCATCAGCTGGGGAAAAAAAATCTGAGAAAATCTTGGGGCTTTTTTCCCTTGAGCAAATATTTTTTTATTTATTTACTTATTTATTTTTATTTGTGTGTGTGTGTGTTTGATCATGACCAAAGGATGATTTGGGTGCTCATAGCCATGAAAATTTTCACATCTAGGAAGGATAGTATGTGCATAAATATTTATAATCACGATTAAAGGGTAGTTTGGGGTCTTTTGGCCCTATAAATGTTCAGTTAGGAAGGCTAGTTTAGGTCTTACAAACTGCTTCTTTGTTAGGCTCCTCTTTTTATATTTGTAAAGGACTAATTCCAAATAGCCACCAAATGTTGACCCAGTCTTTGAGTCCCTGCACTAAAAAGGATAGTTGATGTTCTACACCCTTCTTTTCTATGTTAATAAAGTCAGTGAGAGAAAGGTTGAGGGTTTCTTTAGTTGAAGACATCCCTGCTTATTGCAGGGGGTTGGGCTAGATCACCTTTAAAGGTCCCTTCCAACCCAACCCACTCTGATTCTATTAAATATTTTTAGCATCCTCCCCTTTCCTCCCTGAAGCATTTGGAGGCTCAGGCCATTCCCACCAGCTGTGATTCTCTACAGTTAAACCCAGCTCACCTGATGCTCCCTGAGGATGATTCACCTGACAGGTTTGTGTCAGCAGGATGCGGAGAGGAGCCATATGGTGAGGTGGCTCCAGCTCAGCCCAGCTGGGAGTGGAGCTTCAGGTGGTCACCTACTGTGCATGTGCTGTGTGTTATGTGTTACCTGTGCAGAGCCAGGAGCAGTGGTGGTCCCAGCTACCACTCTGTGCTCATGGCAGTGGGGAGTGCTCAGCAACCTCCACCACCAGGAAAAAGGCCTTAGATCTGTGCTGACGTTCTGGCAACCAGAGGAAAATCCCTCATGCTCCTTCCCTGCTCATCCCAGTGGTTAATAACTGCATTACCTGTGTGATCCTGCTCTTTGGTGCTCCATCTACAGGTGGAGTGAAGTGCAGAGAGCCCAGAGCTTGTGCTGCCCAGCTCAGGACCTGGAGGATGGACACACATCAGCAGCACTGCACCAGTGAATTTCAGTGTGGTCATCACTGCTTGGCTACTCTGCTCCCTGATCCCAGGCTAACAGTTCCACTTGGCACTGTGCAGCCAGACCAGCGTGCTGATGAAAGGTGAGCACAGCTTCAACCCCCTGTGGCTAAAAATGACACCTCTGGGGCATGTCTCTGGTTTGATTTTCTCTCTTCTGCCATATCTCTGCTGCCAACCATCCTCTGCCCTTCTACAGCCTCCAGACCAGGAGGCAAACCCTGCATTCAGCAAACCCATTCCACTCCTGACTTTCCTTTGGTTCCTAATTATTTCTGATCCACTGGGGAATATTACCCCAGTCCTCAGCGTGGCAGGTTCTGAGGTGCTAAAAGGACATTGGTACCCTGACTATGGAAGGAAGGAGTGGCCTGGGAAAGGGATGGCAGTGAGCTCATCCCTGCCTGGAAATGCTCACACAGAAGTGCACTCAGACTGCTGTGGTGGCCCCAGCACTGTGTGACAATCATGAGGTCCCTGGTACACAGAGCTGCAAGATGTTCTTTAGAGAAGTGGTTTTTAAAAAACTTTTAAAAGCTTTAAAACATGGCTTTCTTCCTGTTCTCTGTTTCTTCTCCCTGGGGCTGGGTAACAGCAGGTTCTCCTGGCAACATGAGTCCAATTGTGCAGGTTTCAGAAGGAGAGAAAAATGGTGTATAATCAATTGTATATAATAAAACTCAGGGGGAAAAAAGCCTTTTCCATGCTGCACAATATCAGCATTTTGCAATTGGACGCTGTATTTACCAAGGCTAGAAAGAGAAGATGCCTTCCAAGGAAGAGTTTGGGGCTTTACATTGCAACTCACAGGGTGCAAGCTGGGTTAGCGGAACCCACCACGGAGTATTGGTTGCCCCACACATCAAATGAACCATTTAGGGGTGGAAAAGCCCCTCTTCAAGTGGCAAAGAAGCAGCTGTTGGGAACATCTGCAGCAGCACGTGCCCGTCTCACCTGAGGAGGGAGCAGCTGAAGGAAAATCAGCATCATGGAATGGTTTGGGTTGGAAGGGACCATAAATACCATCTAGTTCCAACCTGCTGCCATGGGCAGAGACACCTTCCACTAGCCCAGGTTGCTCCAAGCCTCATCCAACATGGTTTTGAACACTTCCAGAGGTGGGACAGCCACAGTTTTCTGGGCAACATTTGCAGTGTCAAATCTCTTGGAGTGTCCAGTCCTAGACACTGTCTGTGTAGATCCTTTAAATGAAGCTGGAAGAATGGAGCTGTCAGGGCTGGATAGGCTGGAGATGCTGCCATCAGCCCTGTCATGCAGATCCATGGGCCTCTCATGGTGACTGCCTGCTGGATGGGACACCTTCACCTGCCTCACTCTGCCGGGTCTTCACCAGCTCAGGTGCTTCAACAGCTTTGTTTTCTTAACTCAGCTTCTCACAGAGCTCCTGAGGGTCCCTTCTACAGTTCTATGTTCTACAGATGTAGTTCAGCAGCTTCTTGTCATCACACATCAAGCCTGCTCTCCTATTTCACCTGCCCTGCACAACTGGGCTTGAGCTGGAGGGGCAGGATGGCTGCTGTTCAGGGAAAAAAATTGAGAGTTTTTCCACTCTCTTAGTAACTAGAATAATAGAGATTATAAGGGCAAATAAAAGTAGGCTGAAGATATATCAGAGTAATGAAGGAATCACACAAATCACACCTTTACACACTGCACACAACAGACATACAGGCACAGAACAGAGTCAAGGCTGGTGAGAAGCTTATCCATGTCCTGCACATGGGCAGTTTTTTAATTACTTGATGGAGTGACTCACTGTGATTTGCAGGGCAACCTGGGAACGAGACATCTGTCTCCCACTACATGAGGGCAGTCGGTGGGGTTTGGTACCTGTTCTCTTTGAAAAGGAGCCCGACCCTCTGGCATGGCCTTGTCCTTATGCAAGGAGTTAAAAATGGAGCAAGCAAGAGGCAGGCAGGGCTTCAAGTGCAATGAATCAGTTTCCACTTCTTTGCTGCATGATGGGGGTAAAGATTTAACTACCCTGCTTCCTTGTAAGTAGTGGTTCAGATGATAAGGAGACACACAGGTGTCATGTAGAATGTTCTGGGCTGTTGTGAATATCTTGCCTTGAAATCATGGGTGGGATATTCCTGGCTGGTGTTGTGCCTCTCTGCTGTTGGGCCACCTCTCAGAGCAGCAAAATACATCCACAGTCAAGAAGATTTTAGCTTGAGAATGAGCCCTGGAAGCTGGATAGTACAGTACATAAATAGGATATGATGGTTTGGTCCCTCCATTAATTGGGATAAATATGTGTTTGGGGTGTGTGTAATTGTGTGTTGTGTGTGTGTGTTGTGTGTGAAATACACCCATACACACTGGCACAGATTCTTTAACCATTCCATCTGTAAATGAGCTACATTTCATAAAAATATGTGGCACCACAAGAATTAATAACAAAGGTGCATTGCCACAATGAGCATTTTGTGTGAGCTTATAGGCATAATGCAATGAACAAAGCGAGAGGAGAAACACCGAGAACAATATCTTCACTATCAGCAGTTTACTTCAGTCTACTTATGTATGATCAAAGACTACAAATATAGTTTAAACAGCATGAAATAATCACCAGGTTTGCAAAGTGAAATAATTTTAGGGGAAAAAAAAAAAACAACCAAAAAAAAGAAAAAGCAAAACATATGATGGGCTCAATGCCACGATGCACTGGGCGTGTGGACTCATTTTGTGATGAACAGCCAAGGAATGGCAGCAGTAGGGAAATGAGGCTAGAGGAGCTCACCTCCCTCCTCCCTCCCCTTTGAAGATTTCCACGTTCTGGGGAGAGGATAATGAAAATATTTTACCTCCTCTATTACAGAGGTGTCAGTGGACAAAAAAAAATCCAAACAAAACACTAAAGCTCAAAGAGAAAAAAAAAAAAAGGATGTAGCAAGAATGCAATTGCCAGGCAGATGCTGGAGTGAGAGCAGGGCAGCTCCCTCTGACTCCAGAGCTACACCGGATGCACACACAGAGCAGCTGAATTATTCACAAGGGAATGAAGGGTACTGAAACTCACTCCCTGCAGCCCTCAGCAAGTGTCTGATGCTTTTTTCCCCCTCCTCTTTGCCTGGCTTGACACAGCACCTCCTTCCACTTGAAAATCTCAGAGATGAATTTTTCCATGGCCCCTCCATGTCCAAACCTGCTACAGAGGATGGATTGACATTCCTGCCCATGGACATAAACCAATTGCATCCTTCTCCTCCTCTTTGGACCCCCTCTGCCCTCCACCCTTTCCCTGAATAGGCCATTCAGCACCAGTTGCTGCCCCTGTGGAGGAGCTGGGTGGAGGAACCTGAGCAGGGGATCTCTCCTGGGGGTTCCTCATGTTCCCTGGCAGGGATGGAGCCAGGCAGAGCCATGGGATGAAAAACAACCCTCCTGCCCTCCACACATCAGCCTGGGCTGCAGGACACATCTCTCCTCTGGGAGCAGAGAACCAGGGCTTGGATTACAGCTGGCAGTGAGGAGGGTTGGCATCCTCGTGTGTCGTTTCAGCCAAATGCAGGACCTCCAGGTCAAAACTGACCACAATAGCAGCAGAAGGTGTTCAGTGACAGCCACATTTTCACACATGGTGCAAACATCAAGGCAGGAGGGCTGTTGCTCCATCCCAGCAGCCACAGGCAAAGGCAGTTACAGCTGTCATCAGAGGTACCAGTGATTGCACTTCAGGCGGTTTAATTTTTTTCCATTTAGTCTCCTGTTTTCAGCTGCTGTTGCTTCTCAATAACTAAATACTTCACTTGAGATCCTCAGTGTTTATTCTCTGCCTTAGGGTGAATTCTGCAGCTCTTTCTGCTTTTACTTGTTTGTTTTAGGGTTTTCAGTAGTGTTTTTTTTTCTTTTTTTCCCAAGGACAGCAAAATGCCCCAGCCTTTTGGAGTTTTGAATTAGTGTTGCTAATGCTCAAAATTGGCATCAACAGCATTTGGGTTTAACCCTTTCATATTTTATAATTGGTATTTTACCACTTAGGACTTTGATTTGGGGAAGAAATACAGAATTTGGCATATGGGCAGCACTGGAGGGGAACAGTTGTTGTTTTCTCTCTCTGGTAAAACACATTTAGGTGCAGTCACATCTCAGCATCACTCTCTGCTCACCCTCAGTGAAGTGATGCAGATGCCACGCTGCAAAAATCCCAGCTCCAACCCTAAAACTGGTGGACACCACCAGCTCCATATTTTGAGAAGAGCCAGTGGCCAACCCCTTTTGACCCCAGGCTGGTTTGGAAGCCCCAAGATGTCCGGGTGTTTTACTCCCTACTCCTCCACCAACTGGCACGAATAATTCTGTGAACTTCACAGCCCTTATTACCGAGCCCGGCCTAATAATGTCATCTCAGGAGGCAAGTAATTGCAGTAATTAAGAGGTTGCACAAGGTCACTTGAGGCAGGGCTGGGAATACAAGCTTTTGTCTCTCCCCTGTGCTGCAGCCACACGCTGTCTGCAGCCATTGGACCCAACTCCCTTCCACAACCAGGAATAAGAGCCTGCAGGGATAGCAGCAAAAGTGTCTTTAAACCTCTTTTCTCCTTTCCCTACCCAGCAAACCTCCTGCTTTATAGAGGTGGTTTGGAGCTGGTGTGTTTTGTGGGGGATATTTATTGAGGAGGAGGAAGGAAGAGCATTGGTGCATGGCAGGAGGAAGTGATTGCCCTGAAATTTTGTTCTTGTTTTAAGAAGCCTGCAGTGTTTCACATGAAAATATGTCTTAAATCACACACAGTGTATAAGCCCTTCCCTATCAGGCCCTGGGTACATACACACATATGGGAAATGGGCATCACATTCCACAGACTTAGAA
>JAWWEV010000167.1:60469188-60483705 GCA_035583235.1 Hafferia zeledoni | reverse complement strand
CAGTGCCATGGCCAAGCTCACTTTAAAAACCTCCAGGGATGGGGAATCCACCCCCTCTCTGGGCAGCCCATTCCAATACCTGATTACTCATTCATAGGGGCTGTTCCTAATTTTTGACGGCTCAATTTTTCCCCTTTCAGGCTGTCTGAAGCGTGAGCCTGCTTGTCTGTCCTGACTTCAGTGACAGGACAACCTGTTCCACATGGAGGGAAGAAGGATGGGGAGAGTGTCCCCACTGCCCAGCATCGCCTCTCCACATCCCTCCAGCTGATGGAGCAGATGAGAGACGCAGTGAGTTACATAAATGTAGGAACCAGAAACTTAATGAAATGGCTCTAAATGTGACAGCATTCATGAAAAGATTAATTACCAGGAGTAAAGGGGGAAGGATGCCAGGAATTGATAGGATTGGTACCAATACCAAGAGCCTGCTGTGCTAGTAGAGCCATAATATGCAGACCTAATCTGAGGGCCTATTGTTTTTGTTACAGAAACAACAGGCTTCAGCCAATGATACAAAAGGGGCTACATTACAGTTTCTGCAGGAAAAACAACAACAGCCATTAGAAATAATTATCTTAAGACAAATCAGCAAGCAGAGTGTGGCACACACTAATATCCTCCCAAGCATGAGGCTCTGGGAAGAGAGGGGCTGTTGCTGTATTTATCCCAGTGGTCGCACAAAGGAAGGGAGAGAATTAGGAAGTGGGAGAGAGTGAGAAGCAAAATGAGACGAGGACAGGAAGAGGGAGACATGGAAATGGAAGGTTTTCCTATGAATGACCAGCCAGGATCTCATCCCTGGCATGAGCATGTCCAAGGACATGGGCTGGTGTCTCCCTGCTTGCACTCTCCCTGTGCAATTCCAGCAGAAAAGAGTGAACACGTATTCATCTGGATTTGCTGCTTAGGCCTCAATTTGCCAGGGTGTAATTAACTATGAGGAAGGGCAGCAAAGAATCAAACCCAGAAAGTCTCTTAAATGAGATCATTATTACTGTTCTCTACAAAGACCTGGCCTCTCCACTTCCCCCGAAGCAAAGAAGGCTATATTTTTAATTTGTTCTTGCTCATCTTCTCTCCTTGGCAGAATTGATGTATCTGACATATGAAATCACAAACTAACCCGTGGCGGGATAGAATTGAAAAAGCTCCATTTTGCAGTGGGATTAGACGACCACATTTGACTAATGGCGATTTCCTGCTGCATTTTATGTTGGCTGTGATTGTGCAAAAACTTTAAACTCAAATTTCAGATGGCTGAAGACACTGAGAACATTGTATTAACTCCCTGTTCAATGAGGTTTTACAGGATGCTGCCAAATATGCACTTAAAGAGCGTTTCCCTCTGTATTTTGTGTAATTTGTATGTGTAAATATATCCTATATTTTGATGTGTGCATGCCTTTTCTCTTAGATTGGTGTGTGTACTGATCAGTTTGGCATTTTAACTCTAATAATAGCATATAAAACACACATAAAATCAGTACAATTTTATAAGTACAAATAACTATGTAAACAAGGACCTCATCTATGTGGATGTCTGCATACAAATAGATCACTGTAAAGACATTTTCTACCACCTGTAATGGAGACTGCTTTATGTAAGAGAATCATAGGTATGAAAAGGACATATCCATAGCCATCTTACTTGAAACAAAAAGTACAAAACATTCTGTAACATCTACAGTGTTAATACATAACATATGGTGTCTGTTTCACATGCTAATAGTGACTTTTTAATTTGAAGTCAGCCCCAATGAACCTAAATCCGTGCTGTCTCCAGGATTAATTATGAGTACTAGACTGTGCCTCTCTTCTTGATAAGCTTTATAACCAGGTTTGCACACAGGATAAAACAGCTCCTGAGAGCTGCCATATTTAACCTATACATGACCTGCTGGGACATCTTTTGGAGAAAGAAAGCAACGTGACAAGGTGCTTGGTTCTATCACCAGGGCACTGGCACTGCCAGAGTGAGAAACACACCATTTATGGGTGCTGACATTAATTACTGAGCCACAGACACCTATTTAGCAAAACCCTTGGAAACGCTTTATCTGATATGCAAATATTATTTGAAAAGCAGGGAGATGGGTCCAAGCAGAGCGGAGCACCATGAGGCCCATGTTGACCAATGTCCTTCTGCACCTGCATTGCTTCTCCTGCCCACATCCCTGTGAGTTTGGGAGCTCATCTTGGTGATGATCCTCTGGGCTGGGGTTGGGGTGGAACCCTCAGGGACAGAAGAACACAAGTGACCACGGGTGAGTTGTCCTGAAGGTCCATCTAGCAGAGACGCTTAGAGAAAAACCATAAAACCAAGGTCAGCCCACCCCCTTATCACCTCCATTCCCTGCAGCACTGAGCTTCCCGAGGCAGAGGCAGGATCTCTTTTGCTCAAATAGCCCTGGCTGGTGCTCACTGCATGAATTTGTCTCCAGCTCAACCTGTTTGTGTTTCGATTTCCACAGCGGAGTGTGGAACACACAGCCAGTGAGCGCTCTCACTGGCCCAAGGTAATTTCATAGCACTACAAAACCCTTAATGTTACTTTAAATAGGTTTAGGTGCAAAGATCAGAGCCTATCCTAAGCACTGCTATAATGTTCCTCCTTGGAGAAAACAGCTTCTTGATGCCCACGAGGATCCCGTTGTGGTGGAGACATTACAGCTACTTCTCTAAAATACTTGTGCTTGGATGCTCAGGTGGCTGCAAGTTCATCTCCCCTGCCTTGACAAATAGACCCTTCTTAAAGAATTGAAACTTCCTTTCTTTTCCTGATTCACTTTTATTAACCTCAGGTTTTTAAATGACTGAAAAATACATTTAAAGTGGTTTTTCAAGGTCGCTGGAAAACTCCATTTCCGAAGCGTCAGTGGAAAATAACCAACTTTCGAACCAGGGAAACGATGATATTTATTTTTGAACCTGCGAAACCGGTGATAAACCCAAGCTGTTTACATTAGTTTGAAATCTGTTTTCCTGGTTTTGGCCAGCCATGGCCCTGCTGCAGCTACTTTCCCTCCAGATAATTTGCCGTCCCCACTGCAGCGCAAATTCTCCTCCAGACAGTAATGCGGTGGCTGCCAGCCCTGCCACCAAAATGGCCCTGTCTCACAAGCTAAGTCGGATCAGCCTGAGACAGGATTTTCCTGACACAAACTGTCTGTCAGGGCTGCAGGGCTGGGGGAGTGGGGTTGTTGGGGGTGGCATCCACATCTGTGGCTCAGTACAAAGCTGTCGCCCCCAGCCAGTTCCCGGTGCCTGAAACCACCTCCCAGGGAGACAGGAACAGTTATTTGTAATAATTAACAATCCCAGAAGAGTTTTCATGAGGACTGATGTGTTTATCTGTCATGGCCTGGCTGAATTCCAGCAAAGGACTGCATGACATCCTGCCTCTGTTGTATTTCACCCACCTAAGTTCTCCTGCAGTTTTGTTCAGGAAGGATAGTCCTTGTAATTCCTTCTCCAGCAGCTCCTGGATTCTTGCATTCAGAAATAGCTGCAGAGCCAAATACATTTCAGTTACAAGTGATCAGTGTTGCAAATTCTTCTGATTTTATAATGAGTCTTCAGATTTTTAGCATTTTTCCAGAAGCCTGAGCTGCTGGAGTCATTATGAAGCACCAGGATCTCAGTTTTCGTGTTTTTTAAGTAAGTGGCTCGTACTTGTAGTGGAAAACACGAGGCATGTTTACCCCAGAGGCTGAGGAGCCAGATGGTGGATAAAGAAAATGCAACAATTTTGGGTTTTAATCTCGTGATTTTTTAAGCCAATCTCATAATTTTGGGGAGCTGGACTCACAGTTTGTGAATGTTTGCAGTTGGCAATACTGAGTGATCATAATATATGAGGAGTGCCACAGTGCTTAATTAATTGCTGATTTAATTCATGTTTACCAAAAGCTTTGAAATCCTTGGATTCATTGAGTTCCTTTTAGGACAAGACACAATTTCCAGTATTAAATCTGCTCAGATCTGCTACTCTGGGAATCTTTCTGCAGCCAGCAGTTCAGTTTAACTGACAAAATGCAATTTTGTAGCAGCCTCACTCTGCAAACTTTGAAGGCCCAGTTGCCCAGAGGCAGAGGGGTCATACATGACCACAAGATGAACTGTGTCTTCCTAATGGGCTCTTGGATGCAAAACTAGATAACCTTCTGAGTCAGGTTCACATACATATTTGGGAGATACCCACCAGCACCTGAACAGGTCAGGAACTCATGCAGGAGTCTTCCAGTGCCACTGGAGGTGAGAAATTATGTTGTGCTGAACAGCCACCTCAGGACGGTCAAAGGTCTCTGCTGATCATGATTTCATAGAATCCCAAAATGATTTGGGCTGGAAGGGACCTTAAAGATCATCTACCAGCCCTCATGGGCAGGGACATCTTCCATTAGACCAGGTAGCTCCAACCTGGCCTTGAACACTTCCAAGGATGGGGAAGCCACAGCTCTGTGACCCAAAGGTGGGCTTGGAAGAGAGGCAGATAATTATATGGCACAAAGTTATTACTATATGGAAAATATTTGCATAAAATAAGTAGCTCCTTCTAACCCTTCACTAGACATCTTAGGAAAAGGCCAAACTGTTGGGAGTGGGTTTGTTTCACCCCAGTGTCATTCAGGCAGCTGGGGCTTGGAAAACGGTGTGTCATGCAGAAAAATAAGGTGCCTTGTGCTAGGCCTGGTGAGAATGTCTTTTAAGCCAAAATAATGCTGGGTCTTATTTACTTGACAGCTCAGACATTAATTTAAGACAGGCACAAATGAATCACCAGCCATGTTACAGTTGCCTCGTTGGAATCCCTCTGCTATAATCTCATAGTTTTTTCACCTAATTAATTTCCCCTTTCCTTGCACCAGTGTTTCATGAGTGTATCTTGTTTGGAGGAGATTAAGAGTCACACACTTCATTAGTAAGGTGTAAATTATCAGAGAGACCCTCTCCATCCACCTGCTTAATTGGGTTAATGAAGCGTCTCTGTGGGCCCTGGTAAGACAGCACTGCTCTCTGCTCCCTGCAGGCGTTACCAGGGCTGCTTGGAAAAGAGATGGAGACCTTAAAGTTCCCACCTTGGTGCATTTTGAGAGCTGCAGGCATTTATTTTTGGGGGGGAAAAAAAGGAAGAAAAACAGCTAAAGTTGACAAAAATGGCAAGATAAATCATTCCTGCTTGTAAAATTGCGGTCATAAATATCACTCAAATCTGTCTCTATCAGAACTAATTCCTAATTAACTCTGATTTTTTTTCTCTACCTTAAGCACCCAGATTGCACTAATATAACACACACCAAGATGCCATTAATGCTCAGTTAGATGGATAAGCTGGTGTGGAGGCCACAGCAATGCAAAGGGGGAAAAATGGGGCTTGTGTTTAGTCTCTGGTCGTGAGATGTGGGGCAGTTCTGCTGGAGGTGATCCCACCTGGAAACCAGGCTCCTTTATCCCTGCACATCCCTGTCTCGCCTCTGCTTGGGTTTTGGAGGCTCTTATTGGAAGGAAAGGCAACAAAACTCATACATTACAGCACATCCCCCGAAGAGGAAATTTGGAGGTGATATGAAAGATTATTTGCACTGCAACTCTCGGCTCGTTCCAGTCACACTCTTCCAACCTGGAACAGAAACACAACGGGATGACTCACGAGCACTGAGCACAGGGGGCTGTGGTGATGTCACTTGTGGGGTGAGCCCTGCTGACAACCAAGGCTGATGCTGAGCAGGGTCAAAGCATCACAAAGCACAAAGCCCTTTAAACATCCTCACAGGCTTTTTCTCATGAGCGAGTCATTGAACTCGGGTTTGTGCAGCCAGAAACAAATCCATCAGCGGCCCCGAACCTCAGCCGAACGGACAATTTGTGCGCTGAAAACGAGGAGAAAAGTCTGTGGGTAAATTATTTGTCACAAATTATTCGCCCAGCTCTACCTGACAGAGCAGAGTTGTGCGTTTGATCTCTGTGAGCGACTGTCGTGGGAATCAAAGGCAGTTTTGTCAGGGGATTAAGTGCAGAAGTTGTCGTGGAGGACTACATTAAAGATAAGAAATCCAGAGTGTGGCCCAAAGTGCCTAATCCCAGCACAACTAGTGAATTATTAAGTTGGTCATTTGACAGAAGGAGGAAAAAAAAATCCGCCTGTTTTTGAGACTGCCTAAAAAAGAGGTTTCTATTAAAATACAGCAGTTGCATAATGAGAACACAACGTGCAGTTCCAGCAGGAGAGCTGGGCTCCTGCACCAGTCCCTGCAGCCATGGAGGGATGGCAGGGAAACAGCAGCTTCCAAGGGCTGCCCCTTTTCTCCAGGTGCAGGATTTGAACCACCAGCTCCAGCTGCCAAGGAGAATGCACAGTTTTGAGGTACCAGTTTGGAGGTTTGATACGTGCCTGAGATACTTAGCTAAACCCCAAATTATTCTACAGGGACTCAGTCCTACCTATAGCATCTCCATGCTTTGTTGGAAAATTAGGAATACCAAGATTTCCATTTCTTTCAGGAGCACATAGCTGTTTAGTCACTTCTGCATCCAGCTCTGGGGATCCCAGGATGAGAAGGATTTGGAGCTGCTGGAGCGAGTCCAGAGGCCACAGAGATGCTCTGAGGACTGGAACACCTCTACTCTGGAGCCAGGCTAGGAGAGCTGGGGGGGCTCACCTGGAGAAGAAAAGGTTCCAGAGAGACCTGAGAGACCCTTCCAGAGCCCAAAGGGGCTCCAGGAGAGCTGGAGAGGGACTGGGGACAAGGGCCTGGAGGGACAGGACAAGGGGAAATGGCTTCACACTGCCAGAGGGCAGGGTTAGGTGGGATATTGGGAAGGAATTCCTGTCTGTGAGGGTGGGCAGGCCCTGGTACAGGTTGTCCAGAGAAGCTGTGGCTGCCCCACCCTTGGAAGTGTCCAAGGCCAGGCTGGATTGGCTTGGAGCAACCTGGGCTAGTGAAAGGTGTCCCTGCCCACAGCAGGGAGCTGGAATGAGATGCTCTTTAAGGTTCCTTTCAACCAAAACCATTTTGGAATTCTATGATTTTATGATAATGACAGACAGGAAAACATCCAGCAATTAGAGAAGAAAGCAAAAAAACAAGCAGGGCTCTGGAAATTCTGGATTTCTGAACAAACAGCCTCTTACAAGCACTGGAACATCTGCATAGGGAGCTGACCATGGGAGAGAACATGAGAAAATAGAAATCTTAACAGACTCATTGGGAAAAAGAGAGGAGGGGGTGAAACAGCATCTCCAGGAATCCTGCCAGGGATCCTGGAGCAGCTGATAAAGGTATTTGATGAGCTGTGGGAACCCCAGCAGGATGAGATCCTGTTTGTTACACAAAATCAAGGAAAGGGGAGGCAGGAGGTGTTTGTGCTACAGAGGTGGGAACTCTGCCTGGCAAACACCACAGGGACAGGTTCACCCCTGAGAGGTGGGCAGGGGGCAGGACAGGGTGCTGAGCAGCACAACCAGCCCCACAGCAATGACTCCAGCCAGGAAGGGCAGCATCAGGGTCCCATGTGTGACACAGAGAGTAAAAAGCAAAAATTCTGCACCAGAGTGATGGGGAACAAAGTCACTTAACACCCCAAAGCCACCACTACTGGAAATGTGAACAAAGACACACAGAAGATGATGCCACTCTGAGTTACAGCAGGCACCAATACCATCTCTGCTATCTTTGGGCCAGTGCAGTGTGATTGGAATCCCTGAAACACCCTTGCAGCTGTCCCAGAGAACTTCCAGACACCAAGGAGGATCAGAAGGAAGTTGGGTGTGGAATAGAGGTGAGTCCAAAAGGACAATGGCCAACAGCAGCTGCCAAAGGAGTTGGCTGGAGGTTGAAGCCCATGGATATCCCTGCTAGGGGACACACTATGGGATTGCTCAAAGGGGCTTCAGAGCTTCACAAAACAGAACAGAGGAAAAGACCACCTGCACATAACTGACTGAATCTTAGTTATAATCCCTCAGTTTCCAAATCCAGACAGGGAACAACAGTGGGTAATCCATGTTTCTGGGGACTTTAAAGTCCCTTCCAACATAAACCATTCTAGGATTCTGTGATTTTAAGTTGTATTTCTGTGTTGTAGGCATAAAGCAGGGGAGAGCAGTGCTTGAGGGAGCTGAGGCAAATGGTCCCTTACTCCTCGAGATCTGAGCTCATGCTGGAGGTGACACTGATCCCTCAAGGCTCCCTCTCCATCACAGACACCAGACAGGTAAAAACTCTCCTCCATGTGAGCAATTAAGCCCTGGAGCAGGGAGCAGAGAAACTGTGGGGAATCTTCATCATTGGAGATATTAAGAATTTCACCAAGGCAATGGGATTTAACTGTGAAGTTTGCTCTGTTTTGAGGAGGATCTAGGACTGGAAACCCAGAGAGTAAAGTCTCTCCAAACTTGAATTGTTCTATACTTCTCGAATCTGTGACTATCCAGTTTGTGCAGAATACTGCCTAACAAGAAGCAGCCAATGTGAATTTGACAAGAACAAATCTACCCAGAGCAAGGAGCAACTGCAACGTGCTGGGCTACTCCATCCCAGGGGACAGGTGAGTGTCTTTCAGCTGCTCCCTGCATCCTTCCCTGGATATTCCTGTTCCCTCACAGATCTGCTGGCATAGCAATTGGTCTCTAAGCTATCAGAGCCATCCAGGCTACAGAAATGGTTTTGTTAAAAAGATGTGCATGTGGAGGGAGCACAAGTCTTGCAGCAGCTAAAGGAGCATTGTGTGACTGCTGCTGGTGGCTGGGAAAACACATGTGGGAGGCACTGAAAAGAGAGGTGGGGAAGGACGTTTGTCGAAGTAAAGTGATGAACAGACCTGCTGAAAGGTGAACCAGCTTGGGTTTGTTTGCTGACACCTCTTTCCTTGGCTCCTCAAACCTTGCAATCCTCTGCCACTCTTTGGCAACAGCACAGTCCTGTCTGCCTCGCATCCCTCTCCTTTATCTTTTTTTTTTTTTTTTTTTTTGTCATTCAGCTGACAAAAAACTCTTCCAAAACAATGGCACACTTGTGCCTGTCCTCACTGAAAGCAAATTATTTACAAATAAGCTCAACATCCCACCAGGACAGTGTGAAGGTCTGTAAATCATCACATAGTGCATGAAGATTTGTTTTGGTGAAAGTTCTGGTGACACTTTTATCCTTCTGGCTTCAAATAACTGGGGAGGGCTGGATGGCTGTCCTTGACTCAAAATCCATCAGCTGCTCTTGTCAAGGTAGTGCTTGGGCTGGGAATATGGATATTGGAGAAGTCCCTTTCTTCCAACACTGAACAAGGAACTAAAATGGATAATAAATCATCGAATATGCTGAGTTGGATGGAACCCACAAGGATCATCGAGTCCAGCTCCTGAAAAACCTTTCGATGTCTTTCTCAGCCTTGTGATTTTTCATAATGGATGAAAATAAACCAGGTTGTGTTTATCTCTCTGCATCCTGTCCTGATGACATCTGGAAGAGGCTTCCAGCCACCTCAGGTAGTGGGGGCACCACTGGCCACATCCCCTGGGATGCAATCAGGAGGAAGAGATGGGTTGTAAACAGCAGCAGCTTGCCTGGGGTTTGTGTTTTAATGGGTGCAAGAATCGGTGTTAGCATATGCTAACCACTCTTTGCAGGGTGATCATTATGCAAATGCCTACAGTAAACAGGTAGGAAATTAGATCTAATCAGGACCACCCCCTCCCTCCCCTCTCCTGACACAGGAAAGTTGACTTCAGCGCATTTCTCTGGGTGCAAACCAAAAGAAGGCTGAATTCCAGCCTGAGACCTCAGCTTTGCATTTGTCCTTTTGTTCCCATGTGTTTGGTTTCTTGCACAAGTCGCTGAAAACCGAGGGGCAGCCTTGTGACTGCTTCAGTTTTAAAGCTCCCAGAGCAGGCTGGTGTGGCTGGATCCAGAATTAACGCCGTGATCTGAGGGCAAATAAAAACTAAGCACATCATGCCCGGTCTCCATGAGTAATTTGACCCTGTGTAATATCTAATCACTGCCTAATAAAGAGGCTGGTGTTAATACTGATGGGGACAGTTACAGTCACAGATTCCCAGTGTGAGCCCAAAAGCATCACTGGATTCCCTGGTTATCACGTTTTCCGTGCTGCCGGGGGGTCCCACAGCTGATTTCTGTCTCACACTCCCTCTCCCGCTGCTGCTCAGCCCATCTCCTGCTTTTGCAACACCTCGATGCCTCTGTGCCCAAGTGCCAGACACAGCTGGTTCCCTGCCCACGGCAGGGGGTGTGGAACCAGATGATCTTTAAGGTCCCTTCCAACCAAACCATTTCACGGTTCTGTGATTTGCCCCGTGCTCCACTGAGGGAACATGGGAACATCAACCTCTCTGCTTGCTCCATCCCACACCCTCTGCAAGGCTCAGCTCTTGAGTTTAGGAAATCTCAGCCTCCCAGAAATCTTACAAAGGACCACACATCCTCTTGTAGCAAATATTAAAGGCTGTGGCGAAGTAATAACAACAGTTTGCTGCAGTATCTGTGCAAAGGTTGAGGCAATCATGGCACTGCAGACAGAAGCATAAAAGTCATGGAATCTTAAAAACCTCCTCAGCCATGAGGACCCTCTTGCATCATGTTTAGGCCCCAGGACAGGTGTGTGAGAAATGGGTGCTGCAGAGCCACCCTGGCAAGGAGGGACCTGCATGTCCCTTGGCACCCCAGGGTGCTGCTCAGGGCACTTTTGCCTTTGATTCTTGCAGCCTGACCCATTGGTAGGTGGTGAGGGGATCCTCAAAAACCCAGTGATGCCATTAATGTAAAAAATAAAATGTCAGAGACTAGGATTTTCCCTGAGAAATTAAGCATCTAGGGGCTAATTTAATGTGGTCACACCAATACAAGGCTCTAATTTTGGTTTCAGTTATACAAGAACCAGTGTGATGCCACAGGGTGGCCTCTGCATCTCCACAGCTCTTCCCACCAACTTCCAAATAGCTCCAACATGCTGTTTATTCCTCATTTTCAAAGAATCCACCACCATCCCTTGCAATGTCACAGACTTGTAGCAGAACTGGATGGTCCATCAAGTATTGACAGCTTGGAAAATGCTGGAGGCACCCCCTAAAAACAGGGGAAGAGACTCAGCTGTCCCTGCTGTGACCCCTTCTGCAGTCACCTCTCTCAATGTTGGTATGGGAGACCATGAGTCAGAAAGGAGCTTTGGCAGCCCTCCAGCAGTGTGGGTTGCCCTGGCAGTACCTGCCAAAGGAGATGGATAGTTTGCACACCTGGAGAGGTTGGCACTGAGTCCTCAGTCCCTCTGACAGGGAGGCAGAGGGAGGGAGAGAAGCCAAAGGAAAACAGAAAGAGCAGAGGTGCAGCAGGGCTGGCCCACACTGCTCCAGGAAATTCTTGCAAGATATTTCCCTATCCTGGCTTACCTTGGGGATCCCAGTATTACTGCAGGAGTGGGAGAGTGTCCTTGTTTCACTGTGGATGGGCTGTTCCACATATATGGGAAAGGTTGGACCCTTACAGCATGTTGTGCCTCTGTCACACTTGTCTTGGATGAGCCATCAGCCTGGAGGTCCTACCATAACACAAATCCCAGCAGCTCAGGCCACTTGTACCACTGGTGCCCTGATCCCTGGTGCCAAGCTCTCAGCCCTCTCCTGCACCAGCTGTGTTTGATTTCCTATGACCAGAGATGATCCAGATGCAAATTTCCCCAGGAACCAACTGCTGAATACTCCATCCTCTAAAAATTCCTGCACATCGCCTTGAAACATCAGAATAACCTGGCTGGTTGCCATGAGGGAAGTGCCATATTGTACTTTAATTCTTTATGGGCAGGGACAAATCCCTACTGCATTTCTTTTAGAAAGGAACACAGATATTTGACTGGAACACTTAAAAAACCCTGTGTAGTTTCCATGTCCTAAGGCAATTTGTTTCAGCTGTTAACTTCTATTTTTTCTCAGATGGCCAGTTTGGATTAATCTTATTTTAACTTGTCAACTTGCATACTCTTACCAGATGGGATGCTTTTGTTTTCCAGGTAGTATCCTGCACTCACCAAGAATACTTACATCATCTTAACCTTCTCTTGGGTAACTCATATATTGAGAGAACCCCCTCAAGTCCTCCAGCAAGCAGGTTCCCTACTCCTTTAGTTGCTTTCCTGGCTCTTCCTGAACCCTTCTTAATCCTCCACTTTCAGTTTCAAAGCCAGGTCCTGAGACTAGACAACACCATGTCAATACAGGTCTCTTCTTGCATCTGATTTGAGGATTTCCAGGGTTTCAGGGACAACATCCCTGCCCTTATCCCCCCACTGACCCAGGACTGAAGCTGTTTGGGTTTCCACCAGACTCCACCAGAGTTGTCAGCATTCCATGACTCCAGTTCCTGCAACCTCACAGCTGTCAGGAGGGCTTAGAGCTCATGTCTCCTCCTCTGTTTGACATAGAAGAAACACCCCAACCACTCAGTGAACACCCTCACAGAATAACAAACACCCCCACAAAACTCAATGAACACCCTCACAATCCAACAAACACTCTCAGAACTCCCCACATTCCTCATTTGCAGCTCTTCAGCCCCCTGAGCAAACACCCTCATCTGAATCAGCCTGCAGGGACTCCTCAGATAGACTTCCCTGGGGGGTGGCTCCACATATTTTCTTAATGGGAGAGAAGCCTGATTATCCTAAAGGATAAAACCTGCGGCACCACATCCTATAGAGGAGCCACAGTGGCTTCTGGGGTCTCCAGAAATCAGAGACAGCACAGTTACCTGTCCTTCCACAGCTGTGGCCCAGAGGGGCAGCTTGCATGGATGGAGGGACACTTTGCTTTTAACAGCAACATCAGGAGATAAATCAGCTTCACCTCTGCTTGAATCTGTCGGAAAGCAAAAGCGATTTGTCTCTTTTGAAAGGAATGAGGATGCAGGGGGATCTGGCCTTGTTGGGAAACACACTGTGAGCACCAGAGCTGCCTCTCCCCTCTGGCAGGGGAGGGATGAGAAAGGCAGCCCAGTGTGGTCATCCCCCCTGCATCCCAAGGCTGGGGCTTGGAAACACAAGGCACATGCCAAGCCTTACCAAAAAGTCACAAGCGAATCAATGCAGGTCAGGAGGAAAGTTCTTCTGCTTGGGATTGACATCCCGACCCCACAACTCTCTTTGGGAAAGCCAAAAATGCTTCAAATCTTGAAAACTCTCCTGTGTCATTACTTCAGGAATGTGGGAGCTAAATCATGCCCCAGCAGGCTGTGAACTGGTGTCAGTGGTGAAGGAGAATGACAGCAGAGTCCCACAGCTCCTCTGTGCTGGGTGTTGTACACACACAAAACACAGTCCCTGTTGGGAAGGTTACAGATCAGAAAGGACTTTTAAAATATCTTTTCTGATAGAAGTTGCCCTCCTTGCTCCCTTATGCCCCTTCCTGCCTCTCCAGCCTGATCCCAGACCCTCCCATGGTGGGTTAGATGCTGCAATTTTGAAGCACCAGCAGCAATGGCAGAAATATTGCACCTCTGGTTACCAACATCCATATGAGAATAAATACCATGGTCCCAACCTGTGAGAGTGTGAGGGGAGGCAGGGAGAGAACCAGCTTCTCCCTGAAAACAGAAAATAACAGAAATACAGTCCACTTTCCCCAGCAATTAGCTCTGTAGGGAGCTCTGTAAGATGTCTCTGGTTCACAGTCACCTCCCTTCCTCTTGCTCTCCCTATACTGATGCTGCCTCAGCCTTCCAAATTTAATTACCAACTAATTAGACATCACATACAGTGGTTTGATCCTGGCAAGGGCTGAGTGTCACCAAGAGGTATTTGGGACCAAGAAAGGTGTTCTCTCTGTGCACTGGGAGCCTGAAGTCCCTCTGGTACCTCCAACTCTGCACCTCTAACAGAGAAAAACAGAAACCAAGCTCAAGTAGCACGACAGGGCGGGGACAGCATTGCCACGAGGCATCATATGACCCCCAGACCACATGATGCCATTCCCAACGTTGTTAGAATAAAGAACAGGGAAGGGACCACACCAAGGAAGGTACTTTCTTTTTGGCACATCCTGCACTAAGAAGTATTTGCCGATAAGCTGATAATCAGGTGGCCTGGCCACCCCCAGCACGTTCGACCTTGCTGCTTAGAGAATATTTGATCATACAGTATCTCCATTAGGAGTTTGTAATCCGCTATCACAGCATTTGAGAGCCATTTGAGTGTAAGGAGATTTTTATTAATGGTTCATGAGCCTAAAAGTCAAAATTGACTCTGAGAGCAGATTTTAACAGTTTGTGTGGGATTTATATATTTATTTATCTCTTCATCACCTCTCCTCCCCATCGTCATCACCTCCCTCTGCTCTGCCCCAGCAGAGGTGCAGCCACAGCAGCAGGGAGACACCAGGCAGCCCGAGAAGCTAGAAATGGCATTTCTTCTTTCCTTCTGTCTTTCCCCTCCCTCCCTCCCTCCCTCCCTCCCTCCCTCCCTCCCTCCCTTCCTTCCTTCCTTCCTTCCTTCCTTCCTTCCTTCCTTCCTTCCTTC
>JAWWEV010000167.1:60421689-60469088 GCA_035583235.1 Hafferia zeledoni | reverse complement strand
TCCCTTCCTCCCTCCCTCCCTTCCTCCCTCCCGTCCCTCCCTCCTTTCCCTCCATCCTTCCTTCCATCCTCCTGTCCTCCTTTCTTTTCCTTCCACTTCCTTGCCCCACTCAGTCCATCCCTTATACCATGCCATGAACCCCTCCATGCCCTGCCAATCCCATCCCTTTCCCTCTGCACATCCACCTGCGACTGGCCAGGCTGTTCCCACCTGCAGGCACTGGTGTCCTGGACATCACGGTGTCCATGTATGCCATATGTGTGTCCACACAGGCACTGACCTGTGCCATGTGCATTGGTGCCACGTGTGTTTATAGACCTGCAAGGATTGCACATTTATGCTGTAGGCCATCAGTGACACATGTTTGTGTCTGCACCTGTGTGCTGTATCTGTGTGTGCATGTGCTGTATCCATGTGTACATGTGTTATGTTCAGGTGTTTGTTTGCTGTATCCATGTGTACATGTGCTATGTCCATGTGTTTGTGTGTTGTACCCATGTTTGTGTGCTGTATCCATGTGTACATGTGTTATGTCCATGTGTTTGTGTGTTGTGTCCATGTTTGTGTGCTGTATCCATATGTACATGTGATATATCCATGTGTTTATGTGTTGTATCCATGTTTGTGTGCTGTATCCATATGTACATGTGATATATCCATGTGTTTATGTGTTGTATCCATGTCTGTGTGCTGTATCCATATGTAAGTGTGTTATATCCATGTGTTTATGTGTTGTATCCATGTTTGTGTGCTGTATCCATGTGTGCATGTGTTATATCCATGTGTTTATGTGTTGTACCCATGTTTGTGTGCTGTATCCATGGGTACATGTGTTATATCCATGTTTTTGTATGTTGTACCCATGTTTGTGTGCTGTATCCATGGGTACATGTATTATATCCATGTGTTTATGTGTTGTACCCATGTTTGTGTGCTGTATCCATGGGTACATGTGTTATATCCATGTGTTTGTGTGTTGTATCCATGTCTGTGTGCTGTATCCATATGTAAGTGTGTTATATCCATGTGTTTGTGTGTTGTATCCATGTCTGTGTGCTGTATCCATGTGTGCATGTGTTATATCCATGTGTTTGTATGTTGTACCCATGTCTGTGTGCTGTATCCCTGTGTACATGTGTTATATCCATGTGTTTGTGTGTTGTATCCATGTTTGTGTGTTGTACCCATGTTTGTGTGTTGTACCCATGTTTGTGTGCTGTATCCATGTGTATACCTGTTATATCCACGTGTTTGTATGTTGTACCCATGTTTGTGTGCTGTATCCATGGTACATGTGCTGTATCCATGTGTGTGTTGCCATGAGCATCTATAAGTCCGCACAGTCCTGCTCTGTCCATGTATATCCACGTCTATCCATGTGGAGGGGTCTCTGAGCCCTGCACATCCATTGGCTCCTGCACCACACAGGGCTGGCAGTGGGGGCTGAGGTGCCCCCTCCCCAGTGGCACCCCCAGCATGGGACAGGGGTGACCACGGGGGGTGCCTTTGGGGGTTTGCCTCGCCAGCACTGCCAGCCCTGCATGGCTCCAGAGGCTGTGGGCACCTGCCCCCGCTGGTCCTTAGGAAATGGGGGACAGAGTTTGGGGCCCCTTCTGGGATCCCCATTCCATTATTAATCCTTAAAACTGGCTGAGGTCCAGGATGCAAACCAAGGCCAGCCCACACCAGCCCTCGCATCCACCAAACCTGTATCCATGCCCAACCTGCCCAATCCTTTCTTTCTAACCTTTCCAGACCCAAACTCAGCCCTCCCAAACCTAAATCCATACCCAACCCTCCATCCCTGTCCCTGCCACCTCCCCAGTTCCCAGGTTAAGGAAGTGCCAGGGATATGAGTGGGAAGCTGGGGGGTCCCTGTGCCCCTCTACCCAGCACCAGGTGGTGACACTCTGCTGTGAGTCCCTAAACCCAGCTCTTCAGTAACTCCCCCCTGTCTCCTTGGAAACTGGCAGTGCTGCCCAGTGCCAGGCTCCTCCTGGAAATGCAGGCACCCCAAAACTTATCCCTGTTTTGGGGGTCCCTGAGCTGGCTCAGCCTGGGGTGGGAGCAGAGATGCTCTGGGTGAGGGCTGGTTACTGGGACACACTGGGCAGTGTGGGCAGGTGCTGGCAGGGAGCAGGCAGGGAGAGGGCAGAGGACAACATGTGGGATAGGACAAGGAGCAGGCATGGATAAGACAGGGAGTGGAAAAGTTTATTGGGCAGAGTGCAAACAAGGTGAACAAGCAATGGAGAGGGACTCAGACAAGGCAGGGTGCAGGCAGGAAGCAGGTAGAGATGCTGGAACCGGCATTCCAGGCAGCTCAGCTGTGGCTGGAGTCAAGATTTCTCTCCTACTGTTTTGCTTTTTCAGTTTTGTGTGGGGTTTTTTCCCCCTCAGGTGAGAAATGTCACATTGCAGGACAGGTAGAGGGTTTGCTTATATGTATATTTTGTGGGGCTGAGCAGGATACCTCAAATCAAACACCCTCCTAATCAGCTCATTGCCCCTAAATCCGGCTTTCCAACACTAAACTGATGTCGTCTTCCCAGCTTTTCCCCCTATTTTATTGGATCCAGGGTTGCCTGAGTTCAAAGGAAATAAATTCTACCAGGAGATCTAAAATATTAAAAATGAAAAAGGAGTTGAAACACTTTATGTAATACTTTTTGTTTGCCAGCTCACACTGGGATTTTGCTCTTTGCCCACGCGTGTGCCCATTTAAATTAAAATCAGAAACAAACAGGTAGAGAAAACATGGGAAGTTCAAAAAGACAGGGGAAATTCAGAGAAATTCTTGCCATGAATTGGCTTTTTCTGATAAAAATGAGCACTAGCTGGAGGAGCTCATCCCTGACAGACAGGGAAATGCTCAGGAAAGAAAAGTAAAAGATAAGATGGGAGAAGCAAAATATGAAAAGAGGTTTTAAAGAGGCTTTAAAAAAAATTAATAATCAAAAGCTCAGGAAACAAAGAGCTTTTCCAGGCAGGTGGGACACTGTGCCCCAGTTCAACAAGGATGTGGTTTTTTCTTGAGCATATTTTGATTGAATATTTTTTGGAGGAGAGGTAAATTTTGTTGGTTTGAAGCAAATCAGTGGAGAAATGAAACTTTCCGCGCTGCTGCTTGGGAGATGCCGGCGGCATGGACATGGCTGAGCTGTCCCTGCCAACCCCAGTGTCCCTGCCTTGTGCTTCCCAAACCTCCCTTGCGTGCATCCTCTCATGAAAAAAAAAATTAATGAGAAAAATCACCGACCAACAAGCGCAGCATAAAAACTCGGCTCAGTTCAGAGCAGAAATATGTTTATTTTAAAGGCCGATCTTTGCTCCTGGAGGACACAAATAGTGCAGGAAAGACTGGTTTTGCTGGTGCCTATGGAGGGAGCAGCCCATTTGGGATGCCAGGATATGAAGCCAAGGGATGGCTGGAGAGCTGCTACATTGTGCTCCCCAGTCCTGGGGACCTTGGGGGAATGACAGTGACCTCACACCTGTGGCCCCAGGTGACTCACAGGCAGGAGGGCACTGATGACAAGCTCTAGGGGACAGCTTGTGACAGGGAGTGGGATAGTGCTGAGGACTTTTCTCCATGTCTCTCTCTGTCCAGAGGTTCCCTTTTTTTGCTACATTAAATCCAAACCAAGTTCAATGCAGTGCATGTGGGAAGGAGAGAAGGGGAAGGACAGAGAAAGAGCCACCAAGATGCTTGGGAAGGGCCTGATCCTGCATTGTAGAGCTCTGTGAGACTCAAACACTTGTCCTCCTCCTTCCACAGCACCTCCACTAAAGTGATCCTGCCTGATCACTCCCAGGTTTCCCCTTCTCCTTCCTGGCAAGTTCAGGGTGCTCCCCAAACACAACTGAGGACTCCATCCCCTGGGAGGTTACAGAGCAAACTCATCCCTCCCTCCCCACAAAGAGATCTGGGAAAGCTGCGGTGGGAAAGGTCTTGTTATCCAAGGTGTGTTTCTAATGAAAGTTTTTAGATTAAAAATTTTTTAAAAATTAAAATAATAATCCCCCTTGGTTTTCCTTCCTTCACCTGGGGGAGCTGCCAGTAAAACCTCCATTGCCTGGGCCCTGCAGAAGCAGCAGGACCCTCCTGGTCCCCCACACCTGGCTGCAAACAGGAAACCAGCGGACGGCATCGCCCCTTCTCCATCACTCGCCGAATGAGATCAAAATGGAAGACAACCATCAAGTGTGCTAGAACCATTTTAATATAATTATACATATCTGCCAAATCCAGGAAAAAAAGGTTTATGCATATATATCTTTTTTTTTTTTTTCAGTTAACATCTGCAAGCATAAACGACAATGAATTTCTCGGTTTAAATTCATCCAGGTCAGAGCAACTGCCCAAAGTCCTGTTGGATTTGAAGGATACTGCCAGCATGGCCAGCAGTAAATGAGCTCCAGAGGAGTTTAATGTCCTCAGGTGGGGTATTTTCGGGCTTTCCTCTTTCATTCAGAGACAGTTTGTTGTAAAAAGTTTCAGTGCAGTTCACCTCGGGTGAAAGGCGATCGTGTTTTTGTGTTTTTTCTTTTTTTTTTTTTAATTCATTTTTTTAAATATATATTTTTAATTATTTTTTAAAAGATGATAATAGGTAACTCAGTTGCTCTGAATTTCACTTATAATTATAACCTATTTAAATCACAGCAGAACTCCCGCTGGTGCAGAGTTCATAGTTGCATACAATACAGGAGATCACAGTTTTGAAGTCTAGCACAGATTAAAAACCACAGATGTACCATTTATATAAGACACACACTGATTGTCTCTTAAAAACTACATATTGACTCCTTATGAACATTATCTTTTTTTTTTTTCTTAATCTTTAAATAAAGTAGTGCAGCTAGGACAATCAGTCACACAACCCACACAGCCCTGAACCAAGTTCTCCGGGTGCCAACTTGAGCAAGTTGGGCATAAAACAGTTGGATGAGCTCGAGAGAGAAAGAAAGAGGGAGGGAGAAAAAGAGAGATGTTGTCCATTCCGAATAGTTTAACCGAGGGTTGGCTAACACATTGGAAACCTCTGGGTGAAGGATCATCTTTCCACGCACACACACGAAAAAAAAGAAATAAAAACCTAGGCTCTTTTTTTTTTTTTTTTTTTAAACTGGCCCGTGGGTGGGACGATCTCCCACCTCTTCCAAACAAAGAAACCCAACAATTGCCTAAAACTAGAAAGAACACAGATGGGTCTGTCTGGTTTCTGCTCACTAGATGATCTGTCCGTTTAAGGCCTTCCTCCTCCGTTTTTCCTCTTTATTATTCCTTTTCCAGAGCGTCTGAGCAGGAGATGAGTCTGAACGGGATCACACCAACACTGTCCCCCTCTTGTTGCTGACGGCTTTGTTTGTTTGTTTGTTTGTCCATTGAGTTATTTTTTTCTCTTTAATTTAACCAAGACCTGACTAAAACTGGGGCGCTCGGCCCAGCCTGTTCGTTCTCGTCGCGATTTCTCTCGTTATCACAAAGGTTCTTCACAAAACCTGGAACTTCCATGACGATGTCTGGTCCTTATAATCCAAGCAGTCAGCATTGAAGTTTAACTTCCAGGAGGCGGTTTGGTCTTTATAATCCAAGCAATCGGTGGTGGAGTTAAAGCCCAAACTGGAGGCTCCATAGCCCTGGGTGGAGAGGGAGGCTGGAGACTGGTTGAGGTGGCTGGTGACCGCGTTGGCACCCATGGGACTCAGGGTGGCCCCCGGTCCAGGGAGCTGGTGGTGCATAGGGGTCAAGTAAGATCCACAGTCCATCCCTCCAAAATAGGAGGTCGATCCAGCGTATCCTTGGCTGTAGCCTGATGCCTGGGTGTAGGTCATAGGATAGGATCTCTGCATGCAGGAGGAAGAGGTGGAGAGGGGATCTGAGAGCGGGGAGATGGACGCTGGGCTCCAGATGGATACAGGGGCACTGCTGCTGGAAATGGTGGGGACTGAGGTGCTGGAGGGGGGAGTGAACTGCCCGCTGGTGCCACTCTCCGAACTCACTTCCCGGGCCGGTGAATTCTTCTTTTTAGCTGGCCGGACCTTGTTCTGGCCCCCGTTCTGCTGCTGCTGCTGCTGCTGCCGGCACTTGGCTCGGCGGTTTTTAAACCACACCTTGAGACACAGAGACAGAGGAGGGAGAGAGAAAAAGGCTGGTGTTAGGGATGCACAGGCAAACCCGACGGTGGAAAGAGATGGTGGCAGGGAGACCTCACCAGGGAGGGGCACCTGAAAGTGCTCCCCAGGAGTGGAGGGTTGCAGGCTGCTGCAAAGAAAAGCTCCGGGGCTCCCCCTCCCTGAGATCATTAGCAGTAATAACAAGTGGAAATTGCAAATCAAACTCCTTAATAAGGTCACTTTTGGGGGAGAGTTGGGGTAGGCAGGGAGCATTCCCTCTTTGCTGTTTGCCAGTCAGGGACCCCCAGGAATCACCCTTGAAGGCCCATTGAATTCGAGCCCTTAATTAGAAACAATAGAACATGAGAAAGGGAGGGAACAATTAGGGGAACAGAGGTAGGGGTTGGGGAGGAAGGTAAAGATGTCTCATTTACCCCCCCAAATAGGCTCTCTGGTTTCACCCCCTAGGCCAGAGTCTGCCCCTCAACTCATCTCTCCTTCTCTTAGCAGGGACCCAGGGGCTGCCTTCTGGGAAGGTTTCATGGGGAGAAGGATGGGGGTTGACCTGGGGGTATCCCAATCCCAGGCCACCACACTCCACGGGGACACGACACCACACAGCCTTGGGAAGCCTCACAAGGAGGCAAGAGGTTTTGGAGATACCCTGTTCTTGCTGCTGGGGTGTTCTAGACCCCCTGAGCGGGGCAGGACCCTCCTGCCCTGCCAGCAGCACCTCCAAAATGCTGCCTGGATGGAGCCCCTGCAGTCTGCTTGCAGAGGAGGCACAGCCCAGCCCCAGGAGGACAGTTCCCCCACCAAGGCAGCTCCTCTTTCATCCAAGTCTCTTCAAAGCAGCAGGAAGCTCCCAGTCTGTACTGGTGCAGGCAGAGAGCCCAGTCTGGCCCAGCTCTGGGGTTGTGGTGATCCCTGGGGAAGGGGGGATCCTTTACGGCTTCTGCAGGGCCCCCAAATGCCTGCAGGACAGGCTGGGATTTGGCACTCAGGGTAAGGCTTGGTATAGAGTTTGAGGGTGCTGGAGAGTCCTCAGAGAGGCCAAGGGGACTGGGAAGGGGCATGGAGAGCTCAGGAGCTGGAATCAGGGGTCTACACAACACCCCCACAGTACATGGGCAAAAGGGAGGGGAAACATTCCAGCCCTGGGGATGCAAACCACCATTCCGTGCCCCTCTGCTCCCCCACCCATCTCTGAGCCTCTTTCACCCCACAGGGAGCTTGATTTGGCTCCAGGCCTGACCCCATCTCCTAAAACAGCCCTCTCATCTCCCTGCCAGACGCTAGCCAGTCAAACCCTTCACGCTGGTATGGAGTAGGGGGGCCAGGCAGGGGCCCCCGGGGCCACTCCGCTTCCTACCTGCACTCTGGACTCGGGCAGGTTGATTTTCAGGGCCACCTCCTCCCGCATGAAGATGTCGGGGTAGCGGGTTTTGGCGAAAAGAGCCTCCAGCACATCCAGCTGCGCCCGGGTGAAGGTCGTGCGCTCCCGCCGCTGCTTTCGGGGGGTTGCTGCGAACGGAGCCAGAGGCCCTGGCTGTCAATCAGCGGCCCCTTAGACCCCTATGTCCCCTCCAGCCCCTTCCCCAAGGGGGCACCCACATTCCCTCCTCTCTCCCGGGAGATCTGCACCCCAATATCAGCCGTCGCTGTGCCGTAATCCCAACTCCGCATCTCCCCTGGATGGGTTTGGAGCATCTGTCCCCCACATCCAGCTAGAGGGTCTTCCCTCTTTGCAGCCCCTTTCCCGGATAAAAAGTTGGGGGTGAGGAAGAAGGGAGACAGAGGGACCCCACACCCTCACCCACCCAAACCAACGTGATCCCGGGACATCTTGTGCATCCAAAAATTCTTCCGTGGGGCAAAAAGAGGGAGGGAAGAGGGGAGAAAAGCGTGGCTTACCGGGATAACCGACGGACGGATGCAACAAATCCATGCCCGAGGTTGTGAGACTCAGGCCATTGACTGCATAAGGTGGTTGCTTAAGATAAGACATCATGCTAAAGTTGTGGTGGGGAGGAGAGTTGGCCGAAATCCGGGCGAGGGGGAGCCGGCCGAGCGCCCTGCCTGCCCCGGGCGGTGCCTGGGGGAGCCGTCGGGCGGGGGGGACCGCCAGGTGCCTGCGCAGGAGGGAGAGGAGGGAGGAATGGAGGGATGAAGGGGGAGTCAGGCCAGCTCGCTGCCCGCCCCCCCCCTCCCTGCGTTTATCCCCGCCGCCTTCCTCCGTCAATCCTCCCGCTCGGAAAGCCGAACCCCAGCCGGATTTGGGAGCTGGGAGAGACTGACTAGATAAACGCATCTCTCCCCAAAAAGGGCGAAGAGGGGAGGGGGGAGGCACATCCCAGCCAGTAATTACCACCCGAACAAAACCCCCCCATGCCTTCAACTGCCCGTATTGTACGGCAGCCGGGGGCATTTGCATAGGATTCCCGGCCGGGCACCGGCTAATTGTCTCAAGCAAAACTTGATTGGGGCCATTGGCAGACACAAAGAACCCCTCGGCTAAATAAATAATGCAGATAACAAAGCCCAAGGGTGAGAAACAAAGAAACAATTCAAGAAACCTATCTCTCCACTAGTCTTTTGCAAGGACTTTAATTATCCCAGGTTTGGGCAACATTCAAACCTTCCCCTCCACTCCCCCTTTTCCCCTTCCCCCCGACGTTGCTGCATTTCAGAGCTCAAATGCCCGCTCGGGAAGAGCCAAACTTTTCTGCTCTCCCGCCATCAGTCCACGTCTGCAGTAATTTCCACCGGCCATTTGCACCTAATTAGTACTCCGGGTAATTAGATTTGGAGGCAAGTAACAGATTTATTAGGCTTTCAAGAAACTCTTGATGACGGAGCTGAAGCTAAACAAACACCTCTGTGGTGAGCGGCCCCGGGACGGCCGCGGCAGGCGAGCCGCTCCCCGGGTTCCCCGCTCCGGTTTTCCCGGTCCCCGCTCCGGCTCTCCCCGTTCCCTCTCGCTGCCCCGACGGGGCCGGGGCCTCTGCAGCGAGGGATGAGCGGAGACCCAAACACACACTCGGCCAAAAAATGGCCGACAGGGGTCCAACCCGGGGCTTCTAAACGGATTAATACTGTTTTTGCCGTGGAAAACATTTTAAAAAATCTTTCAGGGCGAAATCTCCATTCCCAGCGGCCGTCGGGAAAAGGAACTCCAGCACAACTTTCTTTCCGAAACACTCCAAAACTGTGTTTCAGCTGAGCCGCCGCCCCGGGAAGGCGAAGCGCAGCCCGGAGGCTGTTGCGGGACCCACCGGCCCTGGTGCACCCCCGTCCAGCGCCGCCGGTGCTGGTTCTCCGCGGTGCGGAGTTCCCCCTTTTCCCCTTAGGAATGCGCTTGGGCGCGCACAAACGCGCTGAGCAGCGGAGGGAGCGCGGATCCTGCGCGGGGTGCGCAGGGTCGGGCCCCGCTTTTCACATCATCCCTCCGAGGGAGGCCGAACAGGGGCGATCATACCGAGGGGAGCCCCGCTCCGCGGCCGTGGCGGGGAGGCTTCGTCCGCTGGTTTGCTCACCGCGCAAGATGAGCGGGTGAGGAAAACGGGGATTGCTGCCCGCTTAAAGACGAGCTAACAAAAAAAAAATCAAAAAATAGGGGGAAAGGACGAAAAAAAAGCGCGAACAATTCCTCCAAAAAAACCAAGCCCAAAGCTCGGCTGGGTTGAACTCGCGGCATCCCGCCGAGGCGCCAGCCCGGCGCGGCCGCCCGCGGAGCCCCCTCGGCCGCGGCCGCGCATCCAGGGCCGCCCCGCAGCCCGCGGAGCAACGGCTCCGCTCCGCAATCTGTCACCTTTCCCCCTCCTCCTCCTCCACCCCCCCGCTCCGCATAGATCCCGGCTACCAGTTGCTCTGCCCTCGCTCAATAATAATTACCCCGTCCGAGAATTAATTATAATAAATGTTTTCTTGATAAACTAACGAGATAATCCGAGCGGCACACGCTCCCTAATTACGGGCCACCGGCCCCGGCTCCGCTGCTCGCCCCGGTGATTAATGCGGGGCAGCGATCCGCGCCCGGGCGCGCAGCCTGCGCCCCTGCCCCCGGCCGCGCTGCGGGGGGACGCGGGGACCTGGGGGGCTCGGCCGGGGCGCGGAGGGGCTCCCGCGGAGGAGAAAAGGGGAAGGTGCCAAGGTAGAAGAGGGAATTTGTTGTCTTTTGTTTTGCAAACGAGAGCTGCGTTCCCTGCCCGCACCGCGCTCCAACGAATTTCTGATATTTTTAAAATTCTAATTTATTTAATTTTTTCTTTCTTTTTTTTTTTAATCTTGGGAAATTCTAATTTTTTCTCCCTGGAGGGACGGTTTGGGGTGATATTTCCCATCAAGGGGATTTTCTCTCGGGGCGAAGGCGGTGGGGATGGACGCATCAGCAGCTCTGCTGAGCGGTCTCCAGCGCTTCACCCTCCGAACCTCCGCGCAGCTCCGCGGCCGCGGCCCCTCTCCCTGACCGAGAGCATCGGACCCGGGCCCAGCGGGCAGCCACCTCCGCCGCGGGGCCGTTTGACCCGTCTCTGCCTCCCAACAGCACTCGGCCGCATTTTTAAAACTGTTTTGGTTTTTTTCCCACTCTTTTAATTTTTTTTTTTTTTAACTAGAGTTGTACATTTTCAAAATAAATAAATAATAAACCTCAACTTCTCCGAGCAGCCAAAATCGAAATAAATCTTAGCAGCGAAGGAGGTTTTTAGTTCTAAAGAAACTTGTGCCGGTGTACAAGGACTTTTCCCGACTTTCTCTTTGTCAGCCCGGTGCGTTTCAGAGGAGAGAGGCCGGGGGCGCGTTATTCCCGGCCGGTGTCTTTGGGAAGGGCTTTCCCACGGCATAAAAAAATTAAAATAAAATAAGGGAGTTGGAAACCACCTCCAGTTCCTCTCCGACCTGGATACCATTCTGGCCATCTATTTTGCCCATACCGAGTCGTGAAGCTCCGGCCCCAAATGCCTTGAAGATTTCTCTCCCCGCGATTTCCAGCCCCATTTTCCCGGGCCGCGAGTGCTCAGAAACACTTTCGCAAAATTACTTTGCTGGGTCTCCGCATCGTGAGGAAGATGAGGAGGAGAATGAAGGGTGTCTCAGGTAGGAGCCGAGAGAGGGGAGAAATTTCTCCCCGGTTATTTCTAATTCTAGAAGTCCGGCTTGAGGTCAGGAAATAACTACAGGCCAGAAGAATAGGCCGGGAAAAAATCATGTACCCAACGAAATCGCGGTGCAGCCCCGCGCCTGCCCGCGGAGGAAAGAGCCGCTCCGCGCCCGCCCACGGGAGACAGCCCGGCCGCGGCCGTGGGGGACGGAGGGCGAGGGCGGCGGAGGGGAGCGCCTCCAGCTTCCCGGCTTTGGTCCTTCGCCTTCCCTTCCAGCAGCTCCCGGTCCCTGCCGAGGACCGACCGGGGGTCACCGGCTGTGCCCGACCCGGGGCAGCCACCGCCCGGCCCGGCCCGGCCTCTCCAGGGCAGCCCCGCATCTCCTGCGGGAGCCGCCTGCTCCCCGCTACCGACACGGTGCGTCCCCGCCGCACACGGGATGGTTAATAATAATAATAAATTTTTAAAAATAATTATTATTTTAATTCCCCTTTCCCTGCGTTCCTGCCCGCCCAGCGATGCCCCCGAGGAAGGATGGAACCAGCGGGTCGGACTTACCTGCGAGCCTCGCCGGAGCCGCGGGCAGGGCTGGGGGGCGAAGGGGGAAACCTGCTCCCGGATCCTCGCCAAATTCAGGGCTCGGGCTGAGCTGGGAGAGAAAGCACAAAGCGGGAGGTTAGAGAGCTCGCCGCATGCACATGCCCACGACATCGGGGGAAAAGGGGGGGGTGAAGGGGGGGGAGAAAAAAATGTTTGAAAAAGGAGAATAAATGGGGGGGAAAAAGGGGAGGGGACGGTGCAGGAAAGGGATGTAGGGATGCTCGGGTTCTGGGTTCGGTACATACAGAGCTAGCCGGTGCTGGAGCTGGTCAAAGTGATTTTATTTTTAATAATAGTGGCAGGGTGCGTTGGAGCTGAAGGTCTCTACCTCTCTCGGGGAGCTTTGCTGAGAAAGCGCCTCTCTGGCAACTTTTTGACGCAAACTCTCCAACCAATGGCAGGGAGAGAGTGATTGACACATCTAAGCCAGGGGGAAAATAATAAAAACACACACAGGGGGAGGAAAAAACAGGCCGCTGCTGTACCGGGGGGACAATCTAGAGAGAAATAACAGCCACCGAAATGACACCAGAATATACATTAAAAGAACCTGCTCGGTTTAAAAATATACATTATGGAGTGGAGCGGATGAAGTCATTGTAGAAATTAATGTGATGGACAGCAGAGATGGAATTAGTGTATGGCCCGAGGAAGGAGAGGAAAGGGGGGCAGCAAAAAGCTGAAGGGGGGGGCTGTAAGAATAACAACAACAAAAGATATTAATATATATAAGTAAATATTTGTGAAGGGGGGACAGGGAGCCTGCCAGGAGCCCTTGGCTGTGTAGGGCGAAGCTGGAAGAGATGAAACCCGCGGGAGCAAAGGGGAGAATCCCTCCCGGCACAGAGTGGGGTGCCAGGGTGCCCCCAGCCCCGGGTCCCCCCACTCGCACCTGCAGATCGACTGCACCCCAATTCCACCTCCCAGGGGCCAAGTGTCCCCTGAAGAGGGGAAATTGAGTCACCTGGAGGAGGACATCAATGCATTTTACATTCTATTTTTAAAGATATATAGGGATGATGGTGTAAAATGGGACTTAGCGGCGCTGCGTTGGATTTGCAGACAGGGATGTGCACGTTTTAATCGAAATAAATTGGGAGCAGTGACGGGGTGAGGATGAGGAGGGCCTGGGATGTTTCCACCGCTGGGCAGAGTCCGGATGGGCACTCCGGAGCCGGACACGGTGATGTACCCCCCGCACCTCCCCACCCCATTCAACTTCTCCCTGGTCAAAGAACCCCGAAAATTAAGCTCTGGCAAAAGGCAGGAGGATGGAGGCGGTTGAGGTCGGAGGGAGGGAGCGCTCACACACTTTCCTCACTTGTGACAATGGGGGGAAAAAACTGCAGCGGCTCGATCATTTTAACGGGGTGACCTATGTTAATGAAGTTATAGCAATTAATTCGGATCTTTGTGGCTTTCTCCGAGCCTGGCTGCGTGCGATCCAACGTGGTTGTCCTTGGACTTTAGCGCTGGCGGTTTGCAGGAGCAGGTTTGGGATGCTCGGGGCTGGGCTGGGCGGATGGGTGGTGTGGCTTGGGTTTGGGTTGTTTGGTTTTTTGGTGTGTTTTTGGTTTTGTTTTTTTTTTTTTTTCTCCCAGAAAGGAGGAGGAAGGAGGTGGCAGAAGGAAAGGAGGGAGGGGAGAGGAGGGGAAATTAAACATACAAATAAACAAACAAACAAACAAAATAACCCCTCGCCCAGAACCGCCGCAGCCCTGCCTGCCGGAGCCGCTCCCACTTTGGCCGCTGGGTTGTATTTTTCTTTTTTTGGAAGGCGACTTCGTGCAAAGTTGGTACCCGGGGTACCCCCGGTTGGTACCCCCCGGGATTCCCGGCCCGTGCCCTTCTTGGAGTTGTGTTTTGATTTATTTTTCCCTCCCAGACCCATGAGACTCTTCTGGTGGACTTTTCGTGGGTTTATTTGTTTAGTTGTTGGGGTTTTTTTTATATATATATTTTGGGGAATAGCGAGGGGATGCTGCACATCCCGTCGTTCTGCAGCATCCCCCCCTCTCTCAGCCCTTGCCCAGAGACCTGCGCCGGGCAAATCCTTCCCTCACCTCCCCGCATGTCGACACGGCCACGCCACCCCTCAGCCTCTCCTTTAGCAGAGCACCAGGAATAAATATCCCGATTGAACCCTTCCCCCCCACCTCCACCTCCTCCGCCTTTGCCATCGTCTCCCGCCCCCACATATTATTTAATAACCTTAATCCACCTCGGAAGAATGAGAGAGATAATTCGTCTCCGTGTATCCTGACCAGGAGGGTATTTTCGAAATCGATTAAAAATAAAAGGGGAAAAAAATTTAAAAAAGAAATAATAAAAAGAAAGGGGGGAAAAAAGGAAAGAAAGGGGTGTTGGGGGGCTGGAGGCAGCCGGGCTGTGGCAGAGGAGGGCTGAGCAAAGCAGAGAAATAAAATTCAGTGCCTGAAGAAAGTAGGTAGGGGAGCAGGATGGGAAGCCCAGCCCAGCCCGGCTGGCAGCCCTGCCTGCAGCTGCCCGCACTGCCTGGCCGTGGGCAGCGGGCAGAGAGAGCTGCTGCCCTGCCTGCAGCCTGCCAGAGGAGCAGGAGCATCCCAGCCTTTCCCTCTGCCCCCTCCAGCCCGAGAAGTTGGGAATAATTCCCGCGGCCAATAAAACAAGTGGCAGAGATGGACAGTGTTACTTAAATAAACAAGGGTCTCTTTAAAATTCTCATCCACTTCAGATGTCTAAAGTAAGATTGTGATGATTTTGTCACGGTTTGGTAAATTTACCCCTTTAAGAGGCTTTCATAAATCCCAGAACACACCTTCAGCCAGATTTGAATATAGATTTAGGTTTTAAAACCCAGAAGCTGGGAACACCGCTTTATCAAAGAGAATTTCCCTTTAGCTTAGCAATGTGTTGGAATGGCTCTTGCAAAGATTGGATCTGAGAGGGGGAAAAAGGGGGAACCTTCTTTCCTGGAGCAATCCTGCACACACTTTGCAGCTGCCTCTGCCTTCAACCTTCTGCAGCTCGGGGGGAAGTTGCAAAAAAAATTAATAATAATCGTTGCAGCTGTAGCATCTCGATTTTTTAATTTTATTTTTTAATTATTTTTTTTTTTTAACTTTCCAATCTCTTCTGGTCCATTTGGAAAGCGTTGCAGAGCAGGTACAGTCCCAGAGATCCAGACTAGCTGGGGCTAACGGGGAGTGAGTGGAGATGTGTGATTTTCTGCCCTCTAAGAACTTTGTGCTCAGAGAACCAAAATCTGCTTCTGGGATGAAAAGAAACTGTAACTTCTGCTTCTCAGTAAGTTCTCCAACTTTCCAATGCCAATCGGGTTATCAAAGTCATTTTCTCTCTCTGCATAGCTGTCTTTCTTCTCTCCTCTTCTCTTTTACCCTCTTTACTTCTTCTGATTTAATTTCCGACTCTTCTTCCTATCGCGACGGTTTCGCGAGTGGTTTTATTGCCGCGTGTATCGCTCCCAGGGATGAGCGCGCTGAGCTGCTGCCCGCGTTTATTATGACCAAGGGGTGGGAAAAAAAAATAAGAAATCATTTATTCAGGTCGGGTGAAAGTTAAGGAAAGAAGGAAAAAAACCCCCAAACCCAAAATGAACCGATTTATAATTTGTCATCTTTGTATCTCTGATCGGCTCCAGAAAGCGATGCATGCTACGCGCTTTTAAGCTTTTCCCTCATCGGATTTGTGTCTAGTTAAAATATTCCAGACTTTCCTTGAAGTTTATCTGCAATTCAAGTACCGGTTGGGGTTTATTTTAGTTTAGGGGTTTGGGCTTGTTTGTTTGTTTGTTTGTGGGTTTGTGTTTCGTGGTTCTTTTTTTTTTTTCCTTTTAGTTCGACACTCCCCCTCACCCCCAAATCTCCCTTTCTGGGGGTGCAAAACCAAAGACATTGGTATAGCCGTGTCACTTTGTGATAGGGTCAGATTCGTTTTAAAATGCTGGAATGCTAAAAAAGGAAAAAAGAAAAAAATTCCCCTTTTTTGTCTAAGTGTCTGGGAAGAGAATGGCGGAGCCTTCGCCTCTTTTGGGGAAGGACAAAAAAAATATTAAGGCAGTATCTCTGCCTAGATGAAACCAAAGTTCATAATTGGGATGGGGGGAGAGGGTGGGAAAGGAGAGGAGGGCATGGTGGAGGTGTTTAGGGGCGATCTGAAATTAGGGGCGATCTGTCCAGCTCCTCTTGAAGCCAGACAAGTCCTGAAAACGCTGCCCCGAGAGGAGAGAAAGTGAGGTCAGGGCTTGCACCTGAGGGAAGGTCTGCGCAAAGAGGAGGGGGGGAAAGTTCTCTCTCCCCCCCAAAAAAATACAAAACCCAACAAACCCAACTTTAAATAAATGATTAGTATTAAATAAATAACTTTAAAAAGCATTTGGGGGAGGCTGTGAGGGGAAGGGGGAGGGCAGAGGCGCGGGGGCCGGTGCGGGGAGTCCCCCGGGGGCCGGTGCGGGAGGCTGGGGCAGGGCTGTGTGTCTGTGTGTCCGTGTGTGTGTGTGTGTGTGTGAGTGTGTGCTGATGAAAGGCGCTAATACTGCCAGTTTACATAATTTTTCTCTCCAGGCCATGAAGTTACCTTGATGAGCAGCTTGCTGCAGCAATCAGATTATAGCTCCCAACCCAGATATTAAAATAACAGTTACAGTCCCGCATCCCGCGTGTTGGCAAACTTGGGAGAAATGAAGGGGTCGGGGGAGCGGGGGGAGGGAGAGAAAGAGCCAGAAAAGGGGTTTTGTAAGAAAGAAGAAAAGAAAACCGCAGAGAAGCTTTAAACTAGTCTTTCGTTTGTAACCTTTTACAACCTTTATTTCCCGTATATGAAAAGCTCCTTTTATTGAGACTCAGAAAGAACTTTTATTTTTTTTCCCTCCCCCCTTTGGATTTTTAATTAGAGCCCATCAATTGCAGTCATATATATAGGAATCGATATAAAGTAATCCGTGGAGATGGGCTAAGGTTTTAATCGAAAATCTTCTTTGCCATTCTTTGCAGATCTTCTTTAGCCGCTGGCTGGTGGAGAAACAAATGTTCATTACCAAAATACCCCCCAGAACCCCCCAAAGCAGCTCCCCCCCAACCGAACAAAGCCACAATCAGAAAGCTTGTAAAAGATCCCAAACCAACTGTTGTTACCATGTGAATAAGGAATTACTCTTATGCTTAACTTCATTCTCCCTTGCAGGCAGGTATTTTTCATGTTGGAAAGTTTAAAACTAGCTTCGAATAATACAGGTGTTTTTTTTTTTCTATCTTAAAATGTATCAGCGTAATGGTATTTTCCGTGCGGGAAGGGTCTGGCTGGTACCTCTGGTGTCTGTCTGTCTGTCTGTCCGCTAACAAAGATCCGAGAAGTATAACCCTACGGTGAAATCCAAATCCCATTCTCTTACAGCTTCTCAGACTCACAAACATCGCACTTTCTTTCATTCTTTTTTTTTTTTTTTTCCCCTTAGCGTCTGGCTTTCCCCCCTCTTTCTTTTAGTTTTTCTTTTTCTTTTCTGCAAGTGCTTTATATCATATAAAGTTTAACTCTTTGCTTCCCTGCCGTGAAATATTTCTTTTCCTATGTAAAAAGAAAGGAAGGAAAAAAAAAATCCCAACTGCCCCCAAAGCTCCCCCAACCTTCCTCCTTTCTAAAGAACTAGGGCTGTTTTTCTCCAGGGGAAGCAGGGGGGGTGGAAGCTAAATATTAAACAATGCAGGCAGCTTCGGGTTTATTTTGGTAAATTAATTGTGAGACTATTCTGGCTCCTGTGTGTTTCTGCATGATTAAACTGTGCTATTTGTTCCCCAAAGCTGCACATTAGCAGAAAGTGCAAGTCTATTTTAAAGCATCATCCTCAGGTTTAATGTAAGCAAACTGGGCTGAGTGAAAAGTTTACCCGAGTAATTGCAGCTAAGAGTCCGCCGTAGTTGCTTTAATCATTATTTTCTATCTGATAAGTGCGTTTTAAAGAATGGACCCTGCATTTTTTTAATCTGAAGGAAGCGAATCTGGCCGTATTTTGTACCCCAACCTCGCGTCTTATCTGTATGAAATTTCAATTTATTTAAAAGCCTGGTATTTAATACACGACAAGGGCCACATTTAGTTTAGACAAACCCCCTCTTGGACTTTCTCCGTAATCACGCCTAATGAAAACGTGGGATTTTCCCATTATTAAAAAAAAAAAAAAAAAAAAAAGTGAAAATATAATGCATCTTCATTAGGAAAATTGACTGCTGTGCTCAAGACAGTTCTTAATTGAAAAGGCAACCTATTTTAATGGTGTGGTTGAGGAGAAGATTACATACTTTATCCAAACACAAAGACAATTAATAATGAGGACCAGGCTGCTGCCATTAACTCTAATGTAGTTACATCAATGTCAATGGAAGTGCTCGTACCTGAGAGGTGCTGGGGGACGCGCCCGCGGCCCCTCCGCCCTGCCCGGCCGCGGCTCAGCCCCTTCACCGCCGCCAGCCGCGGGCATCGCCGCCCCGCTCCGCCGGGAGACCCCGCCAGCATCGGCCCCCAGCCGGATGAGCATTATTTTTATTATCGTTCTCAGTTTTAACGGCAGCCCGACCCCAAGAAGTTGTGCGAGTGCGGCTCGCCCTCGCCGCCTGCTTTAAAGGGACTTTTCAGAGCTGCCTAATTCAGGATATTTAAGCGCAGGACAATGCGGGGTGGTGGGAGCGCTTAAGCTGCAGTTTGCAAACGAATCCATGCCCCACAGCCAAGGGAAAAGTCCTGTCCCCCCCGCTCATTCTGGGCGCTGCCAAGCGCCAGAGTCCGCCCGAGCGACGCCTCCACTTAAAGCGTTTATTTGGACTTAAAAAAATAAAATAAAAAAAAGATTTAAAAATTGAACTTTCAGTTGCTCGATGCGCCGATCAGGTGTGTTTATGCCGAGCGTTGGCTGTGGAGGGTTTGCCTGGGATTGGTTTTTTCCCTTCCCTTTCCCAGGAGGAGCGGGTCGGTGCAGTCCCGCTCCCCGCGGAGCCCCGCGCTGTTTGCGCGGCCGCGGAGCGGGGACGGGGGATGGGGACAGAAGGGATGCGCGGAGCGCTGCGTGCCTTTCCCCAAGTTAAACAAAGTCCTGTTCAAAGCCCTTTCCTCGGGAGTGAAGTCGAGTTGATAATTATAAATAAAATAATTAAAGCAGGTCAGCACAATTTCCCCCTCCAAATAAATAAATAAACAAACAATCACACAAATAAATAAATAAATAAATATCCGAAAACTGATCCCTCCCTCCTTAAATTGCTCCCCCTACTCCAGCGCCGTCCCCGCCGGCAACTTTCCCGCTGATCTTTGTCCCGCACCGGGCAAAGCAGCGCCGGTACCCGGGGCGGGCGGGCGGTCCCGGTTTCTCGGTTGGATTTATTTTGGGGGTTGTGCAGGATTCCCGGCCGGGCTCCCGCATCTCCGCTCGGCCGGGGCGGTGCGGGAAGTGGGGGGCTGGGGGGTGTCCCTCCTCTCAGCCTCCTCCCGTGGGTGAAAACAGGCTTTGGGGGGGTGTTTTGGTGGGTTCTGTGCGTGCCCGGCGCTGGCACCGCGGACAATGCGGCCGGGGGCGGCCCGGCGGGGCGGGCTCCCGCGCCCCTCCCCGCGGCCTCGGGCCTAATCCCGGCCGTTCCCCCTCCGGCAGCTTTTAATCTCCGCCGGGGGGAGGAGAAGGAAGGGGTAGGTGGGGGCGCGGGCGGCGGGGACGGTGCTGGTGCCCAGCGGCGCGGACTGCCCGCCCCGGGCTCGGTCCCTCCCCGCCGCCGCCGCAGCTGCCGCCCCCCGCACCGGGCACGGCGGGGGCCCAGGGGGCGGGCGGACAGTGCCCGGCATCCCCCACGGACAGACAGACAGGCAGACAGACGGACAGGGCTGTGCTCAGCATCCCCCCACAGACACATAGAGCGACAGGGCTGTGCCCAGCATCTCCCCAGAGACGGACAGACGGACAGGGCTGTGCCCAGCATCCCCCCAGAGATGGATAGACAGGGCTGTGCTCAGCATCCCCCCAGAGACGGACAGACAGATAGGACTGTGCTCAGCATCCCCCCAGAGACAGACTGATGGACAGGGCTGTGCCCAGCATCCCCCCAGAGATGGACAGACGGACAGGGCTGTGCTCAACATCCCCCCACAGACACATAGAGCGACAGGGCTGTGCCCAGCATCTCCCCAGAGACAGACAGACGGACAAGGTTGTGCCCAGCATCCCTTCATAGATGGACAGACGGACAGGGCTGTGCTCAGTATCCCCTCAGAGACAGACTGACAGACAGGGCTGTGCCCAGCATCTCTTCATAGATGGACAGACAGGGCTGTGCTCAGCATCTCTTCATAGATGGACAGACAGACAGGGTTGTGCTCAGTATCCCGTCACAGACAGACTGACAGACAAGGCTGTGCCCAGCATCTCTTCATAGATGGACAGACGGACAGGGCTGTGCCCAGCATCCCCTCAGAGACAGACTGATGGACAGGGCTGTGCTCAGAATCCCCCCAGAGATGGACAAATGGACAGGGCTGTGCTCAACATCGCCTCAGAGACAGACTGATAGACAGGACTGTGCCCAGCATCCCTTCATAGATGGACAGACAGACAGGGTTGTGCTCAGTATCCTGTCACAGACAGACTGACAGACAGGGCTGTGCCCAGCATCTCTTCATAGATGGACAGATGGACAGGGCTGTACTCAGCATCCCCTCAGAGACAGACTGATAGACAGGACTGTGGCCAGCATCCCTTCATAGATGGACAGACGGACAGGGCTGTGCTCAGTAGCCCATCACAGACAGACTGACAGATAGGGCATTGCCCAGCGTCCCCTCACAGACAGACAGATGGACAGGGCATTGCCCAGCATCTCTTCACAGATAGACAGATGGGCAGAGCTGTGCCCAGCATCCCCTCACAGACGGACAGACAGACAAATGGACAGAGCTGTGCCCAGTGTCCCTCACAGACAGAAAGGCCTGTGCCCAGCACCCCTTCACAGACAGACATGGCAGTGCGTGCCTGCCCTCCCAGACAGACAGACAGATATGGTGGTAGGATAGGCAAAGCAGTGCCCACCCAGCACTCTCAGACAGACAGACGGACAGACAGCTGTGGCCCACCAGGCCTTGCAGAATAGAGTTGCTCAGGTTGGAGCCACCCTGGCAAGTAGAGCTGAGGGCAGCCCAGGTGGGGCCAGGCTAATCCCCAGGCAGACAGACAGACAGGCAGACGGGGCTGTGCCCCCTCACCCTGCCTGGCAAGGGGGTGCCCCACTAAATCCCAGGCAGAGCAGGTGGAGCATGGCTAATCCTCCAGCAGAGCCAGGCAGTGGTCAGTGCAGACAGGCAGGGCTGGCTCTGGCAGAGCCGTGGCTTGGCCCAGGGACACCTGGCCACGTTCAACTGCTGTTGGACAAACAGCCCAAACACCCCCAGCTGAGTTTCTGCTGGGAGATGTAGAGCCCAACCAGGTCCCAAAGGCAGAGAGGAGTTAACAGGTCCATCACCATCACTGTGGGGGATATTTTACCTGTGGAAAAATATACTGATGCAATTTCCTTGCCTGTACAGGCAGGGAGAGGCAGAGCGGTGGGGTCCACCCTGGCTGTGGCCTTCAGGAACTACCCTAACATCCACAATCGGAGATAAAAAGAAAGTTCCTGCTGGTTCCCTTCCAGACAAATGAGCCTGGCCGGGTCTCTTTGCTCTTTAGCAGCATCTGCCCACCCTCTGCACCTGATTTCTTCCAGGAGCCTTTCATCTCCATCCCCTGCCTGCTCCGGGAGCCCTGGCTGCTCTGCCTGCGGGCTTAATGGTACGGGAGGATGTGAGTCCCCCGGGATGGTGCTGTGCCCACCTCCCTCTTCTCATCCTCCCTCGTCAGAGCACTTCCCGCAGCTCCCCCTCTCCGCGTCTACTTAGATGGCTGCTTGCAAAGGGATTTTTGACGGGAGGAGAGGAATTTCTGGAGCTTTCACATTCCTGTCCAGAGACAGCCGTGCTAGGGGCTGTCACTTTATTTTGCCAAAGGAAAGGGGATGTTAATGTCACACTGGTTTGTGCCTGTGCCTAAAAAGCAGGAATGTGAACCAGATGCAGCAGGATTTTCTGTGGAAGTGACTGCCTTCTGCATTTATTTTCACACTGGTGGTGTGGGTAAATCTGGTATCAACAGGTTGCTGGAAAGAAAAAACCCTCTTTTTGTGTGCACTCATTCATAAACACTCAGGTGAGGTTCTCTGGCTGGAGGTTTCTTGGGAAAGTAAATGCCTTCTGGGTGGATTTTTTGCCATTTGTTGGCTGTGTCCTGTCTCCACATGCTACAGTCACACAGGGCTCAAATCAGCTGCCTGCATGTGGTTGCCAGGAGCATCCAAGATGCCCTCAAGTCCCTGAGACACCCACACAGCACTGGTGGAGCAGAGGACTGGCAGGAGATCTGTGCCACCCTGGCTGAGCAACTGGAGGCCAGCTGGGACACCCAGGACACCGCAGGTGACACTGGATACCTGTATTTAGGCAACAAAGCCATGTTTTCAGTCTGAGCTGCTCTAACCTGTGATGGTCAGTTCTTCAGGTTGTTTCTGGTGCAAGGTAACACATCTCTCACAGCTTTTTGGATCTACAGCTGAAATGCAGGAGCATGTATATAACACAACTCTGCCCTTATATTCTCCTGTGCTCACTGTCCATGTCTCAGTGCCTTTTTTAGGTGGACCAGAGATGATGTGGCATCTTGATTGACATGACAAGAGGAGTCTGAGTTCAGGAGGTGCCAATGACCCAATTAATGAGACTAAAATCCTTTTGAGGTCTCTTGGTTTGACCACCCAAAGCATATTCTTACTTGTTGATGTTTGTCTAGGGAGTATTTCGGATGTATGGATGTATATGGATGAGACCTGGAGAATATGTTCCAAACTCTGAGGTGGTTCTCCTCCTATGTTCAAACCCAGAGCCTTCAGGAGGAGGTGCAGACAAGATATTAGATAAAATATGCTGGGAATGGATTTGCAGGTTGCTGTGGCAAGGCTGAGTGAGAGAGGGCCTGGCAGCAGGTGGTCATTTGAGGAGGAGATCCAGGGCCAATGCTCTGGCTTGTCTTTCTTCTCCAGTTCTTTGGGATCAAGGAGAGGGGAAAGGGCAGAAACTGGGTCTTCAGCCCTGCCTGGGGCTGGGAGGAGGAGGGTGGAGCAGTGATGGGTCTGCATGTACAGGGGTGTGTGTGTGTGTGTGTGCAGAAGGATGGAGATGGCAGGTGCATGGATTTCCAGGTAGGATTCACTGTGCCATGTGTCTCTTCCTGGTGCTGTTTTTGAGCAAGAGGAGAGTACATACCTGAGAGGAGACAGGGGTTGGCTTCTTCTCCCAAGCAACAAGTGACAGGATGAGAGGAACTGGCCTCAACCTGCAAGGGAGGTTCAGATTGGATATCAGGAAGAATTTCTTCACAGACAGGGTTGTCAAGCACTGGAACAAGCTGACCAGGGACGTGGTGGAGTCCTCACCCCTGGAGGTGTTCAAGGAACAACTGGACATGGCACTTAGTGCATGGTTTAGTTGACAAGGTGGTGATTGATCACCGGCTGAACTTGATGATCATGGAGGTCTTTTCCATCCTTAATGATTTTCACCCTTAATGATTCTGTCATTCTGTATTTTCCCTTCATCAGTTCATGCTCTTTTCTCTAGTGAAATGTAGGAAAGCAGCAACTTCAGCCCCATTTTGGTTCTTGCAATACTTTGCTTTCAGCCCTGGCATATTTTTCTTGTATACTTTTTTCTAGTATCTTATTTTTCTCGTATCATACTTCTCTTGTATCATACTTTTCATGTATCATACTTTGCTTTTGGACTACCTATAGGATTTTGCACCACTGCTTCAGGATTTCTACCTGGGCATGGGGCTGGGAGTAGGTTTCTGTAGCTCCATAATTAGGTCATTTGCTGTGATTGAGTCTGTAGAGTTCATAAATCCATGGGTGTGATACCTGATGAGAAATTTGGAATAAGCTGCAGTTTGTCTTTAGTCGGTGTGACACAGTCACAGGCTAAGTCAGCAATTTAAATATTTTATTGAAATGCAACTTCCCAACATTTTTTGACATAAGTGTTATCAAGGAATGCAAATTACAATATAATAGTATAACAATGTAATTGCTCAATTCCCCTTAACTCACTGAAGTTCTTTATTGAAGGAACACTACAAAAGGAAGAAGTTCAATTCCATTCTCATAACTAAGGACTTTTAAACCTTTCTGAAGTGCTTTTTTAATAAAATATTTTATTTTCATTCTATCCTCTTGCACTGTAGATAGTTTCAGCCTCTGTGCTTGGATTAATTGTTACAGGAGTTATTATATAAAGCCTATTAGATAAAAAACCCCAACTAATATAAACACCACTGGCTGTATTTTACACTGCACTTGACATTCAAAAAAGCTTTCCAGTGTGAGATGTATAAATTATTATTGATGAAACACTTGGACTTTTAACACTCTAGATTTTTGGTGTTCACCAAGATCACAAATCCCAGTCCATTTCCTAAAGTAAAAAGGTGTCCAAGGTGTTCTTCAGAAAGAAAAACTAATTTTACAGCCCAGGTGGGCATTTATTTTGAGGAAAAAATATTTCTGAGAGAAATGAGCCTATTTATGATCTCACAAAGATGTTTTTTTTTGAGGCTCTGAGCCTTGGGAATTTGTACATTTTTTACATCAAGTGTGGCCGTTTTGTCAAACCCGTGCAAGACTCCAAATCTGGAAAGAAAAATCGGTCTGGAATGGAAATGGCAAAAAGGTTCTGAGAAATGCACTTGGAGACCTTAGAAAAATGTGGACAAGGGTGTCATGGATTAAGGAAAAACAGGTTGACCAATAACCAGGTATTTATGGAAGAATTAATAAGAGAAGGTCATGTTGAATGGAACTCTAGTTATATTCTAAAATACTTTAATTATCATTAGTTATGAAATTCATCTCATATTTGAACACCTTACCAGTGCTAATGAATTAATTCACACCCCACCCCGATGACACAGGGATGTTTTATCTCCATTTTGCAAGGGAGGAACTGCCCCAAAAGTGGGGGTCAAGCAAAGAGACTGTGGGACAACTGGTCTGGTGCCTCCACCACATTCCCACAGGCACTGACATCCCTTTTTCAGGCTTCAAAATCCAAGGAAATAACACTGACAGCATCTTCCAGAAAAGGAACCTCAAATGACACTTCTACAGTCCTTGATGAAGCACCATTTATGTGGTTTGGAGACAAATGGACAACTCCACATGATGTCCCAGAGTGCTAAATTTTGCTCAGGTTTGGCCACAGGATGTTTAAAACCTGATGTGGCTGCACACCTGAGGCAGATCAAGAACATAAGGTGCTCGTTCCAACAGCCAGGCCCTCCAAACTCAGCAAAGAGCTGCTTTTGCAGGCACGTGGTGTGATTTTTTGGGATTGTCCTGCGCAGGACCAGGAGTTGGACTTGATGATCCTTGTGGGTCCCTTCAAAATCAGGATACTCTATAGCTCCATAGTGAGGCTGGAATTTGAGGGAGCTCTGCTACACATACCAGACCATGCAGCTTCAAGGGCTTAATTTGGCTACTCGCCTTAATTAGAACCAAAGAACTGCAAATTTATATTGCAGAATATTGAGGGATCTGCCCAGATTTGCTGGAGGTGGTGGTTTCCTTGCAGCATCTCATTCCTGCTTCCTGAAGGGAATTGGCCATCCTCAGGCAGTAGTACAGAGGATATCTTGGGTTATATGAATTAAGAGCCTTGGAAGTTTTCTCCTTTCACTGAAATATTGCCTTCTTTTATTCACTAAAATCACCAATGTCCCCATGGTGGAAGTGGAAAAGGCTGTTGATTTCTCAGGGAATACAGCAGGAGTGGCACTGGATGTGCCTTCCTCTTGGAGCCAGATTTTGTCCATGTGTGTGGCCTGGGAGAGAAAAGATGAGACTAGATTCCAAATTTGTTAAAACCAACACAAATATTGCAGCATGGATCACACAGTTTTAAGTGTTTCTCCTGACAGAACATCCATAAATCCATAAAATGTTAGTTTGTACTTTAGAATCATAGAATCATAGAATCAGTTGGGTTGCAAGAGACCTCCGAGATCATCAAGTCCAACCCTTAATCCAATTATTCTGTGTTTTCTTGCTCTTATGGTATAAACAGCTTTTGAACTTGCTTTTCCTTTTTTTTCCTTTCTTTTTTTTTCCTCTTTAAGTCAGCAAACTCTCCATACTGAATCCTTATAAAGGTCTTAAAACACCTGGGAATGGCTCTCACTCACAAAATCCCCCTCATGTGATGCCCCTGTGTGATCAGCTGGCTGATAGCTGGGATTTCCCTTTTCTCTGCACAACTTTTAGCCTGAATTCTTCCTAAACTGACTCTTGTTCAGATCTTTCTTAGAAAATGCACCCAGTACCAACCCACTCATCTGCTCTAGACTTGAGCTTCCAACTTTTTTTCCCTGGAGTTGATGCAAAGGGAGTTTGGCTGATGGAAAGGTCGGTGCATTAATCCTAAATCCTTTGGTGGGGTTTTTGAGCACCTTATGTATGGAGCTGGGGGGAAAATATGTTTGCCTTTTGGTGACTGAAGCAGAAAACTGTCAGGATAAAAGTGGACTATACAGAACTGAAAACAGATTTTTTTTTTTTTTTTTTTCCCCAGATTTTACAGGTAATCTCAAACCCCTTGGAAATGTGATTTTGAATCAGTCACAGACATTGTGCTTAGCTGACATAAAGTATTTTATTTTTAGGCCATTTAATTCCTTTAAAAACTCTTTTTAGTTTATTTTTGGTGGGAAAATGCTATTTTAAAATAAAAAAAAGATTAAAGTTTTATTTAGAAGAAGTAAAAAAATCAACCCAAAAGACTGGCATTTTTGAAAGAAATTCTTCCTTGAAAGAACACCCAAATGAATTCAGACTTTTTATTTCCCAGATTCCCCCCATACTCACAAATAGTTTTGAGTGGCATGATACTCAAATTTTCAGTGAACTTACCATCTATCAAGAAACAAAATAATAGCTTAGTTCTCCCCACATGCTGAGACATCCCTTAATTCCTTAATTGCTTTAATGTGAGCTGGTTTGGGTTGTGTTTATACTAAATTTTCAAAAACTGTCCACTATTGTGCCAGTCTGTTGTAATTGTTTCACTGGTGGGGAGTGGGTGAAGGAGGGAGGGAGGGGGAGAGTGTAAAACACCATATCCCTGCTTAGTGAGTCCTCAGCATCCGTCCCAGCATCACTGGAATCACCACCACCTGCAGTTGTGCTGCTGACAGTGCAAGAAAGGAGATATTTACCCTCCCCAACGTGACCAGGCAAAGCTTTTGGGTAAAGAAACAGAATTTAGAATCAAAGAAAGAATCACAGACTATTCTGAGTTGGAAGGGACCCCCAAGGATCATCGAGTCCAACTCTTAAGTCAATGGCCCACACAGGGGATTGAACCCATGACAGGAAAACCTTTTGATTACCAGATATTCACAACAACACAACAATGTGGCACATCAGGCAGGTTTTGGTGTTTTTTTTTTTGTTTTTTTTTTTTGTTAATGCAGCACCCTGATACTCATCCTCAAATTCACAGGAACATCCTTCTGCGTGGGTGAGAGCTGTGGCTTGTAGGGCACAAATTCCCACTTTGGAAACCTGGACATGCACTTATCTGATGGCAACATGGCAAGTGGGGAAGCTCCCAGCGGTGGGGTTTGGGAGAGACAGTTTTGTCCCCTCAAAGGCAAACATAACTGAGACAGGGACAGAGCAACCCAGAGAATCCATGAGCTGCTTCTCCACATGACAAAGTCAGGGACAACTCTGATGTGATCTGTGCCGGTTCCTCCTGCCAGAGAGCCAGATGTTGCTGCTTGGAAGAACCTTGTCCACAGCTTGCTGCTGGGCTCCTGTGATTGCTGTCCAAGGAGCAGTGGTGTGGTGGGCTGGGTTGACTGGGATCCCAGCACCCCACTGGGAATTCTCCCTCTCCTGATAATGTTATATTAAATTAAAATCATAAAAACAATATATATATAAATTTTAAACCTCCCCTTGATGTAATTGAACATCTTAAAACCATTCTGATGGAATGAAAAAATATCACAAAATTATGACAGTGACTCTACAAACCTCAAATCTTTGGGTTTGTTCCTCTGATGGCTGAATATTGAGATGAAACAAGTCTTTTCTTTCTGATGGCAGCAGTTAGGACATGACCAGCTATGTTGGTTAATTAATCAGTTAATTTAATGAAGTCATCCTCAGACTGTAATAGCTACAAGGGATGAGTGGGAGCCTCTCTGATCTCACACCTCTCCTGTAAGTGGGACTACATTGATTTTTCCAGAGAAAATTTCCAGTGTTTTATCTAACATTTTGAAAATAGTTTAACCTTGTGGATCCTTCACTGCAATTCTCTGATTTGAGCTCACATGGAGTGGCTTTTTGGCACCACTGGGATTATGGATGAGGTCTGCTAACACAAAGTGGAGTTTGGGTGTAAATATCACAACTCCCTCAAAGCAAAGCTTGGGCTCTACTTCGAAGGGATTGTGTGAGGCATAACAGGTCCAGTTTTGTAGCAGAAGTAGAGCAGGGCTGCTCCTTTGAGCACACAGCCAAGGCAGGTGGATCACGATTCAGATGCCCCCAACTGCTCATCCATCACCTCCCACGCTTTCCCAGACTATGGAGACCTCACCTACTCCTCTTACCAACACATCTCCCCTTGTTCAGTCCTGGTTTTATTTTTAAGTTGAGCTGTATTTGGGTGCTTGAATTAAGGAAAGGAAAGAAAAAAATCAAAGTTTGCTTGTGAGTGAGACAAGCTTAATTCCACTTAAAAAACATTTTCAGCATAGAATTGAAGCTAAAGAACAACATTAAGGAGAAATTATAGCATTCATTAGATTTGCTGTTGATGAGCTGCTACCTGCACACTCAGCTCAGCAGCTTTATAAGCAATCAAGTGGTGCCATGTTGCCTGATTTTAAATAAAACCCAGGATCCTTTTCTATTATTTTTGCAGAGTTTGATTGTTCAGCTCTAACTGCGTCTCTTGAAGTGCTGAACTCATTGTGGAAATGGCCAATGTTAAGCTCTATCTGTTGCCTATCTCCATGTTGTGGCCTAAGACAAAAAAGGGAGGGAGAATAAAGCTGCAGCTGCCTTGGGAGGATTTGGCCCAAAGAGTTTTTAAATGAAAGGAAGTGGTGAAACTTCCAGTGTTTTCAGCTGGAATAAATATTGAAAGGATCTTGTAGCCAGGTGGGTATTGATCTCTTCTCTCAGGCAACCAACAGTAGGACAAGAGGGCATGGGCTTGAACTCTGCCAGGGGAGGTTTAGGTTGGATATCAGAAAGAAATTCTTTCCAGAGAGAGTGCTCAGGCATTGGAATGGCCTGCCCAGAAAGGGGGTGGATTCTTCGACCCTGGAGGTTTTTAAACTGACTGGACAAGGCACTGAGTGCCATGATCTGGTAATCATAGTGGGGTTGGACCAAGGATTGGACTTGATGATCTTGGAGGTCTCTTCCAACCCAACTGATTCTATGATTCTGTGCTGAGGTAGCTGTAAGAGAAGGCAATGCTCATTTTTCCACTCTCTCTGCTTTGCAGGCAATGAGTGCTGTTTATCAGGCTGATGGCTTTGGTGCTTCAAGGTCTGTCCCCTGGGGGGTGACTTTTCTGGGGGTCTTCTAAGCCAAGGGAGGAACTGCCTGAGGTTTCCTGGGATATTAGATCCTGAGGAGTATTGGACTTAACTGCCAGGTATTGCACAGTGCTTCCTCATCCCAGCTGTGCTGGTGAGCCCAGAGCTGATCCAGGCACACATGAAAATGAAGAAGGCAGGACAAGGACTGGAGTGTGGCACATCATGCAGTCAGTGAAATTCATGGATGAGCTGCAGCAGTTGAGTTGGAGACTCTGGGTGAGCCACAAGATGCTCAAGAGAGTCTGATAACACCGTTTCTGGTACTACTGATGGAAACCTGTTGGTATGAGAGGCTCTCCCTTGAGGGGCCTTGCATCAGTTTATTTGATCTAGATCAAACAGGGATTTTTTGATACACAGAATTTTCTGTTGAGAAGTAGCTACTTCTGCAGTTGTCAGATCTGAAAAACTGTTGCAAGGGGCAGCAGCTGTAAGGATAAACCAGTGGCCTTCTTTTATACCATGACCAGTAAATCCATTAGGTGGGATCATGGCTGTATCTCTTCTGGTCAAAGTGTTTGGCAAGACATTCTTTCAACTGTCTGTGTTTCTAGTGTAGCCTCTCCCAATTATATACATTTCCTGGCATTATGGTGCTGTATTACACCAATACCCCTTTAATTTCTGGGGTTTTTTTGTGGTAATATTTCGATATCTTACCTTGATTACTCAGTGCAAACCCATGAAGAATGTGAACTATGACCTGAAGGGGAAATGTTGCACAAGACACAGCTTATTCATTCATATTTATTTATGATTCAGATGTGGAGTAAGAGTACTACATTTAAAAGGAAATTGTTTGTGCTTTTAATAAGGCTCTTGACTTACAGCTATTCTGATAGAACTCTTGCATTACCCAGTGCATTCGCCTTGCAGTTTTGTGGCTTTATGGTCTGCTGACTCACAGCCATGTCTGTCCTTCATTACTTAAAAAATGTGATTGCTTTGAAGCCGTCTTTCCATGGATACAAAATCAACTTTATTTCCATTTGCTGTTATATTTTTTTATATATAATACAAAAGAATTGCTGCTATTTATTTAATATGGAGAGCCTCTTAAAATGGCCCAAGCATCATCTGTTTTATTAGTGCCTGCTTGATAAAGCTCCCACATTCTACAGTTAGTTTGAGGATAAGACTTCACAATATGCACTGAGATTTTGATAAAATCTCATCAAAGCCTGCTAAAAGATCTTTATCTATTTTGATTGGCTTGATTACATTGATTAATGAAACACTGGAGGATTTTATGTGATGGGATTAAATAATGCAATTAGTTTTAATAATTTTTCTAAAAAACCAGAATTAGGTAGGAACAAAAGGGAAAAAAGAGAGCAATGTTCTGTGTACTGTGTTGATGATAAGTCACAATTCTTTGCTTTACCCCTTGGAAGTGTGGGATGTTACAGACCTCAGAGGCAGGAATGCTCAGGAGGAAATAAAAGTGAGGAAGTTAATGTGGGAGTGACTCTAAACTCGCCAGTGTTTTTCAGGCTGGCACTTCTGCCAGTGCTGGGAAGGAGTATAGTTGGCACCCTGAAGGCAGGTCATTGTTCTTCTGTATTGACCTTCTCCTTGTTCATCTCTGGGTGTTTACAGGAGAAAGGGGATTCTGGGTGAGAAGAAAACATGTATAATTTTAGTAGGTTAAGAATATTTGCAGACTTGCAGCAAAAGCCTGAGGTTCTACAAGAGACCTGGAAAGGGACTTTGGACAAGGGCCAGGAGTGACAGGACAAAGAGGAAAGGCTTCAAAGTGACAAAAGATAGGGTTAGATGGGATATTGGGAAGGAATTCTTGGCTGTGAAGGTGGTGAGACCCTGGCACAGGTTGGGCAGAGAAGCTGTGGCTGCCCCATCCCTGGAAGTGTCCAATGCCAGGTTGGATGGGGCTTGGAGCAACCTGGGCTAGTGGAAGGTGTCCCTGCCCATGGCAGGGGGTGGAATGAGATGATCTTTAAGGTCCACTCTATGATCCTTTGAGAGTGTTTGGTAACTCCTTGGCCATGCCAAAGTTTACATAGACACACTTTGGACTCTCGTGTGCAAACTCCTCCACTGAAAGCAATGGAGATGCAACAGCTTCACCACCTCAGGATTTCCCTCAGTACAACCTGTATTTTTTGGGTCCAAGAGGAGAAATTTATGGAAGTCAGAAAATTAAAATGGGTATAGAAATTGTCCTGACTACTGAAAGCTAAAGGCAGGCAGGTTGGCAGTCTATGGCAGAGGAGCCAAAAGAGTCTAGAAAATAGAAAATTATAATCCTTTGACTGTTCTTCAGTTCCTGCTCAGTTTATGAGCACATCTCTTCTAGGACACCTTGCAGGGACTTCCGTGCTTCCTGTGAGGATTTCTGTCCCACATGGGCTTTGAGAACAGTACTGGAGTGTTCAGCTTGCACATTTACCTTCTATTTCAGAGTCAAGGCTGCTGGATTCTGTTCCTGAGTCTGCCCTGGACTCTCTGGTCCATCCTAAGCTCAGACTTGGGTTCAGGTGCACCCATGGGTACCCTACCTGAGATGAACAGAGCTGCAACTTAACAAGACAGTGAGGAACATTTGTGAGCCCCATGTTGCCCTTGACTGTCAGTCCTTAGTTCCCAGTGCAAGGAAAGGGGAGGGAAAGTGGCAAATTAAAACATGTCCTTATAGTGTCCTGTCTGAGTACAGTCCCCACGGCCTCTGTATTCACTCTGTTGAAAGTCAAGAGCTGGTGTGAATTGCTTATCATTGTCTTGGACAGAAATGCTGTTACAGGCACTTAGGGAATAGAATCATTTAGGTTGGAAAAGACCTCTAAGATCATGGAGACCAACCACTAACCCAGCACTGCCAAACCCACCACTAAGCCATGCCCCCAGGTGCAACATCTACACAGCTTTTAAATCCCTCCAGGGCTGGTGACTCCACCACTTCATGGGGCAGCCTGTTCCAGTGCCTGGTCACCTTTTCCTTGAAGGAATTTTTCCCAATATCCAATCTAAACCTTCTCTGGAACAACTTGGGGCCATTGCCTCTTGTCCTGTCACTTGCTACTTGGTAGAAGAGCCTTATCCCTGCCCTGGATCCCCCCTTCTGTCAGGGAGTTGTAGAGAGTCAGAAGGTCCCCCGTGAGCCTCCTTTTCTCCAGGCTGAGCCCCCCCAGCTCCCTCAGCTGCTTCTGGTGCTCCAGCCCCTTCCCCAACTCCATTCCCTTCTCTGGACACACTCCAGCCCCTCAATGTCTTTCTTGTCATGAGGGGCCCAGAACTGACCCCAGAATTTGTTGTGCCTTGGCTGTACAAGCACAGGAGGGACAGTCACTGCTCTGGTCCCTCTGGCCACACTATTGCTGATATGAGCCAGGTCTGGAGGTTTAAATAGAGCTCCCCTTTCTTTGTTCCTCATTTCCCTTGGCTGTCCAGCAGGTGGGCTGATGTTCCCCTGGCTTTTGGGGGTTCAATGCTGTCTGACTGCCATTTGTGAGTCATCCTGGAGATGTGTGGGGAAGTGGCAACACTAATGCAAAATGTCATTGCTGGAGATTGAGGTCTTGCCAGCATTTCCTACACCTAGACTATCAATTCTAATTGCCATTTATTTTTCTTCTCATCTAGGTATATCTCTCTATCTTGTTTACTGTCACTCTTCACTAAGCTGTTACTTCAAAGCATTTGCCTTGAATAATCACAATCAGTAAACTGCATAACAGCTTTGTTAAACACACTGCTCTTCCCTCACAGTGTCATTCCTGGGAAGAAAAGACAAGCAGGAGGTGTGCATGTTGAATCCAGATCTGATTTCAGAGATATCAGGCAGCTGAACTAGGCACACTCAGGGTTTAGAGAGTTTGGGACCATTTATTTGGGATGACCTTTGTTCAGAAACTGAGCGAATCAGTGCCTGAATTCAGACACAATTCCTAAATAGGAGGGTGAAAATTATGTGGATTTTTTTTTTTTCATAAGCAAAAGTTCTCTTAGCATGAGAAAATTTGGCTCTGTACTGCAAACCCCACACTTTTCATACTGGTAGAACAGGCTGAGATCAGACTCTGTAAGTGTCGTCCCTTTAGGGCTGTCATGGAAGTAAAATATTCACTCCTTGAGGCTCTGCCATGGAGCAAATATATTAACTAGCAAAAAAAAAATCATACTCTTTCTAATAAAATATTCAGTTCCCTGTTTGTTCTACCAAATATAAGAAATGGAGATTTAATCAAGGAAAACAAGACTTTACATCAGACTGCAAGGTATTCTTGGCTAGAAGTCTCCTAATATGCTTGAATAATTCTGGTAATAGTAAAACTGAGCCATCCAGAGATGGTAGTTCTTACACTGATTTAGAGTGACAGGGTTTGGGAAGACAAAGAAATGGCCAAATTAGCTCTTCAAAATTATAATTTATGAAGGTTTTGTTAATGTTTCATCTTGAAGCCTGATAGGGATATGTTTCAGGTTTCTGCTCTGTTTATTTGTTTGTTTGGAAAAGCAGACATGGTAATAAAGTGGTAAATAATCAGAGTAGTAACCTGGCTGGGAGTTCTCCTGGTGATTGCTGTCCAGGAGAGCAATTTCTCTCCTTCTACGTATCAGTGCTTCACATTTTCCTCATCACACAGAATTTCTTTTATCCAGACAGATTAACACAGACTCTCAGATTGATAATTGGCACACACAGATATGAACTCCCTCTGTCTTTGCCCCCCAAACCCCAATCCCCACGCCTTCCCCCTGCCAAACTCCTCATTGTTTCAGCCTCTTGCTCAACCAGACTGTAAAGCCTCCACCAAAGTTTTCATGAATAACATTGCAATCTTTGGAACAAATCCAGAGCCAGTTTGAAGATAATAGGAACACTGAGTACTAAATAACACACTGACAGAAGACATGACACCATGCTGGCAGGAGACATGTGTGCATGACTTTTATAGTAACCAGGGCACTCATTGCTTGGTAGTCAGAGGACAGCAAAGTAAACTATTGGGAATAAAGACAATTTTTACTGTCTCATGACTTTAGCTAGTGAAGATCATGTGTATTATCAGAGAGAGAGAGCTGGTGTCCTTTGAAAATGGCCCTCTGTGTAGGGAAGATGGAGTTGGGTCTCCCTGGTTTTTGATATTGAGATGCCTGATGAACATATTGGTCTGGAAATTCTACTAAAAGGATCAGCTCTAAAAGTTTTCACTGATGGTATGTAAAGGAAATTGTTCGGTTTCAGAGTTATCACATGATGGAAAGAAAACAGGACCATCTCTCTCTCTTCAAGCTACTTAAAATACCTTATTCCACCCTAACTCTTAGTCTGTAGTCTATACTCTTTGTGCTCTGCATGGCCCACTTCAGACCCAGAGAAGAATATCCAAGCCATCTTTCAACCTGTCAAACCAACAAAAACTTCGAGTTAAATTCATTGTCCTGGAGACCAACAGGAAAAAAAAAAGAGACTTACCCATAATGTTTTTTGCAATGTTTTCTTTCTCAGAAGCCTTCATGAGGAACACAAGGCTTTAGAGCAAGCTCTTCCCGAAGCTGGTATATTTTAGGTACTTTCATCCTGCCTTAAGACTCAGGAATTCAGCTGGAGGCAGTGGCAGGTCAGAGTTTGAGGTCACATTCTGGAATTATGGCCTGGTCAGTGATTACTTAGTGTTGTGTCTCCATAGGTAGGAGGTACACATAGGGGAAAAAAATGGAAAAAAATCTGAAAGTTGTGGACTGCCAGTGCTTCTCATACAGAAACAGTTCTAGCACTGTGGCCAGGCTTGAAGCTGGATATTGCACAAATACTCAAATGTGTCTGGAAGGCTTGTGATGTTGTTAGTCCCAGGCTAAACCAAGCAGAGGGACTTGTTTTTAAACATCCCCAACTCCCAAACTCTGTATCCTCCTTTAGAAGAGGTGCTTTGTGAAGTCCATGAGCTCATGATGTCAATGGGATGGAGATGGAGTGGGCCATGAGAAGGATCCTGTGCCACCCATGTCCCTTTGCTGATGCTGAGGCAGTGATGAGACTGAGGAGTGAACACTTCACCCTCATGTGGAATAGCTTTATCTTTTGTTGCTTGTACAGGATCAAGCACTTTCACTTCAACGGGAGATTACTTCTGTTTGAAGGCTTAACCATACACTGTAATGCTTAGATGTTAAAAGGGCCCGGAAGGCAAAGCATGGAGGAATTAAATTATATATTATACATGCATGCAATGGAATGAACCTTGCACAAGCCCCATGTTAGCTGTGAGTATCTGTTCCACCTCATGAGAGCCCTTTCCTTTATTTATCACTGTTTTCTAGTGATACCAGTGGGTGTTTGTGCACACTGTCTGGGAGAGGACTGAATTCTGCTGCCTCTTTTTAGGCAAAACCCCCAGCCAGGAGCAAAGGCTCTGATGACAGTCAAGAAACGTCTCTATTCACAAGCACTCTTTACAGGTGATTGCTTATGTATTAGAGATGCAAATGAAGGTTTTGTTTCAAATGAGGTAAATCTAAGATTAAACTCCCATCGAAGAGTAAATGCTCCCTTTACCTTTCATGTGTAGTAGCTTGAAAGAGCCTACACAACAATAAATTGCATTACAGAAGCTCCCACTGACACAACCATATGTTAGCAGTCTCTGTTTTCAAGGGTTACAGCTCAGCTGTAAGAATTTGCTGTGGGCTGAAATTTGGCAGTCTCTGCTGGGTACTTAGATTTTAAAACGGAGCTACAAACGCATCCCAAGTCATCCCAAAAAGCACACAGGGAGGGAAAAGACGAACCGTGTTGAATTTCAGTTCGGTGCTTACACAACCAGGAGCTGTCACTGTCACGGCGGAACCAAAGTGTGTGTGGAGGCAACACCCAATCTGAGCACCTCTTCCCCTTAGGAAAATGTTAAAAAATGAGCTGCTAACCACACCGAGGGGAAGAGCTGCCTTCTGGCACTGTGGCCTCAGCAGGTTGCAGCTCCTGAGGCTGTGGGAAGACGATGACCTGTGGTATTTGGGAACATGATCAGCTTGCAATGAGAGCCCCACAGAAAGAGGGGGGTGCAGAGGGGAAGGCTGAAAGTTGAGGAGCAGACGGTGGGTTTTTTGTTGGTGTTGTTGCTTGTTTTGGTTTGTTGGGGTTTTTTCCCCATAAGTCCTGAGTCATGCTGCCTTCATGTTCCCAGTTTTTGGCTGTGAAAATGGACAGACTTCCCATCAGAAGCTGCTCCCTCAGCTGCTCAGCTGAGCTGGGTGGCCGTGGGCGAAGGAAGGATGGGGAAGAAGTTTGTAATGAGTTAAACAGTATAAAGCTGCTTCAAAGGAGGGAGGAGGAAAGAACATCAACATCTGTATTTACTGCATTTATATTCATTATGGGGTTTAGCAAGTGTTTAGGTGACTGGGCTGTTGCTGGATTTGAGATGAGGGGAATCCACAGCTCCACGGGATGGGATGAATGTTCACGTCCACACAGTGGGAATCTGTGTCTTTTTTTAGTCTAGTTGAATGCATATGTGAAATTATCGAAGATGGAGCTTAAAGGGAGGTCAGGGTGTTCCTGCTCCACCCTGCTGATGGATCATGGAATCCCAGAATGGTTTGGGTTGCAAGAGACTTTTAAGTTCATCCAGTTCTAACTCCCTGCCATGGGCAGGGACACCTTCCACTAGCCCAGGTTGCTCCAAGCCCCATCCAACCTGGCCTTGGACACTTCCAGGGATGGGGCAGCCACAACTTCTCTGGGCAACCTGTGTCAGGGTCTCACCACCCCCCATCCACATCTACCCTCTTCCAGTTTAAAGTCATTACCCTTTTTTCTGTCATTCAGTTTTGAACTTGATCAGTGCTCTGGCAGATATGGGTGAATGTCTGGCAGGAAGGCTTTTTTTCTTGACAGCCTTCTGAAGATATCTTGTTATCTTGGTCTTGTTCCTGCTTTTGGTCCTCAAAATCTGACTGCTTAATGCCATTTGGATCCTCTTGGTTGGAGGAAGAAAATTTAAAAAAAAACCCACAAATCTTCAGGCCTGTAACCAAGGCAGCAAATTTCTGCAAGTAGATGCCCAGTATAAGGGGCTCTATACATAAGGAATATAAAGAACTGGAGAAAGAAGCATCTATAAATATGTTTCAGGCTCTGGATGGGCTGAATTGTCTTGTGGATGTGCTCTTTCCTTTCTGCTAATTTCCCAGAAGATGCAGAGAGACTCTGGCATGTACTGCTTGGACAACTAAAGCTGGGCTGGATGTATCAAAGTGTGAGCAAATTGTCTGAGTCCACCCAGGAAGGCTGTACAGAGACATGAGCTGAACCTTTTGTGGTTGCCTTTACCACAAACCCAGCTTTTCTCTGCTGAGCAGTCTCCCGAGTTACTTTACAGGAACAATCTAATGTATTGTATGAAAGGCAAAGAAATTAAATAGCAAGTGTTCCACTTGACCAAAAGGTCAAAGTCTCGGCGATTAAAATGCTTTGTTATTTCAAGATCGGGGAATGTCACATAACCATTACATATAAAAGGCAAAGCTTCTGTGTGTGCTGACTGCTGAAGAGCCTTGCTGACTCTGCCCATGGGGGTGCCAGCTGAATCTGCAGTTCCCATGTGCCACAGACAGTGCCACATGGATGGCAGGCAAGGAAACCCTTACAGCTGGAGAGATTAAATACACTTTGTAGAATCCCAGAATCCCAGAATGGTTTGGGTTGGAAGGAACCTTAAAGACCATCTTGCTCCAACGCCCTGCCATGGGCAGGGACATCTTCCACCAGCCCAGGTTGCTCCAAGCCCTGTCCAATCTTGCCTGGAACACTTCCAGGGATGGGTCAGCCACAGCTCCTCCGTTCCAATTCTATGCACACAATGTTGTATTTCTTGTACCACTGTTCTTTGAGTGTACTGGTATTTTTTTCTCTTCTTAATCTCTTCAGTGAAAAAGGCAATGTCCCAAAATTGACACAAAATATATTGATTTACAATGTAAAATTTGTTCTGGAAATGCCCCACTCCATGCATGTGGATCAGTAGTGGGTGGGGCAACACAGTGAACCCAAGATTGCCTTTGCCTTGATTTTGACTGGATTTTGCGGATCTGTTCAGCAGAAACTGAAATGTCTCTGTCCCATACAGTGCTGGGATACAACTGAGAGACATAAATAAATGTTCACAGAAAGGTGGAATGACATACTTAGCTTTTACTTCTATTAAGAATAGGATGGGGGGTCAGTGGATTAATTAAATATTTATTTTATTTGACAGTTTGCAAATATTGTTGTACAAGTGGATCGTGCTGCTTTGGACTTTAGGTAGTGTTATATTTGGCTTTAAATGATGAAGTCCAGGACATTGATGGAGTGAAAATGAGAAAAGGTCAGGAAGGTCATTTACAGTTAGAATAAATACCTTGAAGTTCAGATAATTCATAATCCTGGCCCTCAAATCCTGCCTGTTAGAGAAATATATTTAACAATAATACTGACCTGAAATAAACTCTTTGAATTAACTGCTTTTTTCAAGTGTGCCAGACAGAGCTGAAAATTCAGGGAGGAGGAGGCCTGACGTCCCAACAAAACAGTCTCTCTCTGCTGGTATCCCCTAACACACCCTGGGATGTCTTCTTTTAATGATGAAATGCTTCTTTTTCAATTCTACATGCATTTCTTCTCCAATGGGTTCTTGAAATTGAACTTAATCTTCTGCTGTGAAGAAGATATCAGAAGGGTCAAAGGAAAGAAGAGAAAAATTATATTTTCACATGCTTTTCTTTTTCTTTTTTTTTTTTTTTAATATGAATAAACACGTACCAAGCTTTATAGCCTGGACAGAGTAGAGCTGTGGAGAGATGCTGAACTCTCCTCCTTTCTCTCTGCATTGCCATCCCATGCCTTATTTTCCCTTCTGCTTAAGGGGAAGAGATGCAAAAAGAGCAATTTGTCCTTTGCATGCTGTTTTGAGAGTTGAGGGAGTGTCTTGACTCCCTCACAAAATGATGAATTATAGATTCATTGAGCAATAGGGCTGGAAGATACCTCAGAGACTTCCAGTGCTGGAAATTGCACTGGCTCACCAGATAATCTGTTCCAGCGTGTCACCATCCATCTGTTAAGCAGAGGATCACAGACAGCCTCAGCTTTTGCCTTGGGCCTTCAGTCCTAGGCAGGCTAGGACTGCTCTCCTCTGAACAGAAAACTGGGGAACCTGCTTTGCTCCTTGCACATGGATTATTTGTATTTTGGCACCTGCACATGGCCCAGGCTCCTGCCCAGACCCCTGGTGTTCACAACTGACATAAAGAGTGAACAGAAAGTGTATTAGAGAGCCTCCTCCTCCCCTCCATGGTGCTCAGGGGGTGGGTGGGCTGCTTCAGGCTGATGGGGAGCACCTGAGGGATCTGGGGGGGCTCAGCCTGGAGAAAAGGAGGCTCAGGGGGGACCTTCTGGCTCTCTGCAACTCCCTGCCAGAAGAGTGGAGCCAGGTGGGGGTCAGGCTCTGCTCCCAGGGAACAGGACAAGAGGAAATGGCCTCAAGTTGCACCAAGGGAGGTTTGGATTAGACATTGGCAAAAATTTCTTCACCAAAAGGGTGTCAAGCATTAGATCAGGCTTCAGTGCAGTTACAGAGTCACCATCCCTCAGGCATTTAGAAGATGTGTGGATGTGGTATTGGGAGACATGGATTAGTGGTGGGTTTGGCAGTGCTGGGTCCATGGTTGGGCTCGATGACCTTGGAGGACTTATCCAACCTAAATGATTCTTTGATTCATTTGTCTTTGTCCTTGATGTCTGAGATGGTGCTGCATTTGGAGACAAGACAGGGAATGTCAGGAAACATGTCCCATGTCCGGTGTGACCTGGTGGGGCAGAGGCTGGGTTGGGTTGAGTTGAGTCTCATGGAAGGCTGTAGTTGTGGTCTCTGCTGGTTCTCTGACTGCACCTTTTCATCAGGTCCAAAGGGACACAAGTGTCCACCTGCTTTTTATAGTCTTTTTTTTTTTTACAAAAAAAGAGCTTTCCAGAAAAAAGAATTTATCTTCCCTTACCTCCTCCTGTTCCACCACACAACATTATTGCACAGAACATTCCAGGCTTATCCCAGATGCCCACTCACTGCCCAGATTGTCCTCTGTTTATGCATTATACACACATGCTATTTAACGTACTTTTTATTTTCGTAACAGCAGCCAAAGAATCTTTTGCTAACACAAATCTTATTTTCACATGTGGCTTTGTATAATGAATTTTTCAAAGATTTCCACACCTACTCTAAGTGAAATTATATCTTGAGGAAAGTAGAGCTTGATTGTTTATTCTGAGCCATATTGAAGCTCCTGTCTTTTCTGTTTTAATCTAAATTGCTCTTTTTGAATGTGTTTTATATTAGAATTTGGAAACAGATACAGTTCTTTTATTTTTATTTGTCCTTTCTTTTTCAATTTTATTTTTTTTTTACACACAAGGTTGAATGCACATATATTATTATGGCTCTCTTTTTGCCATTTACAAAGGAAATGTACACTCTGACAATATCGCGCGCACCAAATCAATGAAATATCCTGTGTTTTCTATTCATTAAGCCCCTAAAGCACTAGGCACAAATTCCCTCACTTTAATTACACACCTCAGGGATGTGCAGGCCAAAAAGGAGGCAGTCAGACAAAAAAGCCTGGTCTCTGCCAAAAGGAAAAAAAAAATTACTGGTAAACATTTATTTTCAGCGGGGAAATCTGCTATTAATTCATATAGTGACTTTCCCCAGCTGAAATAATGAGGAAAGCCAAGTGAACCAAATGTTCACAGTGAGCAAACATGAACAGTAGGAAGTCAGCCCATCTTGTATTTACATGTTTATTCCATCAGCCTTTGAAGAACGTTTTCACAATTCTTTTTTTTTTGTGTGTGTGTGTGTCAAGTGTCAACGTTTACTCACACTCCTGGGGGGGCCTGGGGGTGTCTCGTTAGCAATGAAAGGAGTTGGCTCTCCTAGAGATGCCCAGATTCAGCCTGTCCCATCTGGAGGGAGGGGTTGAACATCGTAGTATAATGGAATAATAGAATTGTTTGGGTTGGAAGGGACTTTAAAGCTCATCTTGTTACACCCCCTGCCATGGGCAGGGACACTTTCCACTAGCCCAGGTTGCTCCAAGCCCTGTCCAAGCTGGCCTTGGACACTTCCAGGGTTGGGGCAGCCACAGCTTCCCTGGGCAATCTGTGCCAGGGCCTCACCACCCCTCACAGCCAAGAATTCCTTCCCAATATCCCATCTCACCCTATCTTTTGTCAGTTTGAAGCCATTCCTCCTTGTCCTGTGTTATGGTTTTAGCCAAGTGGGCCAGCTCAACCCAAGACATCCTGTCACTCCAGGCTCTTGTGCAAGGTCCCTCTCCAGCTCTCTCGGAGACCCTTTGGGCACTGAAGTGGCTCTGAGGTCTCCCTGGAGCCTTTTCTTCTGCTGAAATAGGTAGGGTGATTCCAAGTAGCTGCAAGGCTGAATGAGCCTGTCTGAGCTGCAGGATTCCTGCTCTGCACCAGGCTGGAGACTTCTGGAAGTGCTGCAGGTGCAGGACTTCTCTCCTTACCTGTTGAAAGTGTGATTTCAAACATATTCTCTCTTGCTGCCATGAAGACACTCTGGCAACCTTTATGTGGTTCCTTAGGAAAAGACTAAGCCCAGGTTTCCTTTACACAACAAAATGAGCCATATTTGCCTATGTATGAACTAGATAGAAAATGCTGCATCCCTGATGTGCATCAGTTCAGCAATACTGACCAGAGTCCCCTGTAGTTCTACAACAGATGCATACAATGGTCACAGCCTGCTATAAAAAATTAAAAAAAAAAAAATAGAAGGAAAGAACATTCATCCTTCTATCACCTTCTTAAAGCAGGGAAAGTATTTTCTTTATTTGGGTGTGCTAATAAAATGGCTTCTTGACTTTGGTTCCTACTGGAAATGCCCCAAAATACATCAGGCTCTTTTCAATATAATTATGTAATGTTGCATTCAGGCTATGCAGAAATCCCTGGAATTGGAAAGGAAGCCAACTGTGTCTTCATTTTAAAAGGCATGTTTTGGTTTCACAGTGGTTTGTGCTCTGGATGGAGCTCTGGGTGCTCTGCACCCTGGGCAGGACACTGGATGGTTTGCAGGCTGATGTGGCTGTTTATCCAGAGCAGGGAACACAGTGTTGCATCCATGAGTTTTATTTGGGAAGGAAGAGTCTTCAGATATTTTCAGGACCTGTAATTAGTAATTTGAAAGATAATAAAGCAACTTAAGCAAATTTCTTCACTTTTTTTTTTTTTTTTTTTTTTTAACTCTGTGGGTAGGCTTATTTTGTGGAGCTGGTGCTCAGAGAAGTGCCACAAATATAAGAGAATCTTCTGGGAGAGGAAGCTCAGGTGCCAGGTCTCCATAGGTAAAAGAGTCAAAATTATTTTGCAAACAGTAAAGCAGAGTAAGTTTGACTCTGGCTGAGGGTAAACAAATCTGCTTATGGATTAGTGCCTGTGAAAACCTCGAGTATCAATGACATTCTACCGAAGCAGCACATTTTAAAATGAAATTTTTTGGATTTAAATGAAAATCACCAGAAAGGAAAATACTCATCTGGGCAGAGATGTAGATGGGTAACAGTGTCTCTGGGCTGAAACTCCCTCACCCTGGGGTTTGAGATGATAGCAGCTCTTACTGCTATTACTGGGAGGTTTTATCCCTTAACCCCAGTAAGTATAAGCTAGCATCACTCCTTGAGTATTCCTTTCTCAGAATTAGCATCTACCAAAGCCCTCCCTAAATAAATTTTTAGCAGATACATCATTTTTGTTAGAGATGAATAAATGAATAATATGTATGTGCGATCTCTCTCTTTTTCCTATTCTATAAGAAGGAGCAATGCCCTATTAATTTTGACAGACAACTTGGCATTAGCCACTTTAAAATCCAACATGGGATAAAGTTCTGCATTACTAGTCTTTCTACATTTTTGTCAAGAGATGAGCATTTTGCCAGATTTTTTAATAATACGCCAAGAGCTTTGTCAGTCAGTTTGTTTAGCTCTGCGTGGTTATGCCAGTATTTTTCAGCTCTCCTGCTGTGTGTGCCACTGCCCTTCACTGCTTTTCTAGCTCCTCCCCTGCAATTAGACAAAGTCAACACAGCAGAGTCAGGCTGAGCAGCCCCGAGGTACCTGCAGCTACCAACGGTCCAGATTCACAGTCCCCATGAACGAGCTTTGCTTATTCACCGCATCACTACCTCAATTAGGACTTTTTATTGTATCTCGGCTATTTATCACAAACACAACAGATGGAACAGATAGCGCTAACCACGTTTTAAGTCCTCACCTAAGAGGAAGGAGGGGGGGGGGAAATTATCCAGAAAGGAATAGGAGCAAATGCATAAGGCAGCTTGCAACCAGGAACCAGTTACCATGCCTACTGAAGCCTGTTCTAAAGAATGTGTTGGCTGACACACAGAACTCAATGAAAAGATGAAAAAAATGTGCAGGCAATACTAGTTTGGCAGGGATGGTGGGGAATCTGAGACAGAGCTGCTGGTATGGAAGGATCTCACTGCATGCAATTTGCAAACATGCCAATTCAATGGCATGTGATAGACACTAGATGGAATTTAAAGGTCTTGGGGTCTTAGAGAGCTGGAATCGCACAAGCAAACTGTGAGTATTAAAAATAGCAATCCTTTTCACCAAACCTTGTGCCTCAGATTTGAATTCAGCACTGTTGAGAGAAATCCCTGCCATCTCTTCCAGGCACGCTTGAAAAATTGCCTGGATGTACCTTAATTCTGCTGTATCTTTACATCCCAGTAAACACACTGCACCAAAAGAAATTCCCAGGGCTTCCTTTGTGTGTGTGTTTTCAAAGGGAACTGGCTGCCTAACAGGACTTACATTGCAACTTCAGACTGTCAACTTTTATGGGATTTCCGATTTTTTTCCTGGTGGGTGGGGGAAAAGGGGATTCAGGCTGGGGAAGGGAGAGGAAGAGTTACATGGCAGTTGAATTTTTTGAGAGAGGTGGTGCAGATGGTTGGATCCAACTGCTTTACCCTTATTCCCACATAAAAATTTATACAAATTCCTGTGTACCATTTATAAAAGTGCTTTGTATTTTGTAACACTGCTCATCCATTAATTATTTTTTAGCAAGTGAGAAAGGTTTGAAAAGTTGGGGCATATGATTGAGACCTTGGAAATGATTTCTGTAGAAAGGGAGCAGACTCCTCATTTCTCAGCGTCTACTTGGTGGCTTTTTTCAGCCCAGCCAAGATGTTGGCTTGGTCTAGGGCCAAGTCCCAATTTCACAGTTTGGATTTAGCAGCAATCTTTTTGGGAGCCGTGGTGGTTGCAGGGGTTTGGGTCAGTCTGTTCCTGAGTAAGAGCCATACCACTGTGTTTGGTTTGTGCTGAATCTGAACTGGTAAAGTCATGTTTCATTTGCTCTGACTTGGTCCATGTTCCTCTGTGTTAAAATTTAAGGGCAGATCTTTGTCTGGTGTGGATTTATGCACCTGCTTGACACAAAGCACTTACACCATTTCACATCAGCTCTCCTATCAGCCCTATTTGCACCATATGGTGGGACAAATTCATGTGTTTCCCAGCAGGAAGCCACCCCATCCTCACCCAGAGTTCTGCCATCATCATCAATGCCCACCACCATCAGGGCAACACTGGCAAGTCCAGAATAAAAAGCAGTGGTGTGGCATTTTATGGGTGAGGAACTTCCTTACTGGAAGGTTCCTGCCATCCCCTCTGCACAGTGACCCACTTTCCATAGGAGGATGGTGAGTGTCCCAGTTAGGAGATGCTCAGGCTGAGGAGGAAAGCACAGCCAGATCATTATGCTTCAAAAATACCAAAATGTCCAGTTTACTCACCATTTTTGTATCCAAATTTATGAACTTTTATCCACCTTTTCTTGGCTATAAAAAGGGTGTGTGGTTCTCTGAATCCAAGTGGGAGATATGGTGTCTCCTGGAGACCAGAGGAGGGTCTCAAGCCTCTCCAAACCAGCAGATATCCCCTCCTGGCCAGTGCTTACACCTCTATATGTAACAGCACAGCTATTTTGGGCCCCATTTCACTCTTCTTTTGCCAAAGGCAGCCAAAACTCCTAGTCTGGCCTGAGGATGTCATCAGAATGCTGTGGTTTGGAATGGTAGGCACAGAATTATACACTTTTGGAAGGACTGTGTCTTACAGTCTAGGCTTAATGGGATCAAATTTTCATACACTTTCCTGAATTGGGAGCTGTAAGGTTGTCTATGTGCTGTTTGTTCCTGCAAACCTGGTTTGTTGAGAGCTTTTGGGGACAAGAATTGTTATTCCCATGTTAGGTTGGTGTTGCTCACTGGGAGAGTGAGGCTTTGTGGTGTCTGGGTAGATGGGGAGTCAGAGATTTAAAAGTCAGAGGGACAATTATGTTTGTTTAATCTGTCCTGCCATTTAATCCAATCCCAAAGATGTCTGTAGATTAATGCATGTTTGGATTGAAGAATCCCTCTGGGAAAAATATCCACTCTGGAGGTGGAAATATCCAGCAATGGACACTCCATGTTGCACTTGGCCATTTGTTCTGGTCATTAATTACTTCCAAATCTGAGCAACTTGATTTAATAGAAGGTGTCCCTGCCCACAGCAGGGGGTTTGGAAGGAGATGATCTGTAAGGTCCCTTCCAATGCAGGACATCCTATGATTCTATGAATTTCCTCTTTGTCTTGATGGACCTTTCCCACCCCACATCCTAAGCTTGGTGATGCCTGTGGTCTGGTGTCTCCAAGAACCTTGAGCTATTCAGGAGGAAATTTAAACAAACTGAAGAAGACTCAGTGAGTGTCATTTCAGGTTTTAGGTACAGGATGGTCCTACTTGTCATCTCCAATACCATCCAGCCAAGGAACTTCTAACGAGGAATGAAGTAAAAGCCACTTATTCCAAACTTATTTAGGTGTTTTAGATGGTCTGTGGAAGTAGTTTGGATGTGTTAATAAGCCATGATTCAAAGTCTTCTCCTTGTGCTCCTGGTTTGAGGGGTGGTGCTGGCATGGAAGGCTCTGCACTCACCGTGTGGATGTGCCAACACTTCAACATCAATCTTTCAGTTGAAAACAGCTCTGAGATGAGACAAACCGTGACACCTCAAGAAGAGGGGCAGCTGGGTGGTCAAGGGTCTGGTCAAACATGTTATCCCAGTGTGCTGAGGGGTCTGTGGGATTGCTGCCTCCAGCTGGAGAGCAGTGACCCAGCACAGCCCTTTACAGTGTTTGACTGTTTATTGGAGTGCTTCATCTTCTTTAGCTTATTAATTCTTCCCTCATAGCCCACTGTTAGGCAGAAATTGCTTTCTTTTTTACAGATGGGGAATTCCCACCAGGGAAGTTGCAGGCTGTATGCACACTATCTAATTTAGGCAGCTAACTTAAGCCCCCGGGGTAGTTATTGGGTAGAAGTAGAGACTTTCGGAGAACCTGAGGGAGGGAGTGCTTCCCCCAACTGCCAAGCAGAATCACATATTCCTGTCTTAGGGATCCAATGCAAAGGGTAAATCTTCCCCAGAAGTTGCTGATTTTTCCTAGACCACGGCAAGATTGAAATTTGTGCCATTTCTTTTGGAGCCTAATGGCTATGGATGGATCAGTCCTCCTTCAGATTAATTTTATTTTAGTTCCTGGAGTTTCTTCTGTGAATGGAATCAGACATTTTTTTAGCAGGGATGTCTTCTCTTAAATGCCTAAATCATGTGAGGCTACACCTTGAGTACTGTGTTCAGTTCTGGGCCCCTCAGTTCAGAAAGGATATTGAGGGGCTGGAGCGGGGCCAGAGAAGAGCAACGAGGCTGGAGAAGGGACTGGAGCACAAGTGC
>JAWWEV010000167.1:60383921-60421589 GCA_035583235.1 Hafferia zeledoni | reverse complement strand
AGAGATGGACCAAGGGTTGGACTCGATGATCTCAGAGGTCTTTTCCAACCCAATTGATTCTATGATTCTATGATTCTATGTGTTAAGGACTGCTGGTAACACAGAATATAAATAAATTGCAATGCAACTCCTACAACTCAATGGCAGCCAATGTGGATTCGCCAAGAATAGACAGTTTCAAAACTGTGGATTAATCTTTAAAGGGAAATAGTGTAATTTGGATGTGAGATTGCCATATAACTTCACCAGAAACAAATTACCTGTGCCACTGTCAAAAAGCCACTACTGTCATTAATGTTTGGACTTGATGAACTTCAAGGTCTTTTCCAGCCTTGCCAATTTTATGAAAGGAAGATTGTCCTGTGTGGAGACCTTCAGAGTTTTGCCTCTGTTCTGCTCAGAGGAAGAGGGAGTGGTTACAGGTCACACCAGTCTGGGGATGTACCAAAGCTACACCAAAGTAGAAAGTGAGAACTTAAAAGGTCTTGGAGCAAGGAGTCATGAAGAGAGAGGTGCCAGCAGCTGTCGAACATGTACAAAGATGTTGTGAGAGGGCTAAGTCTGTTTTCCATGTCCAAGAGGTTAGAGCAGGAAGGAAAAGGCATCAAGTGAAGCCCTGAGGTCCAGCTTAGACATTAAGAAGCATTTCCCACAGGAGAGAGAGAGCAGCACTGGGACAGACAGCCTGGAGGGGCAGTGAAGGGTTTTAACTGCATATTAGACAAACATCAGCCTGAAAAATACAGGTGACCCTGCCCTGGGGCAGAGGAATGGACAGGTGGCTTCTCAGTGTCCTTCCCAGCCTTGTTTTTCTGTAGTTTCATTGTATACTGCAAAATTATCTGGATTTTGGATATGCCTGCACAGAAATCTGCTTCATCCCTTATTAGGGTGGTTCACCAGAATTGCTAAGGGAAAGTAAACACAACTCTTCAAATTCAGCTGATCGTGCTTAAATGCTGCAAAATTCCATGGCATGAAAAGTCAGGAGTTGCCCATCACTCTTTGGGTGCAGGGGATGGAGGGTGTTTTATGGCTTATGCCTGTGCCTGGGCACAGTACTCAGAGTTGGCAGGGCTTTATTTCATTTCTAATCCACTTCTTGGCTAACCATAAAACTTCAGACCCCGTCAGATGAAGTCTGGCTCTGTTTTAATCAAGAAATTGTGGCATGAAAAGAAAGATTTTTCAGGTGTATTCAATTGTTAGCTTTGATAAGAAGGGACACTTTGATACAAATCCATTTCTATAGCAGTCCTGCACAGGGAAAACATGAATACTAAAGAACAAAATGGTAGCAATTCCCCTTCCCTTTCATGCAAGCCCTGATAGTACACCTGGGGATGCTCATGTGGGAAACCAACCCAAGGTGAGAGATGTATCTCAATCATCTCTGACTAGAAGCACATCATCACAGGGTAGGTATCTCTGTGAGATTTTTATTGGCATGAAAAACAGCCCTACAGGTTTGTTTTGTGTCAAGGAAGTGAATGAAGCCTCTTTCATACCCCAGGTTTGAGTTTCCCAGGGGCCTCCAGAGCCAGATGCAGCAACATCAGGTGCAAGGGCCCATCAGGAGGAGGAAGGGCTGCAGTGCTGTGCTGAGTATCTGCATGAAGTGTGGTCATCATGGCACATGGCCGGGGAGGAGAATCAATCTGTGGGAGTTTTGGGACAAGGTTGGAAGAGATTAGATCTTTGGTGGCCACCTTATCCTTGTACCCAGCTAGTCACTGTGCCCCACACAGGAACGTGCCTGTGTGGCCAGCAGGACTGTCCCCCTTTACTGGGCACTGATGAGGCCACATCTTGAGACCTGGGGTCAGTTTTGGGCCTCTCACTCCAAGAACGACATTAAAGTGCTGGAGGATGTTCAGAGAAGGGAAGAGAGCTGGGGAAGCATCTGGAGCACAGATCTGATAAGGACCAGCTGAGGGAGCTGGGGAGGCTCAGCCTGGAGAAAAAGAGGCTCAGGGGGGACCTCCTTGCTCTCTGCAACTCCTTGACAGGAGGAGGGAGCCAGTGGGGGTCTGGCTCTGCTCTAGGAACAGAGACAGGACAAGAGGAAATGGCCTCAAATTGCTCCAGGGGACGTTTAGGTGGGTTATTAGGAAATATTTCTTCATAGAAAGGGTTATCAAATGCTTGAACAGGCTATCCAGGGCAGTGGTGGAATCATTGTGCCTGGAAGTGTTCAAAAATATGTGGATGTGGCACTTGGGGATGTGGTTTAACAGTGAATGTGTCAGTGCTGGGTTAATGGTTAAACTTGATGATCTTGGAGGGCTTTTCCAGTCTCAGTGATTCCATGAACTGTTTGCAGGGAAATGATACAAACTGGGTTAGAGAACTGATTTGGGATTTGCAGGAACATTCAGTGTTTTGAACCCAGATCCTTAAAAACCCCTGATGTATACTGGTACAAGTGAATGGAGCACCACAGAAGAAAAGTCACAGGACTTCTTAAATTTGCATTGCCAGCCAAATATGTCACTGTGCCCGAGGTTTGTGGCTTGATTGGCTTGGCTGATGAGTGTAGAGACTGCCTGCAAAGTAGTATATGGCACCAGATACCACCATCCCTGTGTCATGGCTGAAAATGTCCCTGAAAATGTCCCCTTCCCTCTGACCACCTGGAGGATGTGCAGCCACAAACACCAGCCAATGCAGGGAGCAGCTTCAAAGTGCCTTAGTCACTCAAGTGAATGTGAATGATGCTGTTGACTTCAATAAAAGCAAGATCAGACCCAAAGCAAGTGGGGGGAAAAACACCGGCATATATAACTTTGGGGAGAGGGTGGTGTCAAGAGGGCATTTTGAGTTAATTTCAGATTTGTTTTTAAGGCTACAGCTGGATGGAAACATTCCTTTGTGAGGAAACTGTACTTAAATTAACCTGTGATCATACCAGCAGATGTAAAATGGAAGCAAATGTATTACACATCACTGTCTTGGACATTAGTTCTGAAACCACCAGTGATCACACTCCACTTCAAAGAGACCTTCTACCAGGGGCTTGGCTGGGAAGATAAAGCCCTGGCTATTTACCTTCTGACCTTGGTTCAAGACTAAATTGAGACTCTAAATGAAAGTAGTTTGGTGGTCTCAGCCCAATCCCTGGTAGACAGTTGTCCGTATCACAAAAGCGCCATCCCCAGTTTAGCACAATTTGGCACGGCTGGTCCTCTCTGTTCAGGAGAGACCCTGGGCTAAATTAACACAGAGACTAAATTACATCTCATATGCCATCGTGGAGATGGCAGTCTTCGAAATGGTGCCTTAGAATAGCAGCCTGTGTGGACGCTCTCCAAACTGGCTTCTGGATAAAGAAATCTGTTTTCAGAGCTGCCACTTTCAAGCCTATCGCCTAAGCCAAAAAAAAATGGAAATAAAAGCAAATCACAACACGGGCTTTTTAGGAACTCGTACTTAGAACAAGGATGATGATCTTGGAGAGATTGAAACACACTTTCTGGGTGCTCACTGAAATAGCTGAAATTTTACAGATTATTTTCTCCTGTTAAAACATCCCATGAGCCATGCTCATAAATTGCATCAATTAAATAAATTTTAACATTTTTATCATTTCTTATTAGAAAATCCAAAAGAAGAGACACTGCCGTGCAAATGCTCAAGAAGGCATTTGCTGAACATACATATTCATCATTTACTCATATCTATCTCATTGATCAAATAGATTTAGTGCCTGATACTGTAAACAGCTATAGCAGTGTTTGAATAGGAGGAATCGAAATATTTACATTGAAAAATACCTGCAAATATTGGTAGGACATGATTATACAGTGTGTGATAGTATATGATGGATACTGTGATATAGGTAGCATGAGGAAAATGTCAGATTTAGAACCTGTGTGCCGTCTCTGTGCTGTGAAAGATGCAGAAGCTCGAAGTGGAAGGCCCACAAATCAATAATGAGGTCATTACCACAAGCAAAACCAGAGCCTGAATACGATGCAGGAAAACAATGTCATATACTCAGTTTTACTCTAATTGTGAGATGTCTTTCGAGCAAGCCGAGGGGACAGATGGTGTAGCACTTCCCATGCTCTGACTCCTGCTCACTTTCTGGCTCTTCCTTACTCTTTATGTCTGACTTTGCTCACGTTGCTTAGGCTGGATCTCTGTGATTTTCAGAGCTTTGGGGCAGTAAAAATTAGTATTAATAAGTGTTGTTATTAGAGAGGCTGGCTGAATATTGAAATTAGTCTGGAAACATCATTATAAGGCTCTTTAGCCTTCCAGCCTCAAAAAGCTTTATGAATGTTCTGTTTTTTGTGGTACCAGTGGAAAGCCAGAGGTATCACTGCACACACAAAGTGCCTGAGGAAACTGAGGCATGAGGGTGCATCAGCAATTTTGAATGAATTACTCCACACATGGAGGTTGTGGTTCAGCCTTCTGTGCTAGTAATTAATAAATCCTTCTTTTCCTCTTCCCACAAATACCATGGAAATAGGAGGGGAAAAAAAATCTTCAGCGGTACAAGGAGTGAGGCAGCTGCTGTATTTAATCTGACAAGGTCAGGATTGGGATGTAACAGAGGGTATTGGTAAATGGTTGCAAATGAAGAGATGATACAAATTCATCAGGAAGCAATAAATAAGCTTGGGTTTTTTAAAAAAAAATCAAGCTCAATATACAACATACACCTCGTCTGCTCAGGTGTCACAAACCTTTACACCTGTGAGCAGCTTTTGGCACTGGGAATATTCAAAAGCTTTTATCCTCTCAAGGGCATAATTACTCTCAGGACTCAGCTTGTGATAGAAGTACTTCTCATGCCACTGGAAGAAAGGCCTTGCTCCAAATCCCACTGAAGGCGACGGGAGGGCTCTCACACCAAGGCTTTGGAGCAGACCCTGCCTGGTAAAGAAGCATGATATATTGTACACCTAATTTTCGAAACTGGGTGGCTTAAATACCTCTCTGGACCAGGCTGTGTGGTGGCAGAATTGAATGCCCAAGAAGAATCAAAATGGTCACAAAATGTAATTTCTGCACATGGAGTTAACTTGGTGGAGAAGGGCAGTGATGAGTGTGTTCAGAGGCAGGTTTTGTGTGGTTTATTTTGCTAGGAAATGGTTCCAGTGCACCCCTCACTGGTCCCCATATGCCATTCTAGACTGGTCTGCCATAAAAATCCCCCCCTCGTGCTCACAGAAACAGTGACCCCACATAAACATATGCTCCCCAGACAGCCCCAGACTTTGTGGCATAATAAATGTGTGCGGGGAGATGCTGTGCCCGGCCACTTCCCAACGCCTGGGCTGGCAGGGAGGATGCTCAGCCCCGGGCAGGATTGGGTCTTTTTGTACACATGGTGCTTTCACTGACATCAGTGAGGGTTCGGAGCTTGAATCCAAAGACATACATGGGGCTGGCAGGAGGCCGGGGCAGGGGTCTAATCTCCCCTGACTGTGCATGTGAAACCGCTATTAATCTTAATGGGAGTGCCACACACTCATCAAGGGAAGAATAGATGAAAGGGAGAATCACAATAGATCATTAGATTAAGCAAATAAATATAAATGAATATTCGTTTGGCCTTTAAAAATATTTTCCTTGACGATAATGTGAATATTAGGAACGTTCTTGCAAATATAAAGCCCCCTCGGATCGTCACCTTCCTTCAGTAAGTGAAGAGTAAGAGAGAGAAATAGCACTTGTGAGCAAGTGAAGAGTAAGGGAGAGAAATAGCACTCGTATGTCCTTCTCTTTTGGGGTGTTGAAGAGGACCCGGCTTGTGCTGACTGATTTTAACACTCCCCAGAAAAAGATTTTTCATTTTTCCCAGGTCCTGGATTTAAAAACTATGGTATTCCTCTTTATGCCTTCCACATTTTTCCCCATGGAAAATGGATGATAGGATCCTTCCTCCAGTTTGTGTTACTGGGGCTGAGCCCTGCAGAAGGAGCAGCGCTGAAGGAGAAGGAGGAGGAGGCACGGGGAGGTCTGGATGTGCAGCGGCTAAGCAGCTCCTCTGAGGGGTTTTCATCCCTGCTCCTCACCACAAAGCCAGCCAAAAAAATCCAGAATGTGACTCCTCTGAGTGCCCCCCATCACTGGGCAAACTGAGAATTTCCTCCCAGTTATCATCCATCCTCTGGAATACAAAATGGGAAGGGGGACCTTTGCCTTTTCTTCGGCCTCTCTGAAATGACGTTAAGCACATAAATCAATACAAGAGGGTCTGCAGCACCAAAGCGTGGCCTGATCCTGTCTCTGGCTCTCTGGGATGGAGGCAGAAAGGAGCTGACTGCAGGCCTGGAGGGAATTGGGAATATTGTCCTGCGGGGACATTGAATCTATTTGCTTCTAAATCCAGCAAAGAAGAGCAGGTCTCATTTCAAATGCTGATATCCAGAAAGCAGCACACAGGTTTTTATTAAATTTCCATGTCCTTAAAACTCAGTGGAAGGGCAGGAGCAGGAGTCCATTCCTAACCTTTCCAAGTGCCCTGATATTAAGTTAGACACCATGGGCTGGCTCATACTACCATTTTTTAAAAGTAAAAATCAATGAAGAACCCTGCCTAAATCAATGGGATAATTCACCACATTAGTGTTGCTTTTGAGCTCACTCACAGCAGTCTGATAGCACTTATTTTGGTTAAAGACAACAACATCTTGGCCCAAGCGATATTTATAAATCTTCTCCTTCCTTCTCATGTTATGGCACAGGACAAACATGGTCTTTACTGGCTCAGAGGAAAGAAAACTCGTGCAAAAATTTTAATGAATGAAAATGCCTTCCCGTGAGCAAATGCTTTCCCATTTGGATCCTCGACTACGAAGTGCAACGACTCTCTGCTGTGCATAATTTTCGTCTGGTCTGTCGTCTCTTCCAAATTATTTACTACATGCAAAGTCAGCCAGAATTCAGAAGAAATTGGGCTTGTCGTGACGTAACGAGAGATGTGTGGGAACAAAAGGGCATTCCTTTATCCTTGCCTGCAACCCGAGCTCGGCGGCTTTGAAAGCTCCTCGAGTCTTCCACCAAACTCCTACCCCCTCTTTGCTTTCTTTTTTTTTTCCCCTTTTTTCTTTTTTTTCCCCCTTCCTTCTTCTGAAAAGTAATTAATATAATCTCATCAGCAGCCCTTACGCAACTGCTCACCTCGGCTTCTCTCTCAGGGTACCAGCGGTTGGGTTGGGGAAGTCGGTGCAGCCGCCCCGAACCTTCACCGCTCCCCCTGCCCCGGCCACGGCCTGGGAGGATGTTTTTAAAGGCGGATCAAGTTGTAAATGGCAGGGATTTCTTCCAACGGCCCTTGTTGGGCTGGCAGACCCTGGATTTACACCCGTCCTCATCGTCCTGCGTGGGGCTGGGTCTTGGCGGCTGCCCTCAATAGGGCTTTTGCAGGAGACGGGATTACTCACACGAGTAACAGCTTGTGGGGATTTGGCCTCCCCTTCCTGCTCGGAAAGCAGGATTTTTTTTTTTTTTAAGGATAATTAAAGCAGTGCTCTAAGCACTGGCTATCTGGATGTGGCCTCTGGCATTTTCCACGTTGCACGGGTAAAATAATATGTCCTGGTTAATTTGAGGGGAGTGTTTGTGGCTGGGTTGAATGTCCCTAATGAGGGTAAGCAGAGGGAGGGAAAAAAAGAAGAGATTGTGGAAGAAGAAATTCAGGTTTCCTGCAGTCTCCTTTGGGCAGGATGACGTGGGGAATTCCCTCACCTTTTGGTGCAGCATTAAAGGACTTGATAGGGAGCTGGTGTAATCCTTGTCAATAAATGCAATAGTCAGCGAGCAAAATTGCCACGGTGCACACAGAAATTCAGCCTCCACTCACCATATGGAACAGCTGGGAAGAGTTTCAAAACTTTTCCTCCTCCCCTCCCTTCTCTGTATTATGATTTTTTTTTCATACGCACAGAAAACAAAAGAAATAAAACAACCTGACAACTTCGTGCGTTGTCTTGTGACTACCAAAAAAAAAAAAAAAAGCCTGTGAAGTATCACTGCTATGTTTTAGTCTAATGCTACTTCTATCTTTTATCCTTTTTAATTAGAAGGCAAATTCTCAGACCGCCAGGCCTAATCCCTACACAGTGGAACAAAGCCCAGCAAAGTCTTTGAACACTGCCCAGCCAGGCAGCACAAACCCTGGTAACTGTTGGCAGTAGGGCCAGGACTCTGACCCTCATCTTAGCCATTCTCTTCCAGCCCCTGATGCTCCCTGCCCTTCGAAACCTTGTCTGTTGTTCTTCTGTTTGGACTGAAAAGACAAAAGGGGAAACAATGTGGGAAACCTAGAGGATTGGCTAGGTGGGATGCGGGGGAGCTGGTGACGGATAGGAGAGAGTAAATGGAGTTTCACGGGAATGGACACAGTGGGGAGAATTGGATCACCAGATTATGTCTTTAGGTTCAAGAAATTTCTTCATCCCTCACTAAATCTTTTCATGGACAATGCCACTTTTAAACAATTGTTGCATTTCCAATTACTACAGGAGTGTTCAAACAAATGGCAAAACCCTTAATGAAAAGTTTGCTCATATTTTAAACTTTGGAGATCAAAATCCATAAAACAAATAGCTTTTACATGAGTTTCACTCAGACACTTATGTCTCCAAATTATTTACACTTGTGATATTTCCAGTTGAGAGCATAATTTGTGCCTAGTCAAGCAAAACACGCAAATACATATAGATACATGAATTTCCAGAGCTAGTGGGAGCACCGCAGAATAAACATTTTGACTAAGACAGGCTTATGTCAAGCAAGCCAATATTAAAAAGCTCTGCCTGCTTTCTATTATTTTGGCTAACTGCAAATCATTAAGAGAGAAAACAACAGATGTGGCTACGAGCACTCAAATATCTTCCAAACTGTGACTGTGCACATCGACATAAAAGCCTGAGTTACTGTGGTGTGCAGGGATGCTGCGAGCAGAGATGGGATTATTTCAATATATGGGGATCATATGGACCTACCATACCTAAGGTGGCAAGGGAAAAATAAAAACTAGCAAAAAAAAAAAAAAGGTGCATGCCCCCTGAAACCTGGAGTTTCGAATAATCTTGCTTTCCCTTTAAAAATTTAAGGCAGGGCTGGGCGTTCCTCCAGCTGATGTAAAATGGGATATCTCTCTAATTTACTCCATGGAGAATCTGACCCTTTTCCCTCCATATTTTTTTTTTCCCCTTCTTTTATTTATTTTTTTTTTGGCACTTTGGAGTAGAAGTTACAAAGGACAGTTTCTGATTTCGGAGAGCCTAAGTCTGTTTAGGGAAAAGGGGCATAAGCTCCTCAGATATTTAGGCACTTTTAAAGACATTTACCCTAAATCCTCACACTCGTAGGCACTCACTTTTGAAGGCTAAAGTGGCGGTGTGTTTTTAAAGCAATTTAGTTAAACCAGTGCAAAACTCTTTGTGGACATCATAAATCAATTTAAACCTGGCTTATACCGATTTAGCTTAGTTTAGCTACTAAGTGTCTTAAGCTAAATTGATAAGCCATTTTTAAACCCATTTAAGAATGTCTACACAGGGCTTTGTGCCAGTGAACTTAAATCAATTGAAAACCAATTTTAGCCGGTGCCATTTTGAGTGTAGACAAGATTAGGCATCTTGAATGGGAATGTGTGCTGATCCCATGTTTTCCTTACAACACCTCTGATTCCCAGCACACGGGGCTGGGACCCTAAGTGGCGTGACCAATTTTGGGCTAGGACTGTTGTGTGTGTTGTAAAGTTTTTTTGGCTGTGCCGTGATTGTGACATTGATCTGCTTTAACCGGCGTTTGCCTGGTGGCCACAATTGAAGGTTCTGGCTTTGTGCTTGGCAAAATGTCCATTGCAGCCTTTCACTCATAGGGTTTTGGCTCTACTGGAGGATGCAGGAGATGCAGAGGGGTCAATACTGTGTTGTAAGGTCATCCCAAGGGTCTCCCAACAGATGGATTTACTGCTTACATGGACACTGTGGTGTTCCCCATGGGCAGAATTGCCTACACAAGTGGTTTGGTGGGCAGGCAAGGGCAGGTATTTCCTATGGAGTGGTAAAAGTTTGGATCTTGCATTCCAAATGCCACCTTGGTGTGGAGGATCAAGGGCAGAGGACACCCCTGGTACAGGTCAGCACAGAGACAGAAAGAAGAGGGTGCTGAGGTCACTGTGGCCTGGCTGCTGCAGGTCTCTGGTTTGAGGCATCCAAAACAAGCACAGAGGTGAAGAAGGGCCTTTCTGTTGTCCTGTGAGGAGATCTACTTGGGGTGTTTTCCCTGAGATGGTACCAAGAGGCCACCACTGTGGGTGGTGGACACAACAGCTGTCTCTCAGCTTTGTCACAGAATCATAGAATCAAAGATTCATGGCCTGGTTTGGGTTGGAAGGGACCTTAAATTCCATCATGTTCCAACCCCTTCTCATGGGCAGGGACACCTTCCACTAGACCAGGTTACCCCAAGCCCCGTGCAACCTGGCCTTGGACACTTCCAGGGATGGGGCAGCCACAGCTTCTCTGGGCAACCTGTTACAGTGCAACATGGTCATGTTGAGATCCCACATATGTGAGGTACTCAGAAGACTGATGTCACCTCCTCCTCCAGTGTCTCCTGTATGGATCAGGCATGGAGTACCATACACAGGGCCAGACCCAAATTGAGGCAGAGCTGAAAGAATGGGCAGACTTTAAGCTGAAGCACAGTGCCATGACTACAATATCAAATTTAAGCTTGCCCTTAAATACCTTCCTGAGTTGGACTAGCTGGACTTCTACCTTTAAAGAAAATTATTGCTGGATTTCTACTCTTAAAAATGAACATTGCATGCTCAGGCAAGTGAGGTGTTCATACCAGAGCTGCTGTCATGCGTGTGCCTGAAACCCTCTGGTTCAGCTCCTCTGGGGATGGAAATTTGAAACAACTGAGGAAGTTTGGGATAAGGTGATTTTGAGTAGCATGGCCATGAGGATGTAGAGTGAGGGTTGTGTGGTGTCTGTCCCAAACATCACTGACTCCATGTCATTGTTAGGTAGTAAGAGGAATTTTTTATAAAAATCTAATCAAAAACTGGGGTGGTTTTGTGCTGGTCACCAAATGGATTTTTTTTTTTTTTTTTTTTTTTTTTTTTTTTAGTGAACCAACCAATTTAGGAAAAATCCTGCAAATTCTGACCAAATTCCAGTCAGATTTAAACTCATGAAAAGAATTACTGCTTGTCCTACACTGGCCTGTTTTGTTCACCACAGGTGGTGCTTTCATGCTGTAAACAGGGTCTGTCACGTTGTCATCATGTGTTTGGTTTCTACGTAGGGATAAACGAGCTGTTTACCCAAATGAAGGAGGAGCAGAGGAATAGAGACATTCCTAGTTTCTTTCATTTAAAAAAAAAAAGCTATATGGTGGTATAAAATTGATGTGATACCCTATAATGTATAACTTTTCCATCTTCCAATCAGGGGCAATTATGTTCCTCTCTTCCTCATTGCCTCGGTGTGATGCTGTGTCTGTGCTGCTGTCCATTCAAATTGGTGGAGAGGAGCTGCAAGTCCTCCTTGTAATCTATCCACACACAAATTTCCAAGTGTTTTTCCGTGCCATTAATCTTAATACTGAGTGCCCTAATCTGTTTATAGCGCACAATACGTGCTACCCCCCGATAAAAATCTTTTATACATGTCTGGGCAAACAGCATGAATAAATAATGGCCAATTTCCATATTGCCAAGCAGGCAGCTACTGTAAATTTATTTTTATTTCCAGCCTCCCTGCATCCCTCATCGGGTGGAGTCTCCTTGCCCCGGAGTGAAAGGGATCAAAGATAACATTCTTCTCTGTCTGGGTGTACTTTGTGGACCTGCCTCCCAACCAAGGGATGAAAGGAACTTGCTAAACTGTTGCCATTTTGCAACATCTGCTATAATTCCCCTAAATCCAGATTTGTCTGACACAGAGAGCTCCTGTTCTTACATCATTGCCATGTGACAGTGTAACACCAGTCACATCAAGCTTGAGGATTCCAGCTCCGGGCGATGATAATATGAAGAAAACCTTTTTTGCCTAGGGCAAAACACTTGTAGCAAAGTATTATTCATCTGGCCAATTTAAATCTTCTCTCAAAAAGGTACCCAGAAACATATGCAGCGTGCCTTTGTAAAAGGCTTGAGCTGCTCATAGGCAAATGACCTGAACCAAGAGTACAAAACCCAATGTCCTAATTAATTACTGCTAAGCAGCTCTGATACACAGAAAAGAAATGCTGGTACTAATCCTTAACCCTGTCCTACATTCTTAAAATAGCCAAAATATTGCTGACAGCTAGGAAAACAAAATTGCCTCTGATTTAAAGGTTTGGGACCCCAGCTTAAAAAGAAGATCAGAATAAAATATTTGGAAAGAGTGATTTGGGAGAAGTCCTGTCGTAGCACAAACTCTGGCTCCACAGTGGTGTGGTCCTCTGTTTTGGGATGGAAATAGTGCCAGGAAAGCAAAGCCCAGCTAAAGCCCCTCTGGGTCTGTGTCTCCCCTGCTTTGCTCTGCCCTGAAAAGATTCAGCTCCACAACTGTGAAGTTTCTCCCAATGATCACACCTTGTCTGAACACCCTCCTTAACATATAACAGGGTAAAATAACATCCAAACATGTAAAGGAAATGCCATTAGTACCCCACTTACTGAGGCAGACTCTTGTAGCATTTACATGGACATAATCCTTAACTTTGCAGACAGTGATGTTGAAAACAAGATTCAGTGTCCACTATTGACAGCTACGTTTTCTGATAAGGTTTCTGGGTATCACAGTTTGCTCTGGCATTGGGAAAATTCACATTTTATTAGATTTGGTATTATGTGTATCGTGATAGATCCAGTCAGTGTTGGGCAGAAAAGTGGACTTTTTCTGTTTTGGGAGGGCAGGGAGGAATCCGTTTTAGAAAAAATCAGGACATCAGCTAGAGGAGAGGATTGCCTGTGCTTTCCTTCAGAAACGTCACTGTTTTCAGACCTGGAGATAACCACATCCAACACAAGCATCCTTTTGGTAATTTCAGTGGAAGTTTCTCAGACACACACTCAGTTCCTATTTCTGTGACCACATCTCTGTTTTCACATTTGTTTTCATGTCTCTGCAAGGCAGGAGAATGGTATTGTCTTTATCTTGTAGTAAGGAAGGGATGCTAAAAGACTTCCCTGAGATCATGCAGGAGGCCTACACCACCATGAGGGGCAAGACCCCTGTTCCCACATCCTCAATAACATTCCCTAAACATTTCCATAGCTCACTGCTGGTCATAACAGTGTTACACAACCACAGCTCTGACGGGCAAAGGACTTTCCATCAGGCTCAATTCCTTCTCAAGAGTAACACAGAGTTAGTGTAGAGCTTATATTGAGTTCAGAGGAGACTTTTCACTTGGCAATGCTATTCTCTATCTCTTTCTCCATCTTGGTGAGGGTTTTTTCAGCCAAGAAGCTCCTTGTCAGACACTCAGTGCTGCTTGGTGCTGTCTTGAATGGCTCACAGCAAATCACTGGATATGGTCACTGTGCTTTTGGTGCCCAGGGATAGAAACCTGTGAATAAAGGCTGTGTCTTCCATTGGATCAAGATACAAATTTCCCATTAAGAGAAAGGAAAACCTTTTCCTTAGGTGCATCCCCACTCCTTACATCTGGTCTAATCCTGCAAATGCCTGTGATCCTGTGGGTCCTCATTTGTGAAGTGACTCAGGGACTCCATGTGAAGGACCCAGTCAGCAGGAATTGGACTCTGCAATCTTTCTCTGACAACCAGGCCAGACCAGGAGACTCCAGTGGGTTTATTGACTGGGGGTAACCCCAAAACCACTTGCCCATGAGTGTTTTCCTTCTGCCCATGTTGTGTTCCTGCAGGCTGGGCCTCTCACAAAAGCCCCAGCTAAAGCTTTGTTTTCCTTGTCAGTAAGGATGTGTCAGCAGCACTTTGTCACTTTGCTATGATGAACTTAATGCCTAAGTGATGTCCTCAGAGGTGGCACAGCTTAGTGATGACATCGGGTGTGTAAGGGCTGACTCAGAGACGTGCAACAGCCCCACTTTGGGGATAATTCCCCTGCTTGCCTTTGTGTTTCATACCATGCAGAGCATTGACTTCTGTTTCTGCGTGTACATTTTAAGTACCAAGTGCCTGTGAATGTTATGAAATTCAGAGTGTCCTGGAGAAGAGAAGGCTCCTGGGAGATCTTAGAGCACCTGTCAGTGGCTTAAGGGGCTCCAAGAGAGCTGGAGATGGACTTTGGACAGAACAGGGAGTGACAGAACCAGGGGGAATGGCTTTAAACTGCCAGAGGGAAGGGTTAGATGGGATATTGGGAAGATATTCTTCCCTGTTAGGGTGGTGAGACTGGCACAGGTTGCCCAGCTGTGGCTGCTGCATCCCTGGAAGTGTCCAAGGCCAGGTTGGATAGGGCTCTGAGCAACCTAGTCTGGTGGAAGATGTCCCATGACAGGGGGATTGGAATGAGATGGTCTTTAAGTGCCCTTCTAGTGCAAACTGTTCCTTGGAGAATTAAATCCCTCCCCACAGGAATTAAATGCATATCTGGCTTTGATAACCTGGGTGCATAGGATTGACATGGCTCTGCAGATATCTTCCCATGGCTCTGCAGATCACTGGGACTCCCCCATCCCTGTCCTCTATGACTGGCTCAGACTAGAGTCTCCGTTCAATAGCTCGTTAGAGAGGATATTTTTATTTTCAGAGAGTTTACATATATTATCAAGGAATGTGCTTGTTTCTATTTATTACATAAAATCAGCATTTCTCTGCTAATTACTTGCATAATTTTAAAATAATTTTCAGGGAAATAAAAGTGGTGTCTGCAGTCTTGCTCATTTCCTAGACAAACATTCTTGTTAAATCCACATCCCCCATTTTAACTTTTTTTTTCTTTTTTTTTTTTTTTCCTTTTCTTAAAGCACTTGCAATCTTCCTAAATTTGGCCGTGCCACCATTTCATTTTGCTAATACCCCTTGAAACTGTTAACACTTTTTCCTGAATACTTTCCTAGTGGATATGAAGCAAAAAGGAAGAAAGGCTACTGTCAAATTGATTAAGTGAAAGCTCATTAGAGAAAGTAACAAGAGGTAAAATCTGCATATGCATTGCAGAAATGTGTCTGATCTTGCTAAGTCGTGAAAAGACAAAATAAGCTCAAACCTCCTTGTGCTGTAAGTAGTTTGGGGGAGAAGGGGGCTGGGGATGGGAAGGGCTCCCAAATGTGCGTTACATTAAGGATTCCTCCTTAGAAATAGGCTGTGGAGCAGCCCCTGCTAACACCACTTCACTGAAGGGTTTGCCAGTGTTTTAACGACCAGCCCTGATTTACAGGGGGTTGTGCCTGTGTGGTAAAAATTCACTCTTCCTTGAACCCTGACAAACAAGACCACAACACAAAACCCCTGAACAACAACCCAACAAAACCGCTTAAATGGTGGTTCCTTAAAAGAAACCCACAATGTAAAGTCAGGGGTAATTACTCTGTGTGTTCTCAGAGCTGAAAAACACCTTCCTGTTTATTTTTCCTCCAAGGTAATTTTTTTTTTTTTTGGACTTGAGATAGGGAAGATTTCCCTTTGGTTTTAACAAGCTGAGTGGTTGAATTATTGATGTCTGAAAATGAGCCTGATCAGTTCATCCTGGGAAGACTTAGAGGTAGGTACTGGCATGAGCTGGACACGTCCTCCTTTGGGAGCACCTTAGGTGGGATCCAAGGTTGAGAAGATATTTCTGGGTGTTTCACTGTGACCCTTCACAGCACCCACACCAAGGCCAGGGTGCTGCAAGCTGAATTTCATCTTTCCCCCCCAGTTTCCCCCTCACAACCAGGGATGTCTGGTTGGCCATTGGGATGCTTCTCTCCAGTGCAACATTTTGGGGTGTCTTCCCCAGCTTAGCCAAGCCTTTGTCTGGGTCTCAAACTGAGCACCTTGCAATGGCTGCAGTTTAAATTGACTTTAATTTCAGAAAACACAGATCGAAATTATAATGTGACTTTGAATATGGACTGTACATCTTCTACAGGCTTTTTTGTCAGAGGCAGAAGGGGCCAGCATGTAACCTTTGCTGCCTGAGATAAAGGTGCAAGCAATACCCTAAATATCTTTGCTCTTACACATACAATCTAACAGATTCTTTTTCTTCCATCTTTTTAAAAACAAACAAACAAACAAACATTCTTTTTCTTCCTTTTTTTTTTTTTTTTTAAATATGTCCCAACTAAAAGAGGTGAAAGAAGAGGAATACCAAAGCACCAAGCTAAAGTAACGTGATAACTTTGACCTTAATCCATAAAAGACAGATCTTTTACGGTTCAGGCTAAAACTCCAGGCTGACATCTAACCTGACACAAATATGCTGTTGCATGTAAGAGTCCTTGTTAAAAAAAAATTGCTGGGGATCTGCAGGCATAAGCCTGACAGCACTAATTTAAATAGCAAAATGTATCTGTTTGGGAGGTAGACCACACGTCTCAAAGTTATGAAAGCAAATGCCAATAATAACCATCTATGGCAGAGCACAGTCCTTGGAATGTGGAAATTACTGTATTACAACAAAGCTGTTGTTTCCACCAGGGTGTTTTGTAGCCTGGCTCATAATATTATGTATTTCGGCAGATCCTTGTAATTACAAATTTAAGTCTTAAATCCTCGGCTTTTCTTTATGTTCTTAAAGTACCCCTATAGGTATCCTCACTCCAAGCTTAAATCAGACCCAAAATACAAGGTGCAGTGGGGCTGGTTGAATTCCTGCACTTTATAATGATATTTATTAAGCTAGTTTTGAAGGGAAATGTTGAGCCGAGCATTTTATTTAAATCCAACGGTACTCCAAAGCGCTCTGGAATTGTTTAATTAAAACCAAGGTGCACATTAATAAGAAAGGATATCATTTTGTCATTTATATATAATTTCTTGATTTTGTTAGGAGAATAAAAAAATGAAGAAAGACCCCCAAAATATAAAGAGAAGGAAGGACCAGTAAGCCTGATAATAGCCCTCCATGGAGAAGAAATAAGTATACAAGAGAAGAAAAGCACAGTGAGGAACATAATGTTAGTAAAACACTCTTAATGCTACACAAGCTGTAGAAAATGCTACTTTGCATTTGGGCTGCAGCATCGTTAACTGTGAGCAATTGAGTAAAGAGTGCACCTTTTAAACTAATTCCTAGTGCTGGAGACATGGCCACATCCAGAAGCCCACCTCATTAATATGCAATGGTGGTCAAATAGGAGATTAATAACAAAGTCACCTGCTAAACCTACAAGGAACCTGTTGATTAACAATAAGCTCCAAAAATAAGATACCAGCCTGCAAAGCAAAATCGAGTCCAAGGGCAACAAGTGCTTCTGTAATTTATTCCTTCTTTACACAAGGGCATAAAGCTCCCTTTATAAACGTGTTTTCAAGGCCCCGCTGTGAGCTGTAGGTGTGAGCTTTTCAGCTGATTTATTAATTTTAGTTTCAATCAAAGTGTCACCTGCAGACACAAAAATGTCGGCCTCGCCACAGAAAATACAGTAAAAAAAAAAGGGGGGGAGGGGGGCAGAGAGACAGAGGAGAGAAAGAGAAAGACCAAAGGTTTTATTCTGAGAAACTCTGCCAGCAATTTTTTTTTTTTTTTTTTTCACGTGAACACACCGGACGGCCTATTCTCCATGTAGTCCAAATAATTCCCAGCCACATAATTAAAGGGGAAAAAAAAAAATCCGAAATTAAACATTTTTGTCATACTTCAAAAGTCAGCCTCAGACCCGGGCAATGGCTCTAACCCGGCGGCTGCCAAAACAATCAGCCCCTGTTGTCAGTAGGGGGACATTCTCCCCAACCAACCGCCTGAACAACAAGTCCACTGAGCAAAATGTGCAAAAAATTCTCAATTAGTTGTCTTTATTTAGTGAACACTATGGGGTCCTCAACGGCGCTATAGAATTATGGCAGGAAAGCTGAGCTCTTCAGTGCCTTATTAGCATTCTCCGAGGGTTGGAGTGCTGCTGGTGGCAGACTGGTGCCTCCAAGAGCTGGTGGTGGGACCCCAGCACTCCTTTGGTTTTGTCCTTTTGTCCTTCCCAGCCAGCAGGAAGTACAGCCCCGTGTCCAGGGTATTCTGGGATACCTTCGCCTCATTCAGCTCTCGCAGGACCAGCAGCTTTTGTCAGTGACCATGAGCATCCTTCTGGCCTGGAAAGCAAAATCTCTGGGTTTGCCATTAGAAACCCAACTGTTAGAAAGCGGATTTGCTCCCTCCTCCCTCCTCTCCTCATCAGCCTTCCCAAATGAACATCCCCTGCCAATGGGCTGGGGCTGAAGAACCCAAATGTTATGCTGCCATCCTATTAAATTACATCCGATGTTATCGACACCTCGCTTCAATGTTGAAGCAAAAGAAGACAAATAGGGGTAAATGGAAGCAGCCCCCTGACCAATTCTTATCTTAATTTAAATGTAAAGTGATTTTTTTTTAAATAAAAGAGAGAGGGGGGGAGCAAAAAAAGTTGGGTAGTAAGTGCTAGGAATGTCTTTTCCAAGAAAGAGGGTATTTGCTGCTTTAGGGAAAACACTATCATTGACTAAATTAACAAGTTGTCTTATCAACTGCCATAAGCCTTGAAGTCTAATTAATTTAGTACTGATCAATAGCCTTGAATGAAGCATTGATTTCTGCAGCTTTCCAGGGCTACAACAGAAACACATTCCCTGCTCCTTGCACACTTCTCTTGTAGGAACCATGCATTTGTGCCAGTAACACTCATGGCCCTCTCTTCAACACCCAGCAAGCATTTTAGGAATTAAATTCCATGAGAGACTTGATTGAAAAAAATATTCCAAAGAAAGAAAGAGAGTGGCATGATGAGGGGTCCTGGGAAATGGTTCTTCTTGGAGTTAAATTCTGCTATAAGAATCTGCCTAAGAGGAAAAAGATTCAGTAGCAGATCATGAATTGGTGTAAAGCTTGGCAGAACTTAGAGACATCAGTGGGGTTTTCCTCACTGGTACCCACCAAAGACTTGATTTCTTGGACACATGCAATGGATTGAGCAGTAGGATCCCTGCTCTGCTTTAAAGATAGAGATCTATGGCTCTCTGAATAGCATGTTAAAAAAGTTACAGAATCCAGCCCTCCACAGTCATTAAAATAAGAGCAAAGTCACTAGACACCAACAGGTGAGCCTAAAATTGAAGTTGTTCAACTGATATGGACATATTCAATCTGCCATCCAGAGATGTACCGTGGCAGCCCATGGGAGACACTTCCATGGGGAAGAGAAGACTTAGAGGACAGTGGCTTAAATTTCTTGAAAAAGGAAAAGGAGATACTGCAAGAGTGCACAGTGTTGATGAAGAGGGTCTCAAGATCCCCACTGTGATTTGGTTTCAGACCCAAAATGGTGTGTCCCAACACTGTGCCAAGATGTACAAACCCGTGGACTTGAGTCCTCACAGGTGGAGGAGGCACCATCAGCTGTGACTGTTTTGTGCCATCCTTGCCCAGGGTGGATGTGGGCTGGTCTCACCCAGGGAAATGGGCTCATTATTCATGTCTGCAAGCCCAGGGGAGAGCATCCCATCTGCCAGGATGAAGCCTTGGGGTTAAGGTCTGCCCTGGGCTATGTCCCTGTGGTGCTCTGCTTCAGTGCCACAACCCAGAGCCAGGGCATGAAGCTTCCTCGGTTTGTCAAAATCACTCATGGCCAAATCCATATGGATAAAATGAAGGAGAAAGATGAATTCAGAAGATGCAGTTGCCTGTCTTGCATCTGATGGGAAGAGCTCTGGCAGCTGAGGTGTAGGAGAGGTCAGAATCAGGCCCTAAGTGCTTACAAATTAGCTGAAATTCCAAACCTGCACTAGCAGGATGAGCCAAGCATCATGACAGGTCTCCTCCAAATCCTTCACCTCCACCATCCTGCCTGGCTGAGGCACATCATTCATTTTATTTCTTTATTCCATGTGTTCTCCTGGCGAAAAAGCCACAAACCCAAATCCTATGGACAAAAATAAAGAAGGGGAGGGAGGAGGAAATTACAATAGTAAAAATTCGACACCAAAGAATAATTACATTTAACCTTTACAAAATTTGGCCCTTTTAACTCCCAGTTAAAAAAAAGAAACCAAAAAAAAAACCCCCACCACAAAAGTGCCTCTCCTAGTCTGTTTGGGGGCCTCCATGAGTTTCCATAGCACTTTACAAAAGATCTTTATTGAAGAAAAGATTGGACAAACTTTCCTTATATGTGTGGCCCTAGTCATTAATTGCCCCTGTCTTCTTTACCAAGGCCTTATTCCTATGTAAATACCCTTGCATAATGTTACAGGCTATTGTCAGGCCAGCGCCAGTCAGTCGCCACTTATATGCATTTTTATTTCAATCCGCTGCGCCGCAGAATGAAAAGATGTCTGGACTTAAGCTGTTTACCAACTGGGCCAAAGCTGCAGTGTGGAAGAACTGAAGAAAGCACCAGGCAACTGCAGGAACAGACTTGGACAATGCAAGCAGCCATTTTCAGTTGAGTTATTAACCTACCCTGAAACTCTTCTAATCTATGCCTTTTTTAAAGAACAAATGTACTGAACCAAACATGAATGAGCCAGGACTATTAAGAGAGAAATCCTCTAAAGGACTATTGAGCGCAACATAGGTTTGTAATCATTTTGTCTCAGTTGCCTGCTACCAACATTATCAATGATGAAAATGCTTGCTCAGTTGTGGGGGATTGTCTCGTAATTAAATGACAGCGCCGTACTGTAAAAGAACATGCAGAAACACAGGAGATACCGAGGGCTTTCAAACGAGCCGCTCGGAGAAAGGACTCGGAATGGGCATGGATTACAAACCAACTTGAAAAACTGAATTAAGGACATTGGGATCTTCCTTTTAGAACACAAGGACTTTTTTTAGGCTCGTCGGGGAAGGAAAAGTTGTGAAAATGGGCTCTGGTGAGCAGAACTCTTCAGATGAAAAGGAGCTAAAGTATGTGGAGGGAGTTTTTTCTTCTTTAGGTTGGAAAGAAGTACAAAAATGGAAAATCAAACCCTCACATATGCTTGCAGAAAAAGGGAAGGGAAAAAAAACCTTATAAGTTTGCTGCAGGCAACATCTTTGTAGTGACTTAATGGCACTACAATCTACATAGTGTAGTATTAGCCTTAAGAAACTCTTGACTATTTGCATGCATATTAGAATCCAGTGAGAGCTTAATAAGTGCATATATATGACAGAGGAAACATCTCATTGCATAGTTAAAGCTACAAAAAAACATTGAGGGAGGCAAAGTCTCAAGTTAATTACCATTACAATGCAATCAAGTACAGCAGTCATAGCTGAAATCCTTTTCTATTAAGACTGCTAGGCTCAACCTTGTCTCTGCAGGTCAGCTCCAGCACAGATAACCTTTCCAGCAGACAAATACATGTAAAATTGGCTCATCTAATTAAAAGCTCAGGGAGGTGTAGAAAAATACCAGCACATTGAGGCTGAGCAAATCACAGAGTACCCCCTCCAGCTGGATGAAGCTACAATATGTGGCTGCTGTTTGTTCTGGAAGGAAACTGAGTCACTTACCATTTCAATAGGTTAATCAATTGACAATTAAACGGAGAAATTGGTTAACTCCGCAACAATTAACATGACACTCTATTAAGCACACTTTCTAATTGCCACAGCTGCAAGTGAAAATTAACGTCTGTGTCAAAGAGGTTGGGCTGTTCCTGATGGTGGCAAGGTAATAAAAGTAGCTTTAAAAGCCTGGTGTTCATTTTAGACCCTTAAGCACGGTGGGGAAAGGGCACAGCACTGAGCTCTATGGTTAGATACAGGGGGCCACATATGTTTATTGTGTGTATTTGTATCCATAGGGGTACTAACATACACTTAAGTATGTGCACATATCCCTGGTATAACGCTGATCCCTTTAAAACAACTTTTAAAATCAACTGTAAACTTCTTTGACTATGAAAGATCTGTAATACACATGTAGAGTATGCAAATAGTGTGTACATCATTAAAGGCATTCATGGAAGTTTATTCCCTGGAAGTGTGGGTTGGATGAGGCTTGAAGCATCCTGATCTAGTGGAAGGTGTCCCTGCCCATGGGAGAGGGTTGGAACAGATGAGCTTTAAGGTCCTTTCCCTCCCAAACCATTCTATGACTCTGTGGAAAGACACATAATTACACTCACCCCCTCCCTCAAAGGGTAAGAAAGAAATTAAAGTAACCAAATGGTCCAAGGTCTACAGAATTGGCATTTTGATGGCAATTTAGAAAGGGTCTGATTTGAAGAAATATTTAGTTGAGGTGAATATCTGGTCAGGAATCAGAGCAGACACCAGCTGGGCCCTCCCAAAGTTGATGGAAACATTGTCTTTGCTTTTCTCAGGACAGAAATATTTGATTTATAGCAAAAGGTGTCGAGCTGTGCAGGTTCAGTTCCCAATTCCTCTGTGCTGCTCCTGGATGCTTTGCTAGAAGTAGAAATAAAATATTTGTACCTGACACAGACAGCACTCCTTGCTTCAGAAACAATGGTGGTGGGACCAGCTTCTCTCTGTGTGTCCAGAGTGGATGCTCAGAAGTGGCCATTGTGCTCAGATCTTGGGGTGTTTCTCAATATAGTCACTGAATTCTTCATTTGGTAACCTTTAGTCTCTGTTTGTCCACATTAGAAAATCAGTAGCCTGAAGGTCCACCAGAGATCTTCTTCTGGTCAAAACACAGATATCCAGAATGTGGAGGTGATGCTGTTCTGGAGAAGCCTCATCTCCATTTAGGTGCCTTTTCTGGTTCTCAGCAGTCTGCAGGAATGTGGTTGCATCTTTTTGGTCTTGTGGATCCACCTGTATCATGTGCAGAGGGTGGAGAACAAGAGTGTAAGACATTCTTGCATTTTACTCCTGCTTTCCATCTGTTTTCTGCAGGTGAGGTGGGAGGTATCATGAGTGGAATAGGAGAATAGAATAGAATAGAATAGAATAGAATAGAATAGAATAGAATAGAATAGAATAGAATAGAATAGAATAGAATAGCCTGAGTTGGAATAGACCTACAAGGATTAAGTCCAACTCCCGGCCCTGCACAGACACCCCAGCAATCCCACCCTGTCCCTGTCCCATTGTCCAAACACTCCTAGAGCTCTGGCAGCCTTGGGGCCGTGCCCACTGCCCTGGGGAGCCTGATCAGTGCCCACCACCCTCTGGGGAAGAACCTTTTCCTAATATTCAACCTAAACTCCTCTGACACAGTTTCATTCCAGGCCACTGCAGTCAGTCAGCTTATGCTGGAACAATCTGTTCCCTACCAGAGATGGGGTGTCCGTGTGGGACCCCAATACAAGAAGCCCTGCAGAGACTTGCAAGGACATGGCCAGGTTTTCCCACAGTACATTCTATTACTTCCAAGCTCTGCTGTGAAAGAAGCAAAGCTGTAAATCCTCAAAGCTAATAGGGCTATAATAGTAATTATTTAGTTGAGGGGTTTTTTTAATTATTATTTTGACCAAAAAAAACCAGGGAAAGACAAAAGGTTACATCAGTAGCTGCTGTTCAGAGACCAAAGCATGGGAATTACAGATCTCTGCAATGAGATGAATTAAGCTAAAAGCCATATTAAGCAGTATTGCACATCTGCTGCATTTTCTAATTCTGTATGTGTCCTTGCTGCTTATTGTTAAACTTGTTGTCGGGCTAATTGATAAAATCAAGCCCTAATATTTTAACTCAGCCTGAATTCTCGACAGGCTGCAGAACTCCTTCCAGTTTGGCTTTCCAGAAACTTGTATCTGATGACAGGATTGAATTTTGCTGGGCCAGCCAATGAGCTGTTTTGTTTCCTGGCGATGAAGAATTTAGATTTGTAACAGACAGAAGAGCCAAAGGGACAATGTCTGTTTATTTCCTTTGTGAACAAAGTCTGTTGAGGCAGCAGGGAGGAGAACAAGGTCTGCCAGGCTCTGCCATCCAGCCTTGGAGTACCTGCAGGAGAGGACTCCATGGGACACGGCGTGGATGTCTGATGTGCACAGAGATGTGTCATTTGAAGGGGCTGCTTGGCTGGCAGCTGCCCAGAGAGCCCAGCAGAGCTGGTGGCAGCAGTTCAGGCTAAATAAATAGTGAGAAGTGAGAGATCAGGGTAAAATCCCAGCTCAGAGGAGTCTGCTGTTGGCTTTGCCAGGCCAGCACTCCTCCGCTGAGAAAACCCTCCTGGTTTTTTCAACCTTCCTTGGAGAAATATGCTGAGCAGGCAGTGCAAATCTGTGATGCAACACTGGAAAAGCAGCAAAACCAAGAGCTTTCCCTGTTTTTTTCAGCATCAGAGTCTGCCCGAGTCAAGGGGAGGTTTGTCCCCGAGTGCCGTGGGTGTCATTGAACATATACTTCTAATTGCAGCTGCTTTCCCTCTAATTATAGCTCCGTTTGGTTAGGATTTTCCTCCAATCCCTCATTTCCCCTAAAGCAAACACCAGAGCACAAGAGTTGTAACCCCAGTGGGGACATTTATTAATAACCCCCTTGGCAAATAGGGAAAAAAATCATTACGCTGTATTAGGCACTAAAATATTTTCCCACTGCAAAGGCTAATTGATAAAACCAAGCAGACATTATGGGGCAATTAATGTTAAGATGAAAATAAACACGAGAGCAAAACAAAAACAGGCTGATGGGGAGTATTTTTTTCTGGCTTCCAGGAGTTTCTTGTGAGTTAGAAATGAGATGCTGGTAAATAATCTGAGATGACCTGCCTAGAAAAGAAGAGATTAAATGGGGAATTGAAGGGATGGATTCTTGGACATCTCTTCCAGTGAAAGTGGTTACAAGTCTTAAGGGAGTTTGCTGTCTTTCAAAAACACTTTCTATTTTGAAATTTTCTGACAACTTTTCCTCTCTTGTGGCTGGAAGTGGCTTTTCTCCCCACTTCCCAGAACAGCTCCTTATTCTGCACTTCACTGTGAAATTCAACCAACATCACCTAAGTGAGGTCACAGTCCAAGAGCAAAATCCATAATGGTGTCAGTTTAAATAACTACAAAGGGAAAAAAGAGGAAAAAAAAGATAATTTATTATGTGAAATATTATCTATTTCAGATTTAAAATGTGTGAAAGCCCTAGCAAGGAAAGATATTCAGGGAGAAGCAAAATCTGGCAAAACTCTGAACTTTTTCTGGAGGGATTCTCTTCTTATTTGTTATTTTTACAGCATCAAATGTCTTCTGTCTTAACCTATGTCCAGGTCTTCCAGCTGTGAGTACAAATCAATCAGGGAATGACCAGGAAAGAAGAACACACTGGTCCAGTCACACACCTTGCACTAACTGTGGGATAGGGAAGGGGATAATGAAGACACCGACAAACAAGACACTTCCTGCCTGATATTTTATTCATTCATCGAACAATATTACATATTCCCATCGATGCAGGCAGTGGGAATTTTGCAGGGCTGATTAAAGTCAAGCAGAAGGGAAAGAAGCAAAATAAACTGCTTGCTAACCAGCAGTTTTTATTTTAGCCATATTGGTAAATTTTTACTTTATTTTTGGTTAGTAAGGTTCTCTAGCAGCTCAGAGCACAGTGCAAGTCCTGCATAAAGAGGTGGTGGATGTAAGAAATTCCTCCCTTAATTCCTGCCATTCCAGCATTCTAATAAAGTCACAATACCATGTTTTTAAAATAAAAATAATAAAAAAGATTGGATGCATCCTATCCCTATTTGAGGATAGTACATAGGCTGACAGAGAGGACTTGTCTTCTACCTATCACAGCAGAGGTTTTCGGGTGTTTTTTGGGAAAATTCCTCCCATGCCTGCTGGGACAAGCCATGTTATCTTCTAACCTTAGGAGGACTCCTGTGGGTATTGTGGGTCAGGTCTGTATGTTGTTGTGCTGCCAAGCAGGTCCTGAGGGACTTTTCCGTGCTGCATCCAGGGTGGGGCAGGACCTTTTAACCAGACACTTCTTGACCCGTGAGGAGCAGTTGGCCATTCCTGGAGCCAGTAGCCCAGGGGTAAACAGCTCTTGAAAAGAAGATCCCTCTTTAACAGGCTGTGTTCAGGAGGGGGTGGCATGTCCTCAGGCTGCCTGGGGGCAAACACACCTGCCCATTTACCTGGCAGGTAGATGGGATTGTGCTTTGCTTCCTATCACATGTCAGGGGCAACAGTTTGTGGTGGGCTGTGGTCTCAAGATTTTAAGACACTTATTTGCTCACTGTCCTTTCACTCACCTTTCTCATAGAGGCTGTGGGAGTCTTGTCCCTCCTGAAATATCTGGACTGGTGGCACAGCTGCATTCCCTGGAAAGAGAAGCCAACATGGAGAACCAAAGCTGAAGGCAGGATTCAAATCTTCACTCCATTATGTGCTGGTACAGATTGAGGGGATGTCATGGTGGCAGCTCATCCAACTCAGCTCACTTTGGAAGGAACTTTGGAGGGTCTCCCAGGCCATCCTCGTTCAGTTTGTGGATCCAAATCACCACTTGCTCAGAGATCAGCGTTGGGGTGAGTGTTAAAAGGGACTCCTGGTTGTACTGGTGGCATCAGCTGGGCTCTGTTGCTCTGTGGTCTCAGATGCTCTGAGTTTTCAGAGGATGGGGTACAACATGGGGAACAAGGTGGGAGAGAAGAAATGAACTGGTCATGGATATTCCTCCTACCAAATCAGTTGGAAATTGGTCATCCCAGTGTGACATCCTAGATATGGAATAAGGATAATGGATTAGAGATTTCGCTTGTTTTATAAATCTACAACTCAGATGAGGTCTTAGCCCATATGGTTGTGGGAAAAATTGAAACTATAATGTCCAAACTTCAGGAAATACTTAAAAGTTCTTTAACTCTTTAGCAAAGCTCAGTTGTAGAATTAATTAATAAAAAAATAGAAGTCAAAGTATAATCTTTTGTGTCAAGGAAGGGAGAAACTGTGAGCAGAGCAGGGATGTGCTCAGAGTTTTCAGGTGTTGAGGAGCAAGAGCGGTGAGTGGTGATACCCCTGGGTGGCCCTTCAGGCTCTGCCAGGCTGATATTTCTTTTCTTTTTCTCTTTTTTCTCTGCATTGCCATGGCTTTCATGCTGCCCTTCACTCTTGCTCAGCCCTCATAAATCAAATCTGGACACTTTCTCCCCTTCTTCCTGGGGTCTTCAATAAGACCTGGAGGAAGTAATTGCACAAAATCCCTCCCATGCTCTGCTGCTGCTTTTGCTGTGCAAGAGAAGAGCTTTGAAAGACCCCTTTAGCTCTGCCTATAGTAGGGCAGGAACTTTCCCAAGTTGGAAATGGCCTCAGCTCTATTCAGACCTCCACTACTGAATCTCCAAGTGATAAGCAGTGTGATTAAGGGAAGGCAAGACATTTCTCACACAGTCTCTCCTGTAGCTCTACTACTAATAAAGGTTGAACTTGATGATCTTGGAGGTCTTTCCCAGCCTTAATGATTCCATGATTCTAATGCTTGGTTGGAACTCACACCTCCTCTTAATACTTGTTGTTCTCTTTTAAGACCTTGCTGCAATTTTTTCCCCTTCTCAGTTTGTGCCCTCTTTATCCATCCTTTCTTTCCCCAACTAGGACATTTATGCAGGCTGTACCCTCAAGAGACAGGTGATTCCACCCCAGTGATCTCCCACCACTCCTGATCAGCTTCATGCTTTGCTCCCTCTGTAACATTGAACCTCTCTCATCTTCACTTGTGGGGATCATTGCTTGATGGCCTCAATGAGCTTTTGAGTCAATAATAAGAGAAGCCCAAGCCTGGGATTTCATCCTATACATTTCCTGGCACAGGAAACTCAATCTGAACATAAGAAAACCTGGTTTTGCCATGAGGGTGATTGACAACTGGATCAGGCTTCTCAGAGAAGCTGTGGAATCTCCATCCATGGAGATACTCAAAACAAGATTGGACATGATCTTGGGCAGCCTGAGCTGCTCTTGGACAACCCTGCCAAGCTCAACACTTCTGTGATCCTGTGAATCTCAATCCTTGGATATTTTGCAGTCTCTAAACCATGGAATCATTGAATCACAGAATGGTTGGGTGGGTTGGAAGGGACCTTAAGGACCACTTTGCTCAAGGCCCCATTCAGGCTGGTTTTGAACACTTCCAGGGATGGGGCAGCCACAGCTTCTCTGGACAAAGGATCTCTCCTTACTCTTTCTCCCCACTTTCTCCCACTCCTGGCTTTTCTGTTTCTGACTCCTGCTGGAAGCTCTCTCTCCTTTTCATTTCCCATCACTTACCTCCTGCCACTCTCTGGCCTCTTAGACACCATTTTAGATTTGTTTGTGGTGCCTATTTTTTCCAGTGATCTTCCCAGCTCCAGCACTCTTCAGAGCAAAGTAAGAGGATCTAAGCAAGACAGGAAAGCATTATCACAAACACAATTTATTATGTAGAAATGGTGCTCCACAGTTGATACACAGCAGTCACACTTTTCCCTGTCCGTTGCAGGGGAGTTGGATTTCATGACCTCTAAAGGTTCCTTCCAACCCAATTTTTTCTATGACTCTTGGACTTCCAAAAGGCACTTGCTTTAAAAATCAGTGGCAAGTGTATCTAATGTGATATTAATGTGGAGGTCTGCTCCATGAAACAGCTGAAGGTCTGGAGCAGAGTTTTGGGAATGTGGTTCCATGTTTGAGCTCATTCTCTCTGGTTCTGGACATCAAGTGAACACCATCATGGTGCAAAGTCACCCTGGCCATGGGTGAGGGTGCCCTGCTGAGGGCTGGAGACAGGAGGAGGGCATCTGCATTTCATTTGGCCATCTCTCTACTTAATGCACAGAGATATTTGTGCTGCTTTGTTTGTGCCTGGAACCCAAACCAAGAACGTTTTTAGGATACTAATGGAAGTGGAAGAATTTATTTAGTCAAGCTATTAGTATTTTGGGCTATTTCTGTGCTGTCTTATCCCCTCAAAAAGAGGCAGACTGCTTAAAATACTCAATATTTAGAAAAGCTTGTTTCGTCTTTCTTGTCTTATGTTATTGGTGTGGAATATTCCCTTCTTAAGCACACTGCAATAATATTAGATAATTACTTAGCTCATTTTTCTATATGGGTTTTGGTAATTCATAATTGTCTCAGAGCTGAGGAAATGTTTCCTTTAAGAAGGTTAAACAAAGAGTTTATTGACATTAGTGAAGATTGGTTAAAGAAAACATTATTAAATAAAAGGAGCTTTATTTAAACACTAAATTAATCATTTAAAGGCAAATTAGAGGTCGTAACTCCTCCTAAATAAATAATGTTAAACAATAATTAGATATCCATTTTAGATTACAGGCAAGCACTTGGGTTCAGTGGGCTGAAAAACAAGTTTCTTCTCATCTCTTCAAATTTGTTCAATATACATAATTAAAGCGAACCACTGCCCCGCTTAAATTTTCCCTTCTGAGATTAAAAAAAGATTCCGTTTGTAACTGTGTGTCATATTCGCCATTAGATGATAAAACAGCTTTAAAGCTTCACTTTCATGTAAACAGAAGAAAAGATGAGAGCATCCAGAGAGATCCCCGGCAGTGGAAATCGATTCTCCTAAGCTACTGGTTACAGTTATCAATCTTATCAAACAGGCCGATGCATGAGTGCCCTCAGCCACTTGGGTTTGTATGATCTCCCTTTGCCAGAGTTAACCTTCCCCACGTTCCTGCGTGTGCAATGTGCACTATCTGGGCTATAATTACACTCCCTTTCATTAGCTCTCTTAGTCATCTCTTAAGTGTGAGATAAAATTAAAGAAACCACTTTCCCTTCTCATTTCGTTACGGTTTTTTAAAATTTTATTTAATAATTTTTTTTTTTTTTTGGTAGGTTCTCAGTAGTTTCATTTGTGGTTTCCCACAAATAGGAACCAACCTTTCCCCTTATCATCCCCTTTTCAAAGAGGGATTCAGGACAGGGAGTCACAAACTGAGCATCCCACACCTCACCACCGCTGGGTTTGCATCAGACCTCCTCAAAGTGATGGTGGCTGCTGGGTGTTGACAGGGACCACACCAGCACCCTCCAGAACATTCCATGGGCTCTGCTGGCCCTGCTGCCAGCCAGCTGAATAAAAAGCACTGGGAATTTTTGTCTGCCGTGGTACAAGAGTTAAGGAATCAGATTAATGAAAGCTGACGTTAGCGCTGATAAATAATGACACCTCCGAAACAGCCTCGGCGGCCGATGGAACATCAAACAGCCCAGCAGATTTCACTCTCTATTAAGGGATTGCCCTGCAAAGAAGCAGGAATGGTGGTGAGGGGAAAGCTGGATGCTCTGGCAATATTTTCCATGAATCTCCCACCCTTGAGTGAGGTTTTTTTGCACCGAGTTGCTCTGCCCTGGCGTTTGCCACCCTTGATTTTAGGCTGATATCGGCGCTGTCGAAATGATGCTGCATTGTGGAGGTGGTGCTTGGCATGAGGGAATATTGCCTGGCTAGTTGTCATCCCTAATTGCACCCTCCTCACTAATTGGGCCTCCAGTTGTCTCCCACACCTCTGCCTGCCACCCTACTCAGCCCTCTTGCATAACCGTGACTCAGGTGAATATAACTTTGCATTATACTAAAATATATAGGTCACCTCTTTTCTTGCTGCTTCCTTTTCTCTTATTTTAAAATGAAAATGGCAGATTCTGGAGACATTTTTAACCCCTGCACACGTTATCTCGTGCCTCACACAGATCTTCAGGGTCTGCAGCAGTGGTAGGGATCGTGGATTTCCTTTAAATCCATGTTCTAGGAAGAATAACCTCGCAGGGAAAAGTTGTTTTGTGCAACCCCGATATCTCTCATTAGCTACTGCACACAAAGGAATGAAACAGGACTTTCCTGATTATTTTAGTGTTTTTTCCCCCCCTTAACTACTGAATTTACACACAAAAAAAGAAAGGCACTTTGTATTTAAGGTTAATCAAGTTTCAGTACAATTTTTTACAAACTGGAATCACACTAATCTTTTTTTTCTTGCTCTAATGTGTGGCTGTTGAAATCCTTAGCTGTGATAAATTAAGCTACTTATTAATCTAATTATCGTACATTCATCCTAGAAACTTTCATGTGACTTGAAAAGGCTATTCAACCTTTTCCCTCCCCTCCTAGAAAGGGCTCAACCTTGCACCAATTAAGATCATTCTGAAGTAATGCTTTAAAAAAGCTTTCTTTAATCACCCAGTGGAACATGGGCTGATGGTAAGCAAACTAAAAGCTGTGAGAAAAGTTTACCTTACCTTTAAGTCTGGACATTTTTGAGTTGGAAGGGGAAGGTCTAATTGTGGTGTTCCTCTCTTCCTCCTCTTCTCTGGTCTCCTAAATAAATCTATAAAATGATTTAGTGAGAAAAGTTGTGACTGACACCGCTGGTTTTTCTCTGAGCGTAGCAAAGAACAGGATGGGAAGATGTGCTAGAACAAAACCCATGAAGCCTAATTCACTGTTGGGTTAATGAGAAGTTTCTGACTCCCAGATTATATATTAACCATCCAGATTTTATAGATATTGCTTTGTTTTAAAGCTTTATCTATCGATATGAAAACATCCTGATACCAAAGTAACTAACGGATTAAAAAAAGGAGGAAAAAACACCCCCCCGAGAATGGAAAAGAAATAGGTTGCAAGTGTATCCTATCTTAAACATCCATTCATCGCCAAATGGTTTTGTTACTTTTTCTTAATAACCACATAAATGGAGCTATTTTATATTCAAATTAAACTAGGTATTAATTTGAATGCAAAGCAGCTCAGTTTGTGCCGTTTCAATGACAGGTTTACCCCCAGACAGAATTTCTGAACAGCCCGATGTGGGGGAAGTCGACTTGTGCTCCTCACCCCCTCTCCGTGCCTTGCAAACTTGCTAACTGTGAATAGTTTTTGAAGTGAAGATTAAAAGAGTGGAATTATAAAGTATAATTACATTTTATTGAAACTCTAGAAATCAGAAAAAAATTCAGCAGGAAACTTTTAGTGAAACATGATGTGTTGTCATTATCATTAAAAGATAAAAGTTCCATACTGTTTTTATCTGTTTATTTGGAAGAAATCCAGCCTTTGCAGTTACGCAGGAAACAAAAAACTGGAATGCAGGAGTAATTATTAAAACTGTGTGATTTGTTATCTCAGCTACTGTCTTTCCAAATGGTAATGCGATATCAGCAGCTGCAGACGGTCGCTGATTTCCTCTATTAGTAAACAAGTGCTTTGGAGACCTGTGTGAGGCACTTTAAGCCCACTACTCCCCGAAGTGCTGTCAGGCTTAACTACTAATCCATGGTATTTCAGAGCACTGGAAATTCATCTTTATAAAACCTGAACAAAAAAGGGAAAAAGCCTGGAGGGCAGGAGCTCCCTCTGGTGAGACAAATGACATGTTCATTTATTAATGAAACAATAACCCTGGAAAGAGGATCAAAGCACATTCCATCCTCACTTTACAATCCCCAATTTTCTCAGGCCATACCATTTAATTGAGCCATGACAATGGAATACTTAATTGTTGCGTTAAAGTTTGAAGAAGCGACTTCTTCAGAATCAATGTTCATTTCTGGATTATGACAGTATAATGTCGCCAGCTTGTAGCTGCTGGAATTTTATTTACTCTCTGCCTTTTATGCAGAGAGAGAGAGAAAGAGCTCATTTTATTCCTTTACCAAAGGCCTCTTATCCCTATCCATGAACAGGGCTCTGTATACCTGTACTGTAGGTAAAGCCTGGCTGTTGGCCCATGGCCATGCCAAGGTTGTGCCTGGGGTGACAAGGCTGGGGGAAACTTCTATAGCAGAAGGAGAAATGCAGGGGGTGCAGAACCTTGGAAAGAAAAAAAACCAACAACACAACAAACCAACGATGCAGGTTTTGATTTAAGATTAAAGAAAAACCTGGAATAGGGAGCTGCCCTCTGTGAGCAGGTGTCTCTCTAAGCACCAGTGAGGTCCCCAAGCTCTCTATGGGATCCTCCAGCACTTGAAGCTCAGCTACTACATCACCACTTTCCTGAATCCAGGCCACAGGCAGGTCCTAGTACATCCTAATTCCAATATTGCTTAGTGCCACCCCTCACTGACCATGTCTATGATTGCATTTCCACCTTGCTTTGCCTACACTTTACTTTCTCCCAATACTTAAACCATATAGATGCCTCTATTTTGGGAATGCTTAAAGGGCTTTTGATTCTCACCCTGATTTCAAATAACCCCCTGGTTCTTTCCTGAGGGCTCACATTGCCTGTCACCAAAGTTCTGAGGCAAAATGACCATCCTCCTGCTTTTGTGCCAGGCTGCTCCTGAGATCCCCAAAATTTTGAAAGGCCATGAATAAAATAGAGGTGCCCAAAATAAAAGCCCGTTTTCCAAAAAGAACAGAGTATGTTCTGAAATGAATACATGTCACAGCTGTCTCTCCAAGTGTCCTTTTCCTGCCATCTGATTTTATCAAAGTTCTTATTGGTGACTCACTTTATATAATTGATATTTACTGACTCAGTATCCAGCCGTGATTGACTACATTATTTTTCTTGAACCTGATTTTAACTTAAATGCCATTTTCTGGGTGCCTGTAAAGAAGCAGCTAGAAAGGCTATCATGCACGAGTGTCTGCTACCTTTAAATTAATACATTATGCTTTATTAATTCTTCTTATGACATGTATTATAATACACTTGCATGTACATAGCGCCTACCGTATAAGAACCCTGAGGCACTTACAAACATTAACTAAGCCTTACAATCTTCTTACTTTGGGTAAACAGGGACAGAGGGAGGTTAAGTCTGTCATCCTGACAGCTCTGCACAGAGCTGGGCACAGAACTGCTGGATCCTGACACCTTGGAGGCTCTGGGGAGCTCACAGTCCCTGCAGGATGGGTAATGCTCCCCTCAAAGGGTGGCTATTGCACCCCATAGCATGGCTAGTGCTCCTCATTCCTCCATGTGTGGTGTAAGTGGTTTGCGGGACTGGGAAAATGGGTCAGCATCCCAAAGGAATCATAGGTGGTTTGCCTGTACTTACTCATGTTTCCCCTCCATCCTTATCTGACTCGAGCAATGGCCTAGATGTTGGCTATACAAGAAGTGAGTAAACCCTGGTTGCTCAGAACTACAAATCATTCTTAGGATTGCCTCAAAGGGCATAACAGAGAAAAACAGAGCTTTTTGAGAAATCCACCTAAGCAACAGGTCACCCTTGGGGAGTGTCAGTGTGTCCTAAAGGCACTGAAATTTCTCCAGGATTTAATAGAAAATATGACCCATCCCCTTTTTCTGTTTTAAACACTAAGTACTGAATTTTAAATGGGGTGGAATGGGCACCCTTTGGGACTCGAGCATCATAGGATACATAATACTCTTTAAAAAAATGTATCACTCTGCACGGTATAGTCCAGGGGGTCCCTCCATGTAGGTCAGGTGAAGTCCCACTGCATTCTTGACATGGAAACGAACAGATGAGGAAATCTGAGTAAATGAATTGTGTAACAAAGCCCAAAAGGACTCTATTTTTTTTTTCCCCTTGGAGTATTAAGAAATCTGTGCAAAAATCCCCTGCCTTCTGGAGGGCACTGCATGACAAGCACTGTGCTATTTCCAGTGTCCCCTCATTGCTTTCCCTCTGTGTGTCCCACAGCAGGGCTTGGCTGACCCATCCCTTCAGGGTGGGTATCAGGATACTTCAAATATCTGGTAGCAGGAACCAAAGGGAATAAAACCCACTCTGGACTCCTCCGTGCAAGGCCATGCAGGGCTGGTCCTGAGTCCTCCTCTGCCCATGGGGACATCTCTGGTCTTACCACATAGACCCTTCCAAGCTTGGGATTCTCCTTCCACCAGGAAAACTTGTTTAGCTTTGCCCAAATAATAAGAGGAAAGGCCACTTTGGAGAGAAACATTGAAAGGAATGAATATCCCTTCCTCTCATGAGTGGCTGGGACAGGAGAAGGAACCCATGCCAGGGGCTTGGAGAGGAGGATGAAGCCTGACCGGCAGCACGAGCTAAGTCCTTCCGTCCCAGCTTGCGTAGGTGAACTCGGCTCCTCCTGCCCTGCCCCTTACCTATTGAGTCCCTGGAATCCGATTACTGAGCCAGGCCAGCAGTACGTGCAGCCAAGCAATTACAGTGGGTTTCCTCCACTGCAGCTCGGCGGGTTCTGCGCTGGAGGTTTTAGAGCAAAACAGAATTTTAAGACAAAAAAAGAAGTGCTTGATGATATTGGTATTACAGAGACGGCTTACAGTGCTGGATATTAATGTTCTGTTCAGTAGTGATTAAGGGTTCCAGTTGAGACTGGATGATTTATTATGTTTTATTGAGGTATAATAAGAGCTGGGAAATGGAGGGAATGGGAAAAGACAGAAAGGGGAGGTGTGGTGATGCCTGTGTTACAGCTGGGGAGCTGAGGTGTGGGAGGAATAATCTCTGCTCCTGCAAGGATGTGCTTCTGCCCTTGCATTCATGTCCAACCCAGACCATTTATGATTCGTTTATACATGATATGATAGGATAGGATATGATATAGTTTAATATGATATGATATTCTGCATGCACAAAATTAAACATGTGGCCATCTCTGGCAATGACACTAAAGAAGTTCAACCAAGGTCACAGCATGGAGGAGAAGAGACCCCTGGGCCCCAACCAGAGCATTCCCATCCTCCCTAGGCTGGACCCCTGAGCTTTCCCACCCTGGAATGAGTTTTAATGCTGTTCCCATCTGGACAGCACCCAGGGAGGTTTTGGCCAGTTGGCTTGGGAGTGGGGCATGGCAAAGGCATAACTTCCCAGCAGGGAACAGGTGAGCTTTTGGAACTGCAGAGGAAATGTTTTCTAGCACAAGTTTAAGATAATAAACTCAACAGAGTGAGCAGACACCAGGAAGAAATATTTAATTATCCTTCTCACCATTATGAGGAACTTCTGCCACTCTTCAGGTTATTATACAGTAAATAACCAGTTTTCTAAAGGACAGAGCTGTTTTAATTATATGACAATGAATGCATAATTATTATGTTTGTTAGGAATGAATCACAAGACAACAGACTTGATATTGCTGCTCTAGTTAGTGCATCTTAATTACTTTTTCATTTATTTTGCATATAAAAGCTATTTGCTAATTGTCTTTGCTGTAAATATGCAAAATATAATTAGTCATTCATAATTCTTTATGTGTTATCTAACTGTACATTTGTTACTGAGGAATGTATATTAAAGTTTGCATATTTAATGGGGTTTTGTGGCATAGAATATTTTCGTACAAAGTTTTCAGGAAATATTAGACACATCATTTAAACCTTCTTTTAACCCCTTTTCCTATGCAAACTAATGTTTCCCAGAAAGACTAGATATTGATAAATTAAACCCCCTGGAAATCCATTTCTGTTTTCTAAGCATACAATATAAATCCAGTGCTGATGATGTGAAATGCCTCTTGGTCTCAAAGTGAAACCAGAGAGATTAGAGCCTGTTAAGTATTATTGCAGGTTGGTCTCTACAGTGAATTTCAACAGCAAGTGGAGAGTTGCAAATGCCTTTGAGTCCTACAGCAAGACCAAGTGCATTTATGTTGGTGTGGGTGGGTTACTGGGATGGTCAGCAGGATCTGATGGCCATATGTGGTTTAGATGCTGTTGATCAGAGCTCATCATAGAGCTCTTGAGATTTTGTCAAATAATAAAATAAACCAGACTTCAAATCTTAATTTTGCTCTTTAGTTCTGGCACTTGTTGGATCTCTCCTTAGTTGCACTGCCCGCCCTGAGCTGGAAAACCACCGTGCCTTTCCTTCTTTATGCCTTTTTTCCCCAAGGCTCAGGCTGGTTTCATCTGTAATTAGCGCTCCGTAAAGGCAGTTCCCGGGAATGTTTTACCTTGTGATTAGATTCATAGCAGAGATTGACTGGTTAAAATGGGCTGTGTGTCTCTGGAAGTTGAATTAAAGTCCAGGTCTCGAGGACCTCGGCAGATAATCACACATTATCTGCTCCCTCGTCGGCGCGAAGCGCTGCCGGTTCACTCTCCCGATGCATGTCACATTCTACATTTTTTCATCTCAAACATTTGATTTACTATCCGGTTGTACTGTTAATCCTATGTCATGACACTCCTATTCACTCCTGCTTTTCAACTGAAAGCAGCTTCCTATGAAGATAAAGCTAGGTAAAATCTATTGTGGAGGGAAGAATAACTTGAATGCAGCTATCATATCGAAAAGAAAACACACTCCTCCACTCTTCACCCTTTAGATGCTCTGAATACTTTTCTTAATGATGAAGTCAAATAGAATAGCCACTGAGAATACAAGCCATGGTTATTTTTTTTTTCCCCTTCAGAAGTAATCCCGCTCTGTAATTCTGTAATTGTTCTTATTTACGTTGGGCAAATCTTTTTAAACTAATATATATAAAAACAGAGTGACAGTAGGGTATAAATTAGGGGGAAAAAAACCAGCTAACATGCTTCAGTAAATTGTGAGATGAATAAATCATACATATCCCTACTTATCAAACAAGTATTTAGAAGCAAATTTAAATAATGCTGTTTAATGCTGGCACTTGCATAAATCCCACAACTGTCAGTGACACTTTTTTCAAGCAGTTGACTATTGAGCTATAGATTAAAAAACATACATTTCATGCATCTAGCACAGAGCAAAAAAACTCACCCCCAGCAGCTTCAAATAGTGTTCCACTTGCACACAGA
>JAWWEV010000167.1:60376421-60378921 GCA_035583235.1 Hafferia zeledoni | reverse complement strand
GGAGAAGACTAAAAATAGGAGTAGCTTTTGTTTGCTTATAAATGATCTGGCCCCTAACATGGCATGGGTCAAACAGATCCCCCTTTTTCAATAAAACTGGGAGAGGAGCACTCAGGGACTACAGTATTAAGTGTGCTTGTATGTAAAGGATCTAGTTTTGCATTATATGGCATCATTCTCACATAGTAAGTTGTAAGGACCCGTCTCTGAGCCCTGTGGATGGATAAATCTTAATTCACCCCAGACTTCTGCAGAAATGGTGTGTTTTGTACACTAGTGGCACTAACAGCAGTGGGAGTGGGCAGCTGACAGGCACTGCCTCCCTTTTTCACCCACCTTGGACACAGCCCTGATGTTATTTGCCCATGTTTGTGTGGAGGAAAGGGGTGCTACAAAAGAGTGGCTCTCGGGTTTTTTTCTCCCAAAATAAGAAAAAGCAGAAATGTTACTGCAGGGAGAGGGATTAAGGTTGGTAGGACACCGTGCTAAGAGCCCTACGTGGACTTTTTAAAAGCTGGGCTGTGTTATTGGCCTAATGGATTGATGTGGTTTAGTCTTTAAATAGGTACTTAGAGAACAGTTTAAATGTGCATAACTGAGCGATACCTTATTAAAACCAACTGGCTGAAAGAATTATAAATTCACAGCTCGTTCAAACAAGAAAGGAAAGCCCATGACATTTCCTTAAGGAGTAATGATAGTCTGCAGTGTCAATATGGCTTTGGTATATACACATTAAAATGCTCGAACGTGTGAGTCTCTATTTATGGGGTAATGGCATGCAAAACTTCAGCTGGAGATTTAAATAGAACATATCCCCTCTTTTATAATTACTACTTTGGAAAGAACCGATTTAATTATTTTTTTTCCTCTCTTTTAATATTCAGCAAACCGTTTTATTTTCTCAAATATTATTAAAAAATAAGAAAGGATTGTCTCTCTGACTCAGACTTTGTTTGTGAAGTTGCATGGCTGCAGTATGTAAATTTTATATCTGAATTAAAAAAAAACAAACCACAAACAAAACAAAAAAACACACACAAAAAAAACCCAACCAAAAAAACAAGAAAAAACCCAAACAACACAGCACTTAAAATAGAAGTTGCAATGGCAACAAGCTCAACTTAAACTACAGTGGTGTTACAGCCATGTGGATGTGGCACCATAATTATGGTTTAAAAAGCAATTAAGATAAAAGCCAGCACAAAGAGATCAGCCAAATATCAAGAGACTCAATTCTAAGCAAAACAAATCTCTAACTTCAAGCTAAACAAACTTTTGGTGGTCCATGTACTCATCATTTTAATATTCATATATAGACATGCAAACATGCAGTGGGTTTGGGCTTCCAAAGTGTTCCTATAGCAGCAAACTGAGCTCAAAACCTCCCGAAGCTTTTCAGGAAAAAAATGCATCAAGGAAATCCTCAGTTTTAGGGCAGTTTAGCTGTGTGTTCCAATGCTCAGGTTCGACTCCTGTGTTGGGATCAAATCATTTGTTCTCACTCATGTGGGAGCAGGATCTGAAATTTGGCTCTTCCCTGGAGATTGGAAAGCTTGGCAAAGATTTGGGGTGTTTGCTGAGTCTGAATGAATCTGCTGTGCAATCCATACTGAACTAGGAGGTTTTAGGTTGTAAGTTAACAAAAATACAGGAATACACATGCACACACAGAGTGTAAATACTCACATTACACGTCACACAGACACAGCTACGAACAGATACATGTGCGCATAAATCCTATATATTCATGTTGTCACGCAGTCCTGGACATAGACTTTATATGAACTACATGCATTGCACCCCTTTTCATCTTTTATGTATCAATTTCAATTGCAAACACAAACACATTAGTATTATACAAATCCAGCTAAAACACACTGTAGATGACAATTATAACCCTGCCCTATGTATTTTTTGTCTATAACAGTCCTACAAGATTTAATACCTTGCTGGATTGCTACTAAATGCTAGAATTTCCAATAAAAAGTGTGGTTTTCTCTTCACTTCTGTAGGCAGACTGACTACAGAACCAAAAACAGAATTTCAGAGCACAGACTGACTTCTGATGTATCCAGTTTTATGGGAATTTTCCATAAGGGAATACATTATGTCTTAACTAATGTTTTGCCTTAAAACATAAGTTTTGCCGAACCAATTAAATCAACCAACTAATCTTGCACATGAAACATTAAACAAGAATGAAGTGTCTGCAATTAGCAAATAGCTTTGATGTGACTAAATATCTATCTCTATGCATCACCAACATCCTGGGTTTAAGTCCCAGATGATGTTAGACATGCTGAATGTAAATGTTTGCTGCCTATACGGGTCCAACCAGCTGAGTCTTGGAGCAGCAACACTGCTGGGCTGAGAGAGATGGAAAGGCAGGTGGTCCCTGCTGGGAGGGGGAAAGGAGCTGTCGGCAGTGAACAGCAAAACAGGGCTGAATAGAGAGGGACGAAAGGGGGGAAGGAGGGAAGGGAAGGAGGGAAGGGAG
>JAWWEV010000167.1:60359658-60372438 GCA_035583235.1 Hafferia zeledoni | reverse complement strand
CCCACCATTGCACCACAGTCCACCACACCCTGGCCCCAGCCTGCCCACCACCAAAGTGAGAGGTTTTTAGGACTATCTGCCACGTGGATGATGCTACTGCATGGCCTGTGCTTCCTCAGAGAAGCTGGCAGAAATGGCAGGAATATGTATGGAATATGATGCCTCATTAGTTAACATCAAAAATTCCTGTGAAATAATAATTTTTAACTCATTGCCAATTAAAGGAAATTCAGATATGCCTGTAGTAACATTTGGGTCTCCAGGAAAAATCATTTCTCAGTTAAAAGAGAAGCCAAACACCATTAAAATAGAACTATACAGTAAGTGCAGTTGAATCCCACCTGTTCATTCCAGATGTTTGCAGTGATTCACACATCTAAAATGCTCCATCAATAGAGCTAATGATGGTTCAGAATATCTTAATAGCAGTTACTGCATCTCTTAAAATCAGAGCTGCTCAAACAAGGTTAGAAGGAATGCTGCTAAAAGCCCTGTAGGCATAACACTGCCCTTGTGGCATGCTACAGCTTGACCTGGCTTGAGGATCCAAGATTCAAGCAATTCTCTAAGGATCTGCTTTGGGTTCCTGGTTTATCAAAGGAAAGAATCTGTGGATTAAAGAGAAGAACAGAAAATAGAGTTCAAAAAGAAAGCTGGCTCCTTGGAATGGGAAATGCATCTCTTAAATATATGCTGAGAAGCCAAATATCACCTGGCACTGTCTGGGTTTGCTGCTTTTTATACCATGGCCAAATATTGTTCCCCATGTGTATGTCCATGCAAAGGGCAGCTGCTCTCACAGCTGACTTTGAATTCTCTGGGTAACTTAATTATTACCAATATTGCTCATTGTTACACTTACACACTTCCTTAACAGGGCAGCACTTCAGAGATGGGAATAGAAACTTTTCAGTGCATGGGAATGGTTCACAATGGTTAAAGATCATGGTCTGAGCTGCCAACAAAGCAGGACTTGTGGAAATCCTCTGTAATTAAAGGAAAACCACTCAAAGAAGTTCTTTTCATAGTTTGGGAATAAATAAAATGGGATTGCTACAGATTGGGATTCCTACAGATTGATACCCCAAGTCCCCAGTCCCTTCCCAACATACCTTTTGTGCTGAAGCTTCCCTTTCAGTTCTCCATGAGTTCAGCATGGACATTCCCAGCTGGCAAATTGCACAATATTTAGAAGAACTGAGTGCCAGTCTATCAGTTTGGTTGAAAATGGGCCACAGGTTTTAAAACTGGAGGTGTTGGAGGGAAAAGGCATGGGACAGCTTCGGTTTTGGAAATGAGACTTGTACCTGGAGTCAGAGGTGAGTTTTGATGACCCACCAGAAGACATCAATTCCAGACCCACTTAGAAAGCATCACCCGCTCTTCATGCTTTGGAGTGCAGCTGAAGAAGGAATCTTAGTCAGTTTAACATATTTCTCCTGGGCCTCTAAGTCCTAGGATTCTATTTGGGTGCTGCAAAGCTGGAATTGTTCCTTCTCCAGGTCTGGTAATCAAAGACCTTTTCAGGCATACAAGTATTTTGTGGTCCACAGTTCCTGACTTGGTGCATCTGGATCCTCCCTTGAAATATATCCTGAAAAAACATAACTCCAAGATGGCAGCAATCTCAGGGGAGATCAAAACAATAACCACAGGCTCTTTGTTTATAGTTTTTTTAGTGGAAGGACTTCACTGCCCAAAGCCAGAGGACACCAGGATGCAGGACCAGGAGGATTTCATGAGGCCACCTCATCCATCCCCGGGCTGAAGGTAGGATTAGGGGCTAAATGACTACTCCTGGCAAACCTGCTCTTAAAAACCCAACCCCCCCAAACTCCTTGGACACCTGCTCAGTGCTCCTGTTAATTCAGCGCTGTTCTTAATGAAAAATGAGTGTGTAAGAGTGGAAAAGTATCCAGTGTAGGTTACCCTCTCTGTAAGGACACATGAAAGATCTTCATCACTGCCTTGGGAAGAGAAAGCACTGTTTTCTCCCCATGATTTCTCGTGTGCTCCTGACCATGGTCCTGCAAGGACAACCTGGGGCTGGCCAGGAAGCTCTGAGCTGGGTGGCACTTGGTGGGAGCTGCTGGGAATACACCAGGAGGAACAGAGCCAGCAGCCTGGAAGGCGGGAATGCTGCTCCAGCCGAGGAGGAGGAGGGTTGTGTGCCCTTCCCTTCTGCTGCCTCCTCTCCCTCACACACACAGTGTTTCCACAGGCTGTGCACAGGGACCAGGATTTGGGCATTAATTAATAGGATTATTTCTTATGAGTTTCTTCTTCCCTTTTCCATAGGATGGTTTGTGAGAGCAGTAGGTTTGACTTCTCTTTGTTACAACACCAAGGCTGCATTTGCAAGACTAGGAATGAGCCCGTGGCTGTCACCTCATTAATGCCATCTGATATGGGGCACACTCTTCAATTAGGAGAACCACAGGGTGGCATATTATCATTCCTTTCAGTTTGTAAAATGAAATATCCCCATTCTTACAACACATTCCCCACACATTGGATACTTCCTGGGGGAAGCAGGATGGGATCCCAGTATCACACCTGGTGGGTGGTTTGTGTGCACCACCTTTCCCCGTTGAGTGGGATTTTGCCAAAACCCAAGGTCTGAAAAGCTCAGCTGTGTGGAGAAGGAGCAGCTCAAGCCAAGGAGGCACCGAGTACCTTTGCTGCTGCTCTCCTCTCAGAATCTCTTTTCCTCATTATTGTAATGCAGCCTTTCATGTGATTTCTCTATGAAACCGATAATGTTCTTGAGCTTGCATTTCACAGGAAAGGTTATTTTTGAAAAGAATAAAGAAAATCCTTATCAACCTACATGCTTGTTGTAGGAATGCCAACTCTCTTATAAGTGCAGGTCCATCCATTCCTTTATTTTGATGTAAAAAAAATCTCCTGGCCTGCAACTAGAACATGTAAGAGGCATTGCAAGCAGAACTTGATCTCATCTCACTCTGAAGACAGCAGGGCCTTTCTCCCCCCTGAATAAATCCCAAACAAACCCCCCTCCTGCTCCTGGCTTAACTGGCAGCTTCAGCAACAAGAGATAAACTTCAACCTACGTTTCCTTTCCAAGCTTAGTTGTTCATCACTTTTTTCCTCTCACACCTGCCTCGGTCCCCTGCAAGAAGCAATTATCCAAATGATATTGTGGCTGGGGATAACTGAATATCCCTCCTGATACAAGGCAGTGATATCACCGTGACTTCTGCAGGTGTCAAGGGATTTTATACAGCATGACTCAAAAAAAAGGGCCCTCCTCCAAAGGAATCTCAGAACCTGTTCCCCATTATAAGCACAACTTGCAGAAATGAAAGAGAGAATGGCAAAATCTCATGCCCAGAAAACTCAGTTCCCTGTCCAGGAGCATTTGGAGCAAGTGCTAAACCCTAAGGGAGGTAAAACAGTCAGATATTTGATGGTTCACAAATGCCTATGAGTCCTTGTCCTCCTTCATGATCATGGAAGGTGGAGAAGGGGTTCGCAACTCTCCGACTTTCATTTAGAACAGATGCCTCTCACCCACAAAATCACATTTCTGGGACGAATGAGGCTCCACATTGAAGGTGTGGCTTTAAATAACTGAAAAAAAAATTCCCTCTATTTTCTTACATTTTCAGAAGATACAACATTACATTAATCTTAAGGTCAGTGAGGGGGATCAGATGTTATTGGGCAAAAACCGTTGATCAGAAATTTCACGCGGCAAAGTCTACCCTGGAGGGAACTGGAAGGGATCACAGAATCATAGAATGTTTTGAGATGGAAGGGACCTTCAAGCCCATCCCATTCCAAGCCCTGACATGGGCAGGGACATTTTCCGCTAGTCCCAAAGACGCAAAAAGTGGGTCTAGGGGTGGCTTATGGCTACAGATCCCTGCCAGAGCTACCTGGCAAGTGGGGAAAATGCAACACCTGCTGAAGGGACAAGACATAGATTTTGTGTAATTAGCAGCTGATGCCCATTGATTTTTGAAACAGCAACTCTCTCAAATAAAACAGGCTGCACAATGGGCACACTGGCCCAGAGAAATGTGCCTGAGCTCCTGGGTCTGCTTCAGTGACAGATAACAGAGCCACCAACAGTGACACGTGCCTGCAACAGAGCAGGGGCTGCATCGAAACCCCCTCCTGCCTCAGACCAATCTGTGTAAATAAACGCAAACATTTCTAAGGCTTGATTGACTGAAGTCAGCAAGAAGGTCTCTGCTGACTCCACTGGGCTCCTGATAAGGTTCTTCAGTTCAGCAGCTCCCAAAATGCATCTGCTTTTCTGATTTAGTGCTATTGTTTGATGCAGGTCAAAACCAAATGAGCCTCAATTAGCTGCAAACTGAGTTCCTGTGTTTACAACATAGTGGTTCATAGTTCTGCACTTAATTCAGGTATTCACATTGTCAACCATCTGTAAACTCTGGCTGCTCTTAAAATACCTGTTTGTCTCACAGTCTCTCACTGACTACAAAAACGTATTTCTAAATTCTCACATAATCAAAGGTGCACTAAAAATAGAGGAAATTCTTGCATATCAGGACCAAAAAAAAAATGCACACAACTTCTTTGCTCACTGATGCAACCAAAACACCCAGGAGTTATTATAATGTGCATTCCCTTGACAGAGACTTTTATTTCATGCAAATTACTATGATTAAGATTCGAATGCTTTTTTTCCATTTTCGCACATTACTTAATCAATGTGAAGTACTCTGTAAAAATTGCATCTCTTCATAACAGTGATTTTGACCAAGTCAAGTGTTGCTGCTAGAATCCTAATCCAGACTTGTGATTCAATTATCATTTAGAGACTTTCTAAATTCAAATTAAGTTTACCAAAAAAAAAAAAAAAAGTTAATATCTATACGGATAATTTGTAGGTTTTATCAAAACAGCTTCTCGTTGCAAGGGAATGTAAAACATATTGGATTCTTTCTGTTTCATTTACTTCTTTAACTTCATGTGAAAAATATACAGCACTGCATGGAATCTGAGCATTAAAATGTGTCCCTTGGGACACTTCTTGTTCATATTGCATTGTTTATGTTTTATAGGCAGCCATCCTGAGAGCTTATGAGAATATTTAAGCTCTGGCTGTGGGTTTTGCATTGAAGCAATCACATCACCACAACTTCATGGGTATTTTTCTTCAGCTGAGTGCCAGAAACTCAACTCAAAACCCAAAGAGGTCTCTGCTCCAGTTCTCAGAGCTACAACTACCTAAAAAACCAGGTAAAACCTGTGTCTGTAAAAACCTTCCTCCTCTTGGTGATCCACTTTAAAATTTGGATGGGATATACTTGTCCATGATGCAAGATGCCCAGGAACTGAAATAATCTCATCATTGCTTGTGTGCTTGTGTAGCCAGGTTAGATATTCCATGGGGTTTGGGGGGATAAATTCACTGTGGGCTGCTCATGGGAGTAAAGGTCAGTAATAACTATGACCTCTTCCCTATTAATAGAATCATGGAACACTTTGGGCTGGAGGGGACCTTAAAGACCATCTTGTTCTAACCCCCTGCCATGGGCAAGGACATCTTCCTCTAGACCAGGTTGCTCCAAGCCCTGTCCAACCTGGCCTAGAACACTTCCACAAATGCAATCCATGCAACTTAGCATTGAAATTCCTTCCTCAAAGCCGGCAACACTGGTAGGAAGTATTTTTGGGAAATAATCCCCCAGCTACTCAACATGAAGAATCTAATCAGTGGAGAAGTTGTCTCATCCCTTGGCCCCAGAGATAACACAATCTTTTCTGGAGAGCATTAGCCTGGAATTAATAATATAACCCCTCTAGATTCAGAGGCTAGCTAGAAAATTGCACTTTCATTAATGTTTTGACTAATTGTTCTTCTACAGCCACCTAGAAAGGTTACCTGGCCTCTTAAATCTGGGATGTATTTAATATGCCACAATGTTCCTTCCCCTTCATTCCTCACAGGACAGAAATTAGACATCGTCATTCCATATTATTTGCGACATGTTGACATTATAATTTAAAAGGATGCAGCAGTCCTGAACAGCTGGAGAGTAATCCTGAACAATCCTTGACAGTTTCCTTTGGAGGATGAATGCCCCTCCCTGGAGAACTGCAGGCTCTTATTTTAAACTAACAGCTAATTTTAGACAGTTTGCCCTCTCAGAAATGCACGCCACAGAGACTTCTCTACATGGAGAACAGCAGTGACCAGAGATAAGCACCCACACAGAACAAGAGAGAGCTCTGAAATAGATTTTTCCTCTTCTGAGAGACATGACTTGTTTGCCATATTTTCTGATGGAGCCAAAGAGGGGCTGTCATTGCTGAGACAGCCCTTCCTCAGGCTGTGCTGAGCTGGGAGCTCCTTGGATCCCACACACACACTCTGGGACTGCTGTGCTTCACCTCCCCTCTGAGACTTGAGGCAACTGCTTTAAGCAGAGGGGATTTTTTCTCCCCACCCACTCAACAGGTTCAGCACGCTGGGCTTGGAATTCCTTGCTCCTGGAAGGGGGCAGGATCAGGCATCTCCTGTCTCTCACAGGTGCACTGAGGGAGGGAGGCATGAGCCAGAAAATGCCTTGTGGGAGGTGGCAAATAACTTCATTCCTATGGCTTTGCCTTGTGGGATGTTGGGAGGATGGAGGAGGGTGGGACCTGAGGCACCTCCTCCTGCTGTGCCTGTCGAACAGAACCCCATCTCTTCTCCCCTTCTGCAACTGTGGTCCAGCCTTGAGGACAGGTCCAAACACTCTCCACCAATGAGTGCTTGTGTCTTTAGCCAGAAATGCTTTGAATTTTTTTAATTTACCCTTTTAAAAAATATATATTTTCCTTCCTATTTTTGTTTTCTTTCTTTTCCAAGAAGTCCTGACTTCACATCATTATCACAGAATCACAGAATCAATTAGGTTGGAAAATACCTCTGAGATCATCAAGCCTTGGGACATCCCAGGCAAAGGGACACTGCTTGCAGATCAAACATCAGGCAGGTCTGTGGGGTACTTTTGGTTCAGGCGAAGGGTAAACAAAAACTGCTGAACTGATTCTTGTTTTATTGTGTGTTGTGTGGTCTGAACAGAAGCAGGTCTGGCTTGCAGGAATCATTGCAAGGACAAGCAAGAAGCACAGGAGAAGTGTCTCTGTTGTCAGAGGAGCTGGAGGCGCTGCCCACACAGAAGGAAAAGCTGGTTCATGCTTTGCAGCTTTTGTCTCTCTTGGGCACAAGAGCAAGAGCAGGAAAGGCCTGAAAGGATAAACCCTTTTGTGCCATGAACTGAGCAGAAGTTCTGTGCTCAAATAGGGGCAAGGCTGGGTCAGACTGAGTTATGCTCAACCACTTTTCCCTAGATTTGCATCAGGGTGGTCAGTCTGGTCACTGGCGATTGACTCCAGCTTTGCTGGGACCTCTGAGAGGCCTCACATTGGCTCTGGTGGGGCTTTGGTCCAGCCTTTAATCTCTACAAGGCTTTTTCCATGCTGCTCATCCCCTCTGGGGAACAGTCTGTCTTTTCTGAACAGGAACCACTGCTGGCTGCAGAATAAAAATGTCTGGAGTTGGGCTGTGCTGGATGCTGTGCCCTGGGATGTCAAGGGGAAACTCACCACTGGTTTCAAGGGTAACAGCTTGAAGTCCCTTCTTCAGCTGTCTGTCATTCAAGAGTTCTACCAGCTAAATATTTCTATCAAATGAGGATAGTGCTCCAAACAGGAAAGTCTGACAGAAAAAACCAAACCAGAAGAGCTCTTAGTTCTAATTTCTGTAATTAAAAACAACTCCCCTCAGCTCTTAACACTCTAATCTGGGTGTAATACTTTTCAAGAAGAGAATACTTCCCTTGCAGAGTTTAGGACAGCAAGCTTAAAAATCCAGGTTTTGGACTGAGGAGATTTTAAAAACAATTTCTCTGTCTTTATTCTGTAGTTGGAGGAGCCAATAAGCCACATAAAAGATAACTCTGTGAAGGTAAAGAGACTGAATAGACTGATAAAAAAGCCCCTCTGCAAGATCTGTGTGGGGAGGACTTGGTCACAGGAGTGATGCTGTTCTTGGGAAGAATCATTTGCAAGCTCCAGCCTTCAGTGAAGTAGCTGAACAGGTAATACCCAGTGTTGTGCCCTGGGGCCCAGGGGATGGGGATGAAGCTGTTGGAACACTTGTCTGTGTGCAGGCACTCGAGTGAATGTATAAAATGCGTGTGCCAGAGCTGAACGGCTTACGGGGCTCAGGTGTTTGCACCTGATAAAAAGTCAGGACAAGTGTTGTGGGAGTCTGAAGAGGGGAAGTCAAGACTCATTCTCTTTCCCTGGATGATTAATTGCCCTAAAACCCCCCAGAATCTGAACTGTATTTTTCACTGAGGACCAGGTTCCCCTCTGCTAAGAGAGGACTCAAAGAGCAATTCCCCTGGACATGGGAATGAAGGAGGCAGTGAACTCATTTTCCTGGGTCCTTCCAAACCAGGTCTCAAGCAGTTGTTAGAAATGCAAGCTCAGACAGTTGCCTCTCCAGAAAAAATAAGATAAAATACAATAAAATGGCTTAGCAGACTTTTTAAACCCTGATAACCCTATTGATTTTGCATGGAAAGCAGGAGGTGATGAATAGTAACAGCACAATGCCCTCAGGGCAGTTTTCTCGTGCTGAGGTGCAGAATGTACCTAAACAATTCTGGTTTCACTCGAAATTGTCCTCTGGCCCCCTGTCCATTATGGTCCCTCAGATCAGCTCCCTACCCCACTCCCCTCCCCATGGCTCTAAGTGTGGAGCTGATGCAAGTCTGTTCAAAAACCTTTGATTTGACTCAGGAGACATGGTGGAAAACCATGACCAAGACAAGGGCTGAGTGAGCCTTGCAAACTCTGCTCTTTAAATGAGGTTCAGATCCTCTCCTAATTTCACACAGGTTTTTGCAAAACTTTTGTGGGACAGCCTAATGGGGAGAAATCAAGGGCATTGGATGGAAGAATGTCTTGTGGGAAACAAGAAAACTCCTGCCTGGGAGCTCCTCATGAGCCATGACACTCTGGGCTTGGCCAGCAGATCTTCCAGAATCTCATTCCACACTTTGGTCCGGTGACTGGAGGTCTCCTGGAGCCAGTGGACCCTGATGGTGACTGGGGGAGCAGATTGCTGATGTGAGGCTTGTTCCTGCAGTGTCTAATATCTGTATGTGCAATGAGAGACATGGACAATTCTGGCCCCAAAATCCTCTCTCCAAACCAAGGCTGGTACTACTTGGGAAGCAAAAAACTGCGTCTTCCCATATCCTCAGCTCTTCCCCAGGGATAGAACTGGTTTTATCTGTGCAACTACATTCTAACATGTTTTTGAAAGAGTCCTCTCCGGACTTGTTTCATCCACTGGCAACAGGATCCATCCCTCCCAGGATAGAAAGAAAACATAAAAACCCCCCTCCTTATTTTCTTTCCCCCTCGCACATTTTCAATTAAAATAGATTTATGCAAGCTATACTGAATGTGCCACAAATCTCTTTGCATGGTTAAAGTTGATTAATTGGGGTCGGAAGTGAAAATTAAAAAATGGCAGCAGCAACGAAAACATAAATAACCTCTCTCGGGCCTTGTGGATGGTGGAGCACAAAGGAAGATGCCTGAGCTGGTTCTGCCTTGAGCAGAACCACCCCCTTCACCTTGGGTTAAACACTCAAGAGCAAAGCTGGGTTTTGGGGGGAGGAGGTTGCCCTCAAAAGAATATGTGTATAATCCTCAAGATAATCAATTTCTTACAGATGTTTTGTAAACTTTCGTGTTCAAGAGCTCAAGCCATAGTACTTTCTGAATCCCCAGGGGTTGTACTTGATATCCATTTGTTATTTCCTAATGCTATTCAATCTTTTTTCCCCCCCCTGTTTTTCTGGAGCTTGCAGCAACAAGGCTGAGCCTTACGAGGCATTGCCACAGCTTCTGCCATTCTGCAGTGAACTTTGTGCGTGTTTCCATATTCCCTTTCTTACCCTCCTGATAAAAGCATTATCAGGGAAATTCAAAAGCAAGCAGAAAACTGGCATAGCTAATTTAGGCTAATTAGTATGGCAGAAGCTGAGTCTTCTACTTCAGAGGTTCCCATGCCCTCCCATGTCTCCACCTGATCGCCTTGTCCAGCAGCAAACCCAGGAGGCAGCTCCAATTATATCATAACCTCTTCAAACACCAAGCCACTCAAGCTAATTTTATCCTATTAAACAGACTGAAGGATTCAGAAGAAAGGTTCTCCCCCAAAAGCTTCAATTACCAGTGTCCCTGATTACCATCTTTACAATCCTATATGCTACAGTTAAATACTTTTTTGCTTAGTGTTGCTTTCTTGATTTAGATGAAAAGCGAGTATTAAGAGCATGTCTTTTCAACTCAAGCAAGTGACATTCATGAAAAAAAAAAAGAAGAAAAAAAAGGAGCCTCTCTTGTTATTAGCGTGTTTAATCAAAGTCAAGTTTAGAACCGTTCAAAGACAACGTAATTGGGGAAATGCAAACATCCCCTCGCATCCGGTGGCATTTAAAGCAGCCACAGGTAACTGCCAGGAACAGCAGTGATGGCCAAAAGTATCAGGTCTAGGAGAAAAAAAATATATGAAGAAAACAGCAGGACCTCCTGCAGAAAGGAAATGTCGACTGGTGTTTGAATTAAATCCCATGTCACTATCAGCAGTGAAGGCAGAAACAGCCTCTGAGGTGTTGAGCTGATTTGCCCTTCCTTGCACCACCACAGTCACGCCTGGCCAAACACACTCACCTGGGGCCCAGATGTGCCAGGGCTCTATTCCCCAGGTCCCAGTCCTGATGGTGGCCTCAAGTCTTCCCTGTCCATCCCCATTGCTCCTTTCTCTGAGGGCCAGGAGCTCTCTAGAGAATCCCCTCCCCATTTCCCTGGTCAGTGCATCCTGCGAGGGGGCTGCAATCTTGGCTCATGACTCCAGGTGCTGCTGTAATTCAAATAATAATTGTAGGATCCAAGCTATTATTTTCAGCCACAGAGGGGGAAATGGAAAAAATATATGGTATCTGAGCATCAAATTAACCCTCTTTTAACGGATAGCCTGGGAGTTCGGGTGATGGGAACAACACAAGGATATTGATCACCTGCGAAGTTCAGTAGCACAAGTCGTAACACAAACACATCTTGATTTTATAAATGGGAACTTGTTCTTTAACTTCCCCAAACAGACTAATTTTGTTTATTCCTCTTCTTCCACTGGCAGCAATTGTTTTAAACACACCTACGACTTAATATTCTTGTTTTCTTTTGGTGTCATCCCACCTTGTTAGCTCCTACTCCATCACGAACTGGAGGTATTGGGGGTTGGATTTCACTTCTGATCTACTCCTCCTTCCAGTTGAAAATGAGCATTTTTCTTTCTCTCTAGAAACAAACAAACAAACAAACACACAATTTCTGTCATTTAACAAAAATTGAACGAGTCTCACCCAATTGCCCGCTCTTTGGGCGATATGGAAGTGCTATTGTCTGCAGACAATGATTCTCATGCAAATGAAACAACAGCTAAACAAGAATCCTCCCTATCTCTGTTTGGGCCAATTTTCTTAACGTTTCAGCAAAGCTTAATCTGTTGGCAGAAGTGTTTAGGCCCATTAACAGCTAAAGTCACAGAGTCCACAACTCACCCTGCTGACAGTAAACATGGAATTTGAGGAATGGCCTTCAAACAATGGCTAAGCCACAAACCATTTTGTCATCCAATGCTGTGAAAGGCATATGGGCTGATGATTTTCTTCCTTGGGTTACAGCGATTTGAAAGCCTGACTTCCCTCCCCCGAGCCCCCAGCACCCTCCAGGCTTGAGTTACAGCTGTTTTATTTGCCTTTCCAGCCCTACAGCTGTGGGATGGGTGTTGCAGGTGTGTTCCCCACAGATGAGTCATTCCAGGGCTTCATATTATTTATTTATTTTGACTGCCTCAGAAGCCACTGCCCAAACACAGGACAACATCATGTTCCACGTCCTTCAGGGCAGATTCCTGGATTTAATTCTGTTCAGGCAATAACGTTCCCAGGTCCTTCCCTAACAATCTCATGGACCCCCCATTGCAGGGTGATTTTTAAGGTCCCTCCCAACTAAAACCATTCTATGACTTTATGATTCTATGGAAAAGAAAAAATTTACCTTAAGGAAGAGAAGTATATGATAATTGCTAAATAAGAAATTGCTAAATAAAATGCTAAATAAAATCCATGAAGGTTGCATCCTGCCAACAGGGATGAGGATGGGGATGGTGTGTGGATGCTGGAGCTCCTCACCCCAACATGTCTGTCAGTGACAAGCTCTGCTGGGCAGTGCTGAAGGAAGGTCACTTTGAACCCCAGTGCCTGAATGGCACCCGAATTTGTGCCCTTCCCCTGGAAAAGAAGCACAAGCACAGTGAGGGCAGGTGGCTGCAACATGACAGGATGTGGGCAACCTCTTACCTGGAGTTATCTGGAAAGTACAACTCTGAAAACTCATGGTGCTGAGGCCAATGCCATGCCAACACCAATGCCATGCCAACACCAATGCCATGCCAACACCAATGCCATGCCAACACCATCTGCCTCCCATGTGCTTTTCCCAAGCTGAGCCACAGAGTACATCTAGCAAAGAACTGAAAGGCAACATGTTACAGATGCTTTTGTTGTGTCCTTCTCATGGAGGAGGACAGCAGAAGGTGCCACACCACCATCTCCCCCACAGATTGTACCTCCTGCTGTCTTGCCAGAAAGCAGTGGAGAAAACAGAAGCAAAGGCAAAGAGAGAGACTCAAAATAATCTTCCTTC